>OX101754.1:56186199-56787678 GCA_944452675.1 Tachina lurida
ATTTGTTCTTCAAAGGATGTTTTAATTTTTAGAATATCTTTTTCAATTTTATAATTTTCTTCTATATCTAATTTTGTTTCGCGATGTAGATCCTCAATTTGTATTTGAATATTTTCTTGAATTATAGTACTGTCTCTCTTAAAGTATGCTAATAATTTCTCTTCTAGTTTTTCGATTTGAGTTTGCAGAAACAATTTATTGATAACATCTTTTTCCTCCACAGCTTTTGCAACATTTTTGATCCTTTTGTTTTGGACATCAATGTTGTTGTTCGTATCCACAAAGAACCCCAGCAGTTTAGGTGCATTTTTCAAAGAAACTATGTTGCTAGTATCTTTTAAATAATGTCCAAATTTATCAACAGACATGCTTTATATACTTTATTAAACTTAATGTATTATATTAGCTTCACGTAGTTCTTCAATAATTGATATAATCTCGTTATTGTGATTATTATGACCTGCAGCTTGTGATGCGAGCAGTAGTCGAAGTCGATCTACTAGCTCATTTGGATCATCCCAGTATATATAGTTGGGCTTATGGATGTTAAATTCCATCATTCCATCACCTAAGTAGCTACCTTTTGGCTTAGATCCTGTTGATTCGGGTAAATTATCCTGGTTTTTCTCGTCAATAAATTTCTTAATAATATGTTTATATTTATATCCTCTAGTACCCTTAATTTGACCATCAGGTTTATAGTCTCTTCTATATGCATTAGTAGTAATTAAAATCTTTTTATAGATTTCGAGTTCAAATTTATCATAATTTTTTGGTATTTTATAAAACATTAGAGAAAATAGTCCAGGTGTTAGAGCCCATATTTGGCCACCAACTTGTATTTTATGTTCACTAAGTGTAAGTTTACTATCACCAAATTTCCATTCATTATTGAAATCTTTATGTGGACCATAGTTTGTATCTAATTCATTATTTCCTTCCAAGACTGATAAATCAGTATAAGTATCTTCTGTATTGGAAGTTTGTGAGTAAAAATCATCTTCATCATCATCATCATCATTTTTAGTATTAGTTTCGTTAAATAATATGGTATTATCAGATATTGTTCCTTCTGCTAGTTTCTTTGGTGTACTTGTCTCTATCTTGAGTGATGGTTTTTCAGACTTTAAACTTGTATTATTTTCAAATTCTGTCTTCATTTTATTTTCTTCTTTAATGGGAATTCTTTTAATTTTTTTAGAACTATTTATGAATTCTTTCAGTGGTTCTGTTATAGGTTTAAATGTATCTCTTAGTTGTTCACGTGTATCTATTTCACCAGTTTTTATACTACGAAGCTTTTTCTTCAAGACATTTCTTGTCAACACCAACTGTTTTAAAATTTTCTCATCCATGTTTAATAAATAAAAGGTATCAGCTATTAGATGAGGTATCAGCTATTAGATCAGCTTATTAGCACCTGGTCTGGTTTTCAGATCAGCTTTTTAGGACCTGGTCTGGTTTTCAGATCAGCTTTTCAGGACCTGGTCTGGTTTTCAGATCAGCTTTTTAGGACCTGGTCTGGTTTTCAGATCAGCTTTTCAGGACCTGGTCTGGTTTTCAGATCAGCTTTTCAGGACCTGGTCTGGTTTTCAGATCAGCTTTTCAGGACCTGGTCTGGTTTTCAGATCAGCTTTTCAGGACCTGGTCTGGTTTTCAGATCAGCTTTTTAGGACCTGGTCTGGTTTTCAGATCAGCTTTTCAGGACCTGGTCTGGTTTTCAGATCAGCTTTTCAGGACCTGGTCTGGTTTTCAGATCAGCTTTTCAGGACCTGGTCTGGTTTTCAGATCAGCTTTTTAGGACCTGGTCTGGTTTTCAGATCAGCTTTTCAGGACCTGGTCTGGTTTTCAGATCAGCTTTTTAGGACCTGGTCTGGTTTTCAGATCAGCTTATCAGTACCTGGTCTGGTTTTCAGATCAGGTTATCAGGTATCAAATCAGCTTATTAGGTAGCTGGTCTGGTTTTCAGATCAGCTTATCAGGTATCAGATGAGGTTATAGCAAATAGATGTATCAAGCTTAAAGTTAGATTAATAACTAAAGTAAATGTTTATGAAGAGTAGTTTATATAGTTATGAAATAGTCAAATTGCTTTCTGTAGCGTCCATCATTTAATTCATTATCTTTGCTAATCACCAAAAATCCATATTTATCCTTCCAACACTCTCGACAAATCTCATGAAACTTTTCATAACTCATATCGCCACCAACATGATCTCTATAAACATGCTTCATATTTGTCTCATCTTGTTTAAACATTATAATAACATTGGCATTGTCTCTTATTAAATGCTTGGGAATTCTAGTATAAGTTTGACACAAGTAGAATGAATCGACATCCCTATGTCGCCCCATACAAAAATATGTACGTATATTATTCTGCTTTTCACATGCAACATCATCAAATATCATAATTGAATTAGTTTTAGCTTCGTCAGGTGGAATAACTAATTCATTATCTGTAAATGTATAATATCCCATTCCTTTAATTGGTGAAATTAGTTTCTTCAGGTATTCATATTTGGGTTGATATAGAGATTTTGAGTATAAATAGATGTTTTCAAACTTGAGTCCATTAGGACTTTCTAGTAAGCCAATCATAACATTAGTCTTTCCACAATTGGATGGTCCAACTATTAGAGCACGAATAGAATTTGGTAAGAGGGGGCTATGCTTTATTTTTGAAGTGATGTTCACTGAATCGTCAATATTACGAACTAAAATATTTTTATGTTGTTTCACTAACTGCATTTTTGTAACTAAATACATTTTATAAATGTTACCTCTTATTATAGAAAAAATTAGATAATATGGTTATACGATATCAGAAAACGTTTAGTCATAAAAACACCTTCGTTGGAGGAGGTATAGTAGATAAAATAATAAACTCTCTACCTGTTGAGCTTCATCTTCCGGGGTATCAGTACTGTGGACCTGGAACAAAACTACAAAAACGTTTAAATCGAGGTGACAAAGGTATTAACTTATTGGACTCTGCTTGTAAAAATCACGATATTGCGTATTCAAAAAATAAGGATTTAAGTACTAGACATAAAGCTGATAAAATACTTGAAAATTCAGCTTGGAATCGAGTTTTAGCAAAAGACAGTAGTCTTGCAGAAAAATCATTTGCATATATGGTTACTAACGCAATGAAAACCAAAACTAAATTTGGTATGGGTGTGGAGAAAAAGAAAAATGCTAAAAAGAACAAGCCAAATGATAAAAAACTATTTAGAACATCAATTAGAGCTGCAACAAAAATACTAAAGAAGGAAAAACCATTAGATATTAACTCAGCTATTAAAATTGCACGAAAAACTATTAACAAATCATTAAAAGGAAGAAAGTCTCAAATTGTAGTTCCACGTGTAATACGTGTTCCAAAAATCGGTGGTTTTTTACCTCTAATACCGATTTTAACTGCTCTGGGTGCAATTGGTAGTCTAACAACTGGAGGTGCTGCCATAGCTAAAGCTGTAAATGCAACAAAGAATGCAAAAAATCAACTTGATGAAGCAACTAGACATAATAAAGCGATGGAATCTATAGCAGTTGGAAAAGGACTTTACTTAAAACCATATAAAAAAGGTTATGGTTTAGTTCACAAAGAGGAATCAAAAAACTCTTAAAGATGCTGCCCAACAGACCACTATCTGATGTGGACCTAAACCGTTTCTCTATAAAAATTCCATATTTTAGAGGAGTTTTCATGTTGAATACTCTACCAAAACGAACAAAGAAAATTGAATGTGGAATAATCAACTTAGATGTATCAACAGGACCTGGTACACATTGGGTAGCATACTATAAAAACAACAATGAAAAAGAATATTTCGACAGCTTTGGAAACTTACAACCTCCTTGGGAAGTAGTCAAATATCTTGGTGCAAATATAAAATACAACTATAATCAGCATCAGAATTTCAATACATTTACCTGTGGACATTTATGTCTTAAATTTCTTTATGAAATAACTGAAAATATTAAATAAAACACAAAAATTTATATTTTACAAAACTCTTTAATGTCTTTTTATTCATAATTTAAAATACATAATTAATATATTATTGCCAAACAGGAAATTGGGAATTTTGAATTAGAAATTCACTCAGCTCACTCTCGACAATTAGGTTTTCTTCACCTTCTCTACTTAGGCAATATGATCCGCTTGAGAGATCTTTGATATCGTCATCAGTTAAAATATTATATCGTTTGGGCAGGAACATTATGTGTTTATTCATTTCAACTTTTAGGGTTGGTCCATATTTAGTTGTTACACGTACCACATTTCTAATAGTATATTTCGTTGAAGAATCAAGCTCCTTTACGTGGATTAAAGTTTTGTTATTTAGAGCATTAAATTTTGCAATTAGATTTGTTGTGGAGTCCATTTTTTTATTTTTTATATTTTATTTAGATACTTCTTGTCACTCTGAATGTTTAACTGGAAATAATCTTAAAAGTAGCGATGATGACTTCAAAAAGGCTAATCGAAAATAATTGTGGTGAAATAGTGAATAAGTGGGGGATAGTGATAGACAGAAAGAGATAGTTATAGAGAGAAAACGGTTAGAGAGAGATAGAGTAGTAAAAAAGAAATATGGAATAGAGAGAAAAGGGTTAGAGAGAGATAGAGTGCTAAAAAGAAATACGACATAGAGATGATAGTATAGATATTTTAAAGAACATATAGATATTTTAAAAATTTACAGAACAAATTAGTCTTAAAGGAACCTTCCAACATTCATCATCATTCATTCATCAGCAAATAAAATGAGTCAAATTAGACGTACTCTTAATCAATTTATAAGAGATTTTGAAAGCTTCAGGCTTTTTGATCATTGGGAGATGATAAAATGTTTCCAAAATATGCTGGATGAGAACGAAGAATATGGTGTCATGGAAGATGAAGACAACACTGAAGGACACTTCCCCAGCTGTCCTTGGTATCATCCTGAGTGTGAGGAGGGACCTGATACTTGCAGATGTACCATATATTTTTTAAGAAAAAATATACTAGAACATCTAATAATTGGCTATTACGAAATGTTTCCATCATTATAAATAAATTAAATAAAAATGAAATAAAATTGTATAAATAATAAAATAAAATTAAATTGAATTATAAAAATATTCCTTGATTTGTATTATTTTTTTCTAAAGGAAAACTAGGAATCATCTGTTCGAATATAAAATAACAGAAACTTGTATGTAGTGAAAAAATATGAGGATTTTATCCGATTATCTAAATTATTTCTCTTTATGAAAATATCTAATTGAATTTCATAATATTGTGAAATTCAATTTCTCTTGTGCAGAACCTCTCAAAGAAAACAAGACTGTGCATGTTTAAGTGACCTGAAAACAAGACTGTGCATGTTTAAGCGACATGAAAACAAGAATTTGCAAATAAGCAAAAACAAAAATTTTTGATCCAACGAAGTAAAGTCAATAAAGAAATAAAAAAAACCACTCACATTTTCCATTCTTTTTTCAATAGTTTATTTACAATAACTTTTCTTAATAAATAGGATTTAAATACAATAATATTTCTTAGACTTTTTTACATTCATTTTAACAACAATAAAATAATTTTTCTTATTAAATAGAATTTTATATACAACAATTTTTCTTAATAAATAGGATACAAATACAATATTTTTTCTTAATAAATAGGATTTTATATACAATTTAAAAATTAACTAATTAACTAAGATTTTCTTGCATTTTAGCAATCTCATCTAGCAACATGTCAAGTTCGTATTCAGGGTTAGTTTCCTTAATACGAAAATGATACCATGCATAAGTGTTTACATTATTTGATCTAATTTTTCTCTTATCATCTCCATAGCTTAATACTACCTTATTTAATTCGCTAGTATATAATTGATGTAGCTTAGATTTAAATGTTAACATACTATCATATACATTAATCTTATTAAATAGGCAATTCTTATATGTAGCTAAACTATATTTATCTAATATGGCTCTCTTTACCCCCTTCGATTTTTTAATATCATCTTGATTTTCTACACTAAATGAATACATTTTTGAGCGCAGCCCAACAAACTCTGTCATTATCTTACCGCAATTTTCATCCTTCATCATACCAATTACTTTTTTATTTACTATTGGGAAATTATAAATATTGTCTGTAGGATAATCCGATGTGTCAAATTGTTCATGAATGTCATTTTTTATGTCAGCGTAAAAGTCATCAGTCTTTATTGAATATATAAAAGAGTCAGTATCCATATAGTTTAATGAGAGGTTTGTCTTAAACTTAGGTTGCATGTACCCGTAATGGAAATTATACATTTTCCATTTTGACAGCTCGAGTACACAAAATCCTAAGTAAATTGGTTTATTGTAGCAGGTTTTGACTCTAGTCATTTCGATTGCTACAAGATCTTCAGAAAATATAGATAAACTATGAAAATTTGGTTTTGATATCCAATCTTGGGCACCCAAATGATTCCGATTCGTTCTCTCCCAACTATTAACAATTTTAACATCTCTCCTCTTATCCACATTTTCCATGGTTTTACCATACACTGCATTATTAAGTAGTTTGAAAAAATTTTTTTCAAAAGCATTTTTAGCAGTGGCTCTATGTCTGGTATTTAGGTCAATATAGCCTTTTAACCATGGAGATTGTTTAAATGCTAGAATACGATGAGTTTTCTTTAAAACTAAGCCATATTCTAAGCACTGTTTGAGAACTCTAAAGTGTATCACATATGATTGCTTTGTAGAGAAATCGGTTATCAACTTGCTATACTTCGCTTGCATAGGTTTCTTATTTTCAGCGCAAAAAGGAAGATCATTATGCAAGTCGTGTAAATGAGAGGGATAATCCAACGTAACCTCATAAATATAACCGTCTGTTCCATTATCAGCTATGCTGTTTGGATCCAGATTCAACTCGTCTTGTGATAACCATCTGAACCCACCATGAGGAAGATATTCCGACATCGCCCATCCATACAAATTGTTAGCGTCTAAATAGACGAGAAATTCTGAGGGCTTTTCTTTGTCGAAATCTTGCAAATATTTATTATTTGCTTTCGAATATCTTTGACTACACTGTACTATCCCCCCACGTATACCTTTTTTCATAAAATTGTACATGTCTATGTCTGTCAATAATTCTAATTCAATTTTTGTATATTTGAGCATTGCATCCCAGGAAAGGCCAGGTGCTGTATAATACTGGCAAGGATCGAGCTCATAAATACCCTTACAAACTTTTCTAAAGTTCTCGAAAATATCTGTCAGTAAGAGGACGTCTGTTTTTAAGTAAAGTTCCATGTAATCTTTCATTGTTTCACAACCAAAAGTATTCCATACCTCTACAGCATGTGAGTATTCCTCTAAAGAACACTCTTTATTATTCAACTTATTAAAAAAATCACTGCGTGAAGGCAGCTGGCATTCATCTAATTTTTCGAATGAATTTAGGTACTCATATGGGAAAATACCTTTTTTCTTAATAAGCTGAAATTCTTTTTCTGATTGAAATAAGGACCTTATAGTGCTGAAATCATTATCCGACAAATTGCAGGCTAATGATTCCAAACTCTCAGCCATAAAGCGTATAGTATCAAGAAATCTTATTTCAAGCTTATGGCCATCACTCATTTCTGAGAATTGGGAGAGGGATATATAAAGTTCCTTATTGAGAGGGAGTACTTTCAGTTGCAATGAAATTTCACCTAATTCTTTAATGAAAAGATGTGAGTCATAATTTGAATAATTGTGGAAGTAAACTGGTATAAATTTGGGAATTTGGTAATTTAAATTACATTTATTGTGGGCTGCGCCTCTAAATTTGCCACTAATGTGGCAGTGATCTCTAACACGATCTTTGCCTAAAAATTTTTGGCAAATATGGCAATTCACCGCACTATAAAAATTATAAGTATCTGAAGGGGATAAAGTATCCATTTGTCTATTGTTAACTAAATAGTTATTATATATATCTTCACAATCCTTAATTAAATATTCTACAAATTTTTTGGAGGCATCTTCCCCCGTATATATTCTAAGCTTATCTAAATTATTACTATGCATACACTTAATAAAATAACTAAAGGCACAAGGTGTGTGCTTTTTTATTAAATTTGTTTTACTACTTACACTATTACTTATATCCTCTAATACGCATTCAAAGTCCGCGTAAATAACAAAAGGGACATCCATTTTTCGTTGATGTCCCTTAAAACTAAGAATGGCATCCTCACCTGATGGCATAGTTGTGACTATCTTCCCACATTCCTCCTTATGAGTATTCATGATGGTGTCCGTATGAGTATATTGGAGACAGCTATTGCAGATGTGTAACTTAGTTCTGTGTTTTGTAGTCTGATTTGTCAAAAGTCTGTGAATGATAAAAAAATAAAATAAAAGTTTATGAGTAAAACGTATATATTATAAAATATATAAAACAAGTATATGTATTATTAAATTAAAGTTTTGTATAATTTTTTAACTTACCTTGATATGTTCTTTATCAAAATGTAGTGATGAACTTCACCATTTTCCAAAAGCAACAAGTTTACATGGCTAATTTTTTCGTCCTTGGTGACATAATAAGGACCAATAATCTGATTGGCTCCCTCATCATAGCCGAATACGTTAATACTTATTGCTGGATTGTTCACCTCAAACTCTTTTATTTTGTTTAATCCTAATGGGAAGCTTAAATTTTTGAAATTTAACGCTACACCATTTCGCGTAACAATCGTCTCTGCAGCAATGTCTTGAATATTATAAGAACTGCAACGTTCTTGATTGTATTGGGTTGTATCCATGGCAGCAATCATACACCACTTGAAACAGTAGTCATCATCATTTTGTATATTGATGCAAGCTTTTTTTATTGCTAATTTTTGAGGTGTGGATATCCAGTTCGATCCTTTGACGAGCGAAGATTTGTTGATGTTGATTTCTGCTCGGACTATGCGTGACAAAGTCCAACCAGAATCTCGCTCTTCAAATTCGGACATTTTGGTTGAAATCTCGGCAACCTGCTTACGGAATAATTCTTCAATGCTATCTGCCCTCGTCAGCAAACTCATTTTGGCTACATGTGATATTATGCACAACTCCAATTCTTCTCCAACAATTTTGATATACTCCGCCACAATACTCAGATGAAATTTAATTATTGAATGCTTAGTTAGATTCACTTGAAGTCTCTCCATAAAAACATTTTTATTTTCTTCAACAAATTCTTCCAACAAAAGTTGGTCTTTTTTGT
This sequence comes from Tachina lurida, assembly GCA_944452675.1. NCBI lineage: Eukaryota > Metazoa > Arthropoda > Insecta > Diptera > Tachinidae > Tachina > Tachina lurida. The sequence continues at coordinate 56,195,465 of OX101754.1, forward strand.
TTAAAATTGCATAAGTGGCAATATGGTTTTTGAATGCTTTAGATATTTTATAATATCCCAATTCTTCTACTTCATCTGTTCTAGCATGCGAAGTATTCCTTGGAGTTGGCAGAGTTTTTTCTCTTCTTTCTTCTACTTCTCCATCACTTTCCGGTAAGCTTATGTCCATAGCATCGTCGAATAAATTACCTCCAAGGATACCCACACCCTGTTGTTGAGCTTGTTGTTGTTGTTGTTGAGCTTGATTTTGATGATCTTGTTGTTGATGCTGGTACTCTTGTTGATGATAATTAAGAGGCTGCCATTGCATCACATTGGGATTATAATTGTATCCCAAAAACTGATTATTCCATGGCATACCGTATTGTTGAAAATTTAATGGTAACTGATATTGAGGATACTGAAGAGAAGGATATTGTTGATGAATGAATGATGATGATGAATTTTGATGATTTTGAAAAGATGTCTGCGGTAGCTCTTGATTTATGCCCCGGCTTACGACCACTTGATTCTGTACACTATGGTTTTTAACATGCTCCAAAAAGGACTTTTGGTATTTGTATACCTTATTACATGTATTACACTGATAACCTGATGAACTCATTTTTAATTATTTTATTATTATTTCACTTTAACACAATTGCTGATGATACTTCTGGTAAATACAATAACGTACTGATGTGTTGGTTAGAAATGTTGGCGTATTTATACTAAAATTAGAAGCAGTATCCTTGCAGCATTCAAAAATTTTACTTTTTGTTTCTCTGCTGCTGACTGTACTTAGTTTGCTGCTTTAAAATAATCGTAGACAAAGAAAATGACTACCTTGCAAAATATATATGTATTCTACAAAATATTCCACGCACAAATACCCACGATCACACATTCATACATGCACACATACATGCACACATACATACATACACATACATACATACATATACACATACATACATACATACATATTTCTTAAACAAATACACAAAATATTAAATTACCCGCGACTATCAAGCTGGACCCCCCACACACAAGTATGGGTGTTCACATACATGTGAACACAAGTATGGGTGTTCACATACATGTGAACACAAGTATGGGTGTTCACATACATGTGAACACATAAATAAATATTTTCTCTGATATTACTGATATAGTATTACGATAACAAATTTATACAGTCTGGCAACACTGGCAATTTTCCCTTTGGTATTAGAAAATAATAATCATGTTTTGCCGTCGGCATTAGGAAAAATATTCATATATTGCCGTAGGCATTAGGAAAAATAACAATCATGTTTTGCCGTAGGCATTTGAAAAAAAATTCATATATTGCCGTAGGCATTAGGAAAAATATTCATATATTGCCGTAGGCATTAGGAAAAATATTCATATATTGCCGTAGGCATTAAGAAAAATTAATTTTCACTATTTCACCCCACTCCCCCTTTGGTATTAAGAAAAATCATTTTCATGATTTTCCCGTCGGCATATATATTTATGAAATATTAATCTTATGAAACCCCTTAATCCACCCCACAAAAAAAAAAAATAATGAGTTAGGCCCTTTCTATATTAAGGTAACCTCAAAAAAAAATCACCCGTTCCCACATGGGTTAATGTAAACAAAACTCCTTATGTAAACAAAAAATTCCTTATGTAAACAAAAAGTTGGACGGACTTATTGACCCACCCTCGTAGGGTATCAAATTTCACAAATTTCCAAGAATTTTAAAATTTTAAAATTTTAATTACCCAAATTTTAAAATTTTGTACTGAAATTCTCAAATTTCAAATTTTAATTACCCAAATTTCACAATTTTAATCGGCGCCAGAATCCCCATTTCCCTACTACTAATACAGCATACTTTATAAGCACCTTTGCTAATTTTGTCTAGTTACCTGGTACTGTGAAGTATTATTTATTTTAAGTAATAGCATAATCAGGTAGCACCACCCGATGCCACTGTAAAATAATGCGCGAAAACCTTTTTTTAACCCATGTGTGTAGTTATTCGTTAAATGCTTACCTGTTATTAGCATTAACTACACTTACATGGAAGAACATATGGTATAATTACCATAAATATTTTTTATTGCGAAAAATATATATACATAGACTTATTGGATAACATTCCAAATTTATTTTTGTTTTTCTAGTTAGGTTGAATTTCAGAATTCATTAAAGTTTTAAACAGCTGATGTGTGAATAAAGGGAAAAAAGTTAAGCGCATTCTACATATTTTTTGAGTTGCACCCTACAATCGGAATATCTCGAGATCAGTTTATTATATTGGAATAATTTTTTCAGGTGAAGTAGAAAGACTTATATAGAAGTCAAAAAGGCCAACATAAGAAAAGAAAATTATTTTAATATATATTTTTTATGGTACAAAACAAAATTTTTCCAAAATTTTGACTTTTTTCAGAAAATTTGCGCGTATTTTCGCATTTATGAAAAGGCTGTCAAAAACTTTAGTTAAACATGTTGCAAACTATCTCAGCAATTAAATGCTATAGTTAAAACTTTCAAAATCAACCGTCACAACTTTTTATAAACGCATAAGTACAAAAAATATTTTTAAAATTAGCGATTTTCGGACACTGCACAGTGGGGACTTTTGCAAAATAAATGGTAATAAATCTGGAACTTCTAAACTACTGATTGGATTTATATGAAACTTGGAATATCTGTAGAGGAGGACTTAAGCTTTATAAAAAATGACTTGGCAGCCATCTGGCTTAAGCTGGACAGGAGTTACAGTGGTCCTAAGTTGACAACATGGGACTCAAAAAAAATTCTGAGGCTTGTAACTTTTAGAAAAGTTATCCGATTTTTATGAGATAAAGCGTTTTGATCTAATCTCACAATTTTAAAGAAATAATCTCCGTGGATGTGTTTTGGTATCTCTCATAACTTAGAAGATATTTGACTTTTAACAAAAAAAAAATTTTTTTTTGCCTTGACTTTTTTTAGTATTTTACCTACAACTTTTTTGTCTATTATTGGAATTTAAATTAAAAGACAGCATTAAATTTCCGATAAAATTTTAAATAAAAATATGTAAAAAACTTATTAATAACTGCAGTCGTGAAATCGGGAAAAGGCAAAGAATTCAAAACTTTAAAATTTTCCTGAAAAAGGCATGTTTTTTTAAGAAAAAGTATCTTCATTATTTTCAATTTTGTGAAAAACTTTGTTTAACACATGCACTTTTAAACCACATAGCTCTAAAAATAATCTATTCAGAATATGCTTAAAGCTAATTATTTTGTATTTTGGGCATGCACCCTACATTCAGCAGTGTCCGAAAATCGCTAATTTTAAAAATATTTTTTGTACTTATGCGTTTATAAAAAGTTGTGACGGTTGATTTTGAAAGTTTTAACTATAGCATTTAATTGTTAAGATAGTTTGCAACATGTTTAACTAAAGTTTTTGACAGCCTTTTCATAAATGCGAAAATACGCGCAAATTTTCTGAAAAAAGTCAAAATTTTGGAAAAATTTTGTTTTGTACCATAAAAAATATATATTAAAATAATTTTCTTTTCTTATGTTGGCCTTTTTGACTTCTATATAAGTCTTTCTACTTCACCTGAAAAAATTATTCCAACATAATAAACTGATCTCGAGATATTCCGATTGTAGGGTGCAACTCAAAAAATATGTAGAATGCGCTTGACTTTTTTCCCTTTATTCACACATCAGCTGTTTAAAACTTGTATGAATTCTGAAATTCAACCTAAATAGAAAAACAAAAATAAATTTAGAATGTTATCCAATAAGTCTATGTATATTTTTCGCAATAAAAAATATTTTTGGTAATAATTCCATATGATTTTCTATGTAAGTGTAGTTAATACTAATAACAGGTAAGCATTTAACGAATAACAACACACATTTTTAGTGGATTAAAAAAAGGTTTTCGTGCATTATTTTACAGCGGCACCGGGTGGTGCTACCTGATTATGCTACTACTTAAAATAAATAACACTTCACAGTACCAGGTAACTAGACAAAACTAGCAAAGTTGCTTATAAAGTATGATATATTGTATAAAAACGCAGGGTTCTTTTATAAGAATAATCACTCTATATTGAACTCTTATGAAGATTAGTATTAAATATAAATATATATAATATAATAATAGTATTAAATATATGATATAAAATATAGAAATATCAGAGGTAAGGAAACTTTCTTCTCACGAAACAACAAAGACTTAGCAGAGACACGGAGAACTGAGAAGAAAATGATACAAGATGAATTTAGAAAGCATGGGCTTATAATTGATAAGCCAATTAACGGTTATGGTAGCTCGAATAATGGAATCATTGCTAGACGCTTTTTTGAGGATCCTGAGACCACATCCTTGATAACCGGCTTGGATAAAAAACTAAAAAGGAACTTCAAAATAATACTGGCAACTATTAACAGTAAAAAGCAAATCAATGCAGAAAAATTTGATGCTTTTGCTAATGAAACAAAAGTACTGAAAAAAATTTACATCCGTGGAGATTGATGACGCCAACTGTACATAAGGTATTATCTCATGGAAAAAATATCATTGAAACCAACATCCTACCTCTGGGAGAACTTACAGAAGAACTTCAAGAAGCAAGGAACAGAGGTGTATAGCAGTACAGATTATTTAATAGTCGAAAGTGTTCAAAATTAGCAGAAAATTATGATTTAATGCTTCACTTATTGTTATCCTCAGATCCAGATTCAATATGATTGAAATGGTTACCAAAGATAACTAAAGAAATAGGGAAAGACGACAGTGAAATAACCCCTTAACCTTCGATATTTCATATTGTTTTCTTAAAAATAATTGAAATAAATAAATCGTAAAATGATGGTAATTAACATAGCTAAAACATGTAATTTAAAAATAAATACTTTATATAGTTTTAAAAAGTTTTTCTTAGTTATCGCGTAATATTAAATAGATTATATATTGGTAAATAATAATAAAAAACAATACATACAAATAAAACATTTCAAATTGTTTATACAATACAGCATACTTTATAAGCACCTTTGCTAATTTTGTCTAGTTACCTGGTACTGTGAAGTATTATTTATTTTAAGTAATAGCATAATCAGATAGCACCACCCGATGCCACTGTAAAATAATGCGCGTAAACCTTTTTTTAACCCATGTGTGTTGTTATTCGTTAAATGCTTACCTGTTATTAGCATTAACTACACTTACATGGAAGAACATATGGTATAATTACCATAAATATTTTTTATTGCGAAAAATATATATACATAGACTTATTGGATAACATTCCAAATTTATTTTTGTTTTTCTAGTTAGGTTGAATTTCAGAATTCATTAAAGTTTTAAACAGCTGATGTGTGAATAAAGGGAAAAAAGTTAAGCGCATTCTACATATTTTTTGAGTTGCACCCTACAATCGGAATATCTCGAGATCAGTTTATTATATTGGAATAATTTTTTCAGGTGAAGTAGAAAGACTTATATAGAAGTCAAAAAGGCCAACATAAGAAAAGAAAATTATTTTAATATATATTTTTTATGGTACAAAACAAAATTTTTCCAAAATTTTGACTTTTTTCAGAAAATTTGCGCGTATTTTCGCATTTATGAAAAAGCTGCCAAAAACTTTAGTTAAACATGTTGCAAACTATCTTAACAATTAAATGCTGTAGGTAAAACTTTCAAAATCAACCGTCACAACTTTTTATAAACGCATAAGTACAAAAAATATTTTTAAAATTAGCGATTTTCGGACACTGCTGAATGTAGGGTGCATGCCCAAAATACAAAATAATTAGCTTTAAGCATATTCTGAATAGATTATTTTTAGAGCTATGTGGTTTAAAAGTGCATGTGTTAAACAAAGTTTTTCACAAAATTGAAAATAATGAAGATACTTTTTCTTAAAAAAACATGCCTTTTTCAGGAAAATTTTAAAGTTTTGAATTCTTTGCCTTTTCCCGATTTCACGACTGCAGTTATTAATAAGTTTTTTACATATTTTTATTTAAAATTTTATCGGAAATTTAATGCTGTCTTTTAATTTAAATTCCAATAATAGACAAAAAAGTTGTAGGTGAAATACTAAAAAAAAAAGGCAAAAAAAAAATTTTTTTTGTTAAAAGTCAAATATCTTCTAAGTTATGAGAGATACCAAAACACATCTACGGAGATTATTTCTTTAAAATTGTGAGATTAGATCAAAACGCTTTATCTCATAAAAATCGGATAACTTTTCTAAAAGTTACAAGCCTCAGAATTTTTTTTGAGTCCCATGTTGTCAACTTAGGCCCACTGTAACTCCTGTCCAGCTTAAGCCAGATGGCTGCCAAGTCATTTTATATAAAGCTTAAGTCCTCCTCTACAGATATTCCAAGTTTCATATAAATCCAATCAGTAGTTTAGAAGTTCCAGATTTATTACCATTTATTTTGCAAAAGTCCCCACTGTGCGCTGCTTATAAGTATACAAATGCAACCCTTTAGTACACATCACATCATAAAAACCAATTTGATTTGTATCCAACGTTGCCGAATCACGGGTAATTACCCGAATCAGGTGTAATTTTTATGTGCAAGTTAAGAAACAATGTTCTTATATTAATAAAAAATTATTAAATTTCAAGATACCTTTGTATCTTGAAATATTCTTTATTTAATATTTATTTTAATTTTCTTACGAAACTATTAGTTTACTTATGAACTAACTTTTTAAACTATGTTAAGTTTTTTGAGTTTTCTTATGAACTAACGAGCGAGAGTATTTACAGTGCTATTTATACTCTTCGTTCGTATAATGTTAAGGGATGATATTTTAGTGTTCTTTTGTTCTTACAAAGAGTTTTAAACATTTGTGTCTTTGTTCTTATTTATCTAGAACTATCTGATACTTCTTTGTGTATTAAAAACATGTTTTTTTCATGATCAATCTTATCTAATTTATTAGTGTTTACATGATTTTGTTTACAGTATTTTTACTCTTAAAATAGATATATTTTATTTATGATTTGTTTCTTATCTTTATTACTTATGGTTAAAGGTTATTTACGATATCAATTGCTTTGTCGTTTATTAATGTTAGTATACCTGTGCTTGGGTTGACCTTAACTTGCATGTGTAGCGCGTGGGTAATTGCTCTCAGGTGTAGTTCTCGGGTAATTTGAAATTCTTTTGTTTTATATAATAAATATATATATAATATAATAAATATATAAATAAATAATATAAAATGCAATTTTATTATTTAAAGAAGGTATACAAAAAAACGGCAATAATAATTTTAAACAATAGTAATAGTAAAAATTTAAGTTTCAATGACCGTATTACACCCGTATTCTAAGCTCTGTGACAAAATAAAAATTATAACAAATGACAATTTTTACATTGCTTAAAATATAAAAATTGTCATTTGTTATAATTTTTTCATTTGTCACTAAGTTCAGAATAAGGGGGTTAGTTTAAGATTTTTATGTAGCTTTTTATTATGTAATTTTTTTTGTATTTCTCTTTAATTACTGTATAGTATAACAAATATTGAATTACTTTTAATGTCTTTATTTGCTGTTTGTAACAGACTTTTATGAAATGATCTATATCGAGAGCCTATATTCAAAATACGTCAACTCAAAAAAACTAACTTTTCAGTAAAGCGGAAAAAATAGTTAATTCGCTCATTATTGTAGAAATAAATGATGCGCCTTCCATAATATGCTTTAAATATGCTTGCCAATTTATAGGTCTGCAAAAAAATAATTATTTTGCATGTGGTTTGCGTATTGTTTTGAGATACGAGCATATTTTAGTTGATAAAAAATAAATATTTTTTTGAGTTAACATATTTTGTACGAAAAAATATATATTTCTTTAATTTATATATTTTTTAACCAATTTGTGAAATCTTTTACTCAATACTAGATATAAGAATTGAATAGCTACAAGAGAAAACCTAAAATACCATACAAATTATAACTTAAGCCTGACTGAAAGCCTCTTCCATCTCGAGGTGGTCAGCCTTGGCACTCTCTAACTCAATCACTATTGTAGCAAGGTCACTCCAAATTTTCAATTTCGAAAGCTTATATCATTGAATATAAGCGGTCTGTAGTGTGTCTCACTTTCTGTAATACAATGTGTCATAATATAATTGCATTGCAACACAGTTCATTGTAATAGTTAACAAAACGCTTACTTTATTAAATTTAAATGACACACTTTTATTTTCATTACAAAATTGTGTTATTATAGATGGTGAGCAAAAGTAAAGACATAAAAAACATAAATAGTGAAATATAAAATAGTATATAAGTAGAGTAAAATATTCAATAAATCAGACTTTAATTTGTAAACGCAATCCGGCAATAACTTGCCTTGTTTTCAATTATATTCTCTAATCTTCTGGCACCTCTTTTGAACGCCTACTGATTGAGCTGGTCTGCCTGACAGCTGTATAAACTAACCAAGGGACTATAGGGCAAAACTTCTACAAACACTACTACACGCTAGGACTAACCTTTATATCCTGTTAGTTTAACCTTTACACAGTCCATACATAACATTTCTATTTGATTGACAGTTTAAAAGTTATACATATATTACCAATTTTTTTTATAGGAACCCCTATGTACTAATATGTTAAAAGTAACCATATCTCAAAATCTAGCGATATGATATCTAAATCCTTACCTGATTCGTGTTCAGCATGCCAAATGCAATAAGAAATCAGATATATTTAAATTTAACAATTTTTTTTACATTTTCGAAATTTACATGAGAGTTAGCATTTATTTTCACCAAAAAAATTCTACTTTCAGAAAGCAAAATAAATAAAATTATACAAATCAAGAAAAAATAATTTTTTGATTCGAAATTTATATAACAGACTAGCTGACCCCGGTCCGCGTTGCTGGCCCTAAGTAAACATTAGTGTTGTATATATCATTGGTGGTACAATATGAAAATTGAATTTTGCCCACGAATAAACTAAATATTGCGCCATCTGCCGGACGAACTTCAAACTACTCAGAAATACTCCTTACACCCCATAGAGCATGTATATAAAGTTTTGTCAACATCGGTGCAGTAGTTCTTGAGTTACGGTGCAAAATCACAAAAAAAATTAAATATGGCGCCATTTGTCGGACGAACTTTAAACTACACAGAAACACTCCTCACGCCCCATAGAGCATGTATATAAAGTTTTGTCAACATCGGTGCAGTAGTTCTTGAGTTACGGTGCAAAAACACAAAAAAACTAAATATGGCGCCATCTGTCGGACAAACTTCAAACTACACAGAAACACTATTTACGCCCTAGAAAGCATGTATATGAAATTAAGTCAAAATCGGTTCAGTAGTTCTTGAGTTACGGTGCAAAAACACAAAAAAACTAAAAATTGCGCCATCTGTCGGACGGCGTTATCGGATTTCAACCAAACTTCATATAAACCATATATGGGCCACTGCCTACGTAGTGTATAAGTTTGGTTGAAATCGCACGACGCGTTTATGATTAGTTCGGCGACGTACATATACGGACTTATTTTTATATATATAGATGTATATTACAAAGGGGAGCCTTTTGCCATCGGAAACTCATTTTGATAAACTTTGAGATGACGTATTTTGAATATACGATATGTTGTATTTCATTAGGGCTGATAGCAAATCATAAGTAGACCTTAAACAAAACTTTTGAAATGTGTCAAATATTTATTTTAATATTGGGTGTAATTCCGTTGAAATCGGGTATTTTTGGCTCCTACGAGGTGTAATTTTGAATATATATTTTGGTAACACTGTTTGTATCCCTCATAAAAAATAAATTTTCAAACAAACAACAAAAATATCCCATCAAACAAAATGCTCCGAATTCGTAAAGAATTCTTAACGACTGGTCGACAAAATCTTCTGATTTCGGAACCGAAATCGTAACCATTTTTTTATGAAATGGTTGACACGCAACGATATGTCGGTACGAAATCGATACTATATGTCAGTACGAGTTCGTACCTACATACGATTTCTTTTTGCTTTCATAGCAGAGTGCCACTTCACAGTTTTGTCGCTGGTATTGTCGAAATAATTTGCACATACTCACATTTTTTTAATATTTGTTGCAATCCTTTTTTTATCAACATATACATATTTATTTAAAACAAAATGTTCACAGACTTTTACTTATGTACTCAAAAATCAAAGTTTTAATGTTTTTTTTAAGTTCAGAGAAACTACCGAAATTTTTTAACGAATTCACTACGAAAAGTCTGAGTTCAGACAAACTACCGAAATGTCTTAACGAATTCGGTACGACAAGTTTGACTTCAGAAAAAGTCGAAACATTTGGTTTGGGTGGATACTAGAAGTATACAAACATACATGCATGTATGTAAGTAGTATGTGTATATTCCAGGGTAGGAAAATGCGTACTCTTTTGCTCTTTTGCTCATTGCGTACTGTTGTCTTGCTCTTTAAAATGTAGATAATGCACCAAGAGCGGAGTACAAAAAAAGCGCAACCACTGTTTGCGCTTTGCGTTTGCTCCTCACATGTAGGAGCAAACTCTTTGAGCAAGTAGCAACGATGTTACTCTTTTGCTCTTTTGCACCGCGTATTGTGTACATTGAGTGGCTCATTACGCTTGCTCTTTTTGACATTAACAGTGGTTACTTTGGGTTAAATTAAATAATACAAAGTATTAAAATATATAATATCGATTTTCTCGCCATTAAATTTTTTGTATTTACATATGTATGTACATATTAATGTATGTATGTATGTACATGTACATATATTTACATGTATATATACATACATACATATCTGTGGCAATAAATACCCTGAAGGAAATGTCGATGGTGAAAATGTACTGAGTCGCTTTTGACTTTGTCACCAGTACTACTCTCTAATTAATCCCCATACAATACTTTGTGCTATAGACATTTAGCATGTGCTTGTCATTGAAAATCTACTAGTAACACTAAAACAATTGACTAGATAGGGACTACATAGTTCTTATGGGAACATGGAGACATACCAACCAGACATTTAGTGGTACATTTCCATACCTTACGTACATACAATTATATGAATATTGACAAGTTGTTGCAAAAGCCACCAGAAATACACCACATTTGTTTTCCCTCTTTCTATTATACTGACGAATAGAAAAGAAATTGTAGACAATGTACCTACTACTAGAGTTTTAGTGTTGACATAGAGACATTTGGCCCCAGTCTGACTACAGGGTAATAATGGCCTAAGTCTTATTTTCTCGAGAACCGTAAGAGCTAAGGACCTGAAATTTGGAAAGAGTTTGTAGACCCTTGGCCGCTACAACAACAAATACATGAGAGTTGGAAATTAAAGGGTGTGCCAAAACGAGCAACGAAAAATTTTAAAATCCCATGTAATATACATACAAATGCACTTGAAATTTGTAAAGTTAGTGTATTTTTATACAGACTACAACAATTAACACAAAGATTTAAAAAAATTAAAAAAAACGGTGTTCCATCAGCTTATGCAATTTTGACTATGTAATTTTGACAACTTGCTGTATCTTGGAAACCGTAAGAGGTACAGACCTGAAATTTGCACACTGTGTGTAGACCTTTGGCCACTACAACAACAAATACATGAGAGTTGGAAATTAAAGGGTGTTCCAAAACGAGCAACGATAAATTTTAAAATCCCATGTAATATACATACAAATGCACTTGAAATTTGTAAAGATAGTGTATTTTTATACAGACTACAACAATTAAAAATTTTAATTCGAGGGTGTACCATCAGTTAATGTAATCTTGACTATGTAATTTTGACAACTTGCTCCATCTTGGAAACCGTAAGAGCAAAAATCTTGAAATTTTCAAAAACGGTAAAACTAAAAGAACAAAAAATTATAAAATCGCCAAACCGAAAAAAATCGCCAAAATGAAAAAAGCACCAAATTGAAAAAAAATTGTAAATTGAAAATAATTTGCAAAAAACCGGCAACATCGCCAAAATGAAAAAATCGCCAAAGTGAAAAAAATCGCCAAAAATTAAAAAATCGCCAAAACAAAAAAATCGCCAAAAATTAAAAATTCCAAAATTAAAAAAATCGCCAAAATTAAAAAATCGCCAAAATTAAAACAATCGCCAAAATTAAAAAAATCGCCAAAATGAAAAAAAAAGATACAAGAATTATTTTAACTGAAAAAACGTAAAAAAAACATATTAATGCTCGTTAAAAATTTCGGTAGTTTCTCTTAACCTTTTTAAAAACATTAAAACTTTGATCTTTGAGTACATAAGTAAAAGTCTGTAAAAATTTTGTTTTAAATAAATATGTATATGTTGATAAAAAAGGATTGCAACAAATATTAAAAAATGTTAGTATTTGCAAATTATTTCGACAATACCAGCAACATATCAGTGAAGCGGTACTCTGCTATGGAAGCAAAAATAACTCGTATGCAGGTACGAACTCGTACTGACATATTTTTGTTGTTTGTTTGAAAATTTATTTTTTATGAGGAATGCAAACCAATTGGTTTTTACTTTGCTAAGTCTTAATTCAGCTGAGTGAAAAACAGAGGTCGTAGTACAGTCTCTTTCTGTCTTTCTCCCAGCTGAATTAAGACTTAGCAAAGTAAACTTTCCGTGTGGAAAAAGGGGTATCACATTGTCTAAGCAGCAGCAATCAGCATCAGCATACAATGTAAAAAAAAACTTTTTGCTTATTGCTGTGCTGTGAAATGTTTGAAGCAAAAGCAGTCAGCTATGTGAATTATGAGTTGAGCAACAAAAGTTGAAACGTGTGAACCGGGACTAAAGAATTGAAATTGTGTACAATATGAAAAAGGAAAGAAAGTGAATAGGTATGCATAGGTGGGAAGATACATACACATACTATCTACATACATGCATGCATGTTTGTATACTTACATTTTTGTTGTTTGTTTGAAAATTTAATAATTACCTATAATTATTAGTTTTGGCCAATCGAAATTTTATGTTTTGCTGTGTTATATAATTCAGCTATTAGGCCTACCATATTTTATGTAAATATAAAATAAATTAAATTAAATAAAATAATTTTTTGTTTTAATAAAGTCATCATGCGTCCCTACATACATACATATGTGTTATACATGCGTATTTACGTTCATATCTATGTATATATGTACATACATGCATACAAACATACATACCTATCACCTACATTTATTTCTGCAATAACAAAATACAAAAAAAAATTACTTTTCAACCAAAAATACATCCGTTTCAACAACATACATACATATGTATGAATGTAGCACGTACACATATGCAGGTACACATCACATCATAAAAACCAATTTGGTTTGCATTCCTCATAAAAAATAAATTTTCAAACAAACAACAAAAATATGTCAGTACGAGTTCGTACCTGCATACGAGTTATTTTTGCTTTCATAGCAGAGTACCGCTTCACTGATATGTTGCTGGTATTGTCGAAATAATTTGCACATAATCACATTTTTTAATATTTGTTGCAATCCTTTTTTATCAACATATACATATTTATTTAAAACAAAATTTTTACAGACTTTTACTTATGTACTCAAAAATCAAAGTTTTAATGTTTTTAAAAAGGTTAAGAGAAACTACCGAAATTTTTTAACGAGCATTAATATGTTTATTTTTTTGTTTTTTTTTACGTTTTTTCAGTTAAAATAATTCTTTTTTCGTTTTTTATTTTGGCGATTTTTTAATTTGGGCGATTTTTTTAATTTTGGCGTTTTTTTATTTTTGTCGATTTTTCCGGTTTTTCGCGATTTATTTTCGACTTGAAATTTTTTTTAATTTGGTGCTTTTTTTCATTTTGGCGACTTTTTTTCATTTTGGCGATTTTTTAATTATGGCGATTTTTTTAATTTTGGCGATTTTTTAGTTTTGGCGATTTTTTCATTTTGGCGAATTATTTTTGATTTACAAATTTTTTTTAATCTGGTGCTTTTTTTCGTTTTGGCGCTTTTTTTTTAATTGGCGATTTTTTTTCGGTTTGGCGATTTTATAATTTTTTGTTTTTTTAGTTTTACCGTTTTTGAAAATTTCAAGATTTTTGCTCTTACGGTTTCCAAGATAGAGCAAGTTGTCAAAATTACATAGTCAAAATTGCATAAACTGATGGGACACCCTTTATTTTAATTTTTTGAAATTTTAGTGTTAGTTGTTGTAGTCTGTATAAAAATACACTAACCTTACAAATTTCAAGTGTATATACATACAATTGTATGTATATAACATGGGACTTTAACATTTTTCGTTGCTCGTTTGGAACACCCTTTAATTTCCAACTCTCATGTATTTGTTGTTGTAGCGGCCAAAGGTCTACACACTGTGTCTAAATTTCAGGTCTGTACCTCTTACGGTTCTCGAGAAAATACTAACATAGTTAATTTTACATAACAGAAAAAGTTTTCCAACCCTGGAAACGTCTTTTTAATTTTTTTATTTTTTAAAATTTGAAATACCAATTTTAGTCGTACAAAAAATTTGTATTATCTAGTTACTTTTATATGGCAAAATAAAGTTTAAGTTTTCCAGCTCTGCAATCGTCTGCTCGATTTTGCTGAGTTTCAATACCAATCTAGTTTGTATTTTCTGACACACCAGTCCAAGAACGAAGTCTCTAACTTTACTGGGAGCTTCGGAAAACCGATTTCACGTACAGACAGACGGACATCGCTTATTCGTCTTCCCTATCCATAAGGATCCAGAATATATATACTTTATGGGTCGCTTATTGATATTATAGAAATTACAAACGGAATGACAAACCTATATATACCTTTATACCATTTTTTTGGTAAAGGGTATAAAAAGGTCCAATTAAAGAACTTGAAATCAGTCGATTTTTCAGATAATTTAAAAACCCTAATAAAATAAATACTACATTACTACTACATCAATTAAAACTAAAAATAAAAATTATTAAGTTTTTTACAAAATGTCACCCGTTAACATTTCCTTATTTTATCATAATAATCATTACAACGAAACAGAATCTTTTAAAAGAAAATATGTATTTTGTACCACAGTAAAGGAGCAATGCGCATTTATTGCTCTTTGCAGCTCTTTTACACATTGCGTAAACAACAGGAGCGGAGCATGCAAAGAGCCAACCATGGTACTGCTCTTCTTGCTCCGATTTTGTAATGTGCAGCGTCGACATAGTGGCGCAGAGCAAGAGCAATAACATTGACACTCCGCTCTTTGCGTAAAAGTGCCAAAAGAGCTGAAAAGAGCGGAGCTGCTCCGCGTATTTTCTTACCCTGGTATATTCCCAATTGTACATATTCATTTTCTTTCCTTTTTAATATTGTACAAATTTATATTATTCAATATGAGAGGCAGATATCGCCACACCTTTAGACCTAGTTAAAAATAAATTCAGTAAAGTGCGACTTTGACTCGCGCACGCAGGGTTACGTACGTTGGGCTTTGAGCATTAATATGGCGTTTTTTGACGTTTTTTCAGCTTTAATGATTTTTTTTGTTTTGTTTCACTTTTTGGCGTTTTTTTTTCGTTTTGACGATTTTTTTCATTTTGGCGATTTTTTTCATTTCAGCAAATTTTTCCGGTTTTTCGCGATTTATTTAAGTCTTGGACATTTTTTTTTAATTTGGTGCTTTTTTCGTTTTGGCGATTTTTTTTGTTTTTGGCGATTTTTTTCGGTTTGGCGATTTTATAATTTTTTGATTTTTTAGTTTTACCGTTTTTGAAAATTTCAAGAGTCTAGCTCTTACAGTTTCCAAGATACAGCAAGTTGTCAAAATTGCATAGTCAAAATTACATTAACTGATGGAACACCCTTTAATTTAAATTTTTTGAAATTTTAATGTTAATTTTTGTAGTCTGTATAAAAATACACTAACCTTACAAATTTCAAGTGTATATACATACAATTGTATATGGGCATTTCCTCCGAAGAATCAACCAGGATGGAAAAATGAAATGTTGATAATCATCGTGTTTTATTGTTTATAATTATAAAAAAGAACCTATATTTTTATAATTGGATAGTTTCATAGCATATCTCAGCTCTTTTACTTGAGGAAATTGGGCTGGAAACTGGAAAATTTGATATTTTATTTTTAAGCTACTTCTAAAGACATTTTTATATTTAATTATTTTACATGCAAAATATATGTTTTGGTTGCAATATTTCTTCAAAACGTCTTTATTACAATCAATTAAGAAGAGGAAAGTGTAAGGTGAACAAAGAAAGTTCGATTAACGGTTAATTTTTACGTTGTTTCTTATCTATGTTTTAATCGTACGTTCGCGACCGAAAACCTCATTTTATTGTAATTGCTTTGCATTAAAAGTCAACAGGTTCCACACATATTGTTAATACCAGACTCGTTTGCCTGGCTTAACTGAGATGTAAGTGGTGGGGCTTATCCAAGTGGTACACAAGGATAAGCAATTTAAAGAATGTTGATGTTTTTTACCCAAGTGATACACAATGATAACTCAAGTTGTGGAGGAATCAATTAGTTATTCAGGTAGCACACCAGGATAATCTAATTGACTCAAAGAAGTGAAGTGTATGACGATTTAAGTAGCAATCATAAATTTTATTCAATAATATTAATATTTATACAAAATGTAAAAATTAACTTAAAACTAATACAATAACAAAAAGTAAAAAAAAATAATAGTACAAACATAATTTAAAACGGCCAGAAACTGTTCATTATTATCTTGCCAAATTCATTCCCATCGTAAGCTAAGCAAAACAGATATTCAATTTCACTACTGTCTGGCTGGTAATTTGAAACACACGTGGAAAATAAAATGTTTTATTGATTTCGTCAATTATGCTGACATGATGGTTCTCATACCTGGGGGGTTACTCTCTATTACGATGCGAAAGAAAAATGGTACGAAATCTAACGATTGGTACTCTGTAATGCGTTTGCGCATTTACCTTTCGCATCTATTATTTTCCGTTTCGCAAGTCTGGTATCACCGTACTCTGTAATGCGAAAGCGCCTGTCAAAATCGCTCCATAAGCGCAAATATCTTGCGTTAGCTAAATACCAAACGCAAAGTGAGAAAAACATGTAAGTACGTTGAAAAAAAATTTTTATATATTGACTGTCTTATTCATAAAAAATATTTTTGTTTTATAAAAGGTTTATTAAACAAATTTTCTATGGAAATTTGATTAATAAACCTTTTATAAAACCAAAATATTTATATTTAAATCGTAGTTTTTAGGGTAAAAGACAAAAAATTACAAACAAAACAACAACAGTTTGAAATTTTAGTGGATTGTATGTGAGCAAATAAGCCGCAAATAATTTGTGGACATAATTGACAGACGACCTAAATTCTAATGGACCTCCTGTAAGGGATATAGCTGGTTGTTTATAATGAAATGTGACACTAATAGTACTTATAATATTACACATGTATGTTTGTATGTATGTATTCATATTTGATTTAAAAAATCACACTAAGTGAAAATGCGTAAAAGTTAATTAAGCATTTCCAGCACAGGTGATGGTCCCTCTCAGTTTTGTATTTTCTCAATCGCTACGTAGAGCTCTTTTAAGCGACGGGACATTGACTGCTGCTATATTCCTAATGTATGGAACTGCCCAATTTGATGTTGGTATCCACCTTGGCCAAGTAATTTTAAGGCAGCGGCTAGTTTTATAAACTTTCAGCTAGTGTTGAACAGCGTATAGAACATACAGAAACGCAAATTTTGTACAAAGTTAAAATAAAGCAATATGTATTTAATAACATACCGCTACAGATTTTTTCTTACCTGCGGTCATTTAAGGAAAGTATACCGGAACTATCTCTTAAGCTTAAATTAAGTGACATACCCATAATGCCATAGCCATAACCAAACCAAAAATCAATTGGTTTCTATGGTGAGAGTTATGGCGTTAAGGTTGTTTTCTATGGCTATGGTTATGTAACGTCTAATTGAACCTTTAAGACTCGTTTTGCAACTCGTTATACATGGACGTTTTCTTCATAAAACCATAATGCTAAAGAATGCATTATTTTATTTTCAATTAAAAGCTGTTACACTTCACTTTTTCTTAAATTTTGATTTTAACTGTCGTTTTTTATACATATTTTGACATTTCAGTACTGCCAACCTTTGCCATATTTTCTTTTGCAATGTCCGTGTTGCCACTTTTTCAAGCAATTTTGCGAAAGGTTTTGCGAAAGTAATAGAGAGTACCAAATTTGCATATCAACGCATTTAGCTTTCGCATCGTAATTGCTTTCGCATCGCAATAGAGAGTAACCCCCCTGGTTTGACAAATGTGTGAGAAATAAATTAATTTTATTTTAATAAAATTGTGGGAAAGAATTTAAGTGTACTTGAGACTTGGTAAAAATATGAATAAAAAAAAGGTTAAACAAAAACGAAGTAAGCGTTTTGCTTAAATTTTAATTCAACTAGAGATTCTTTTTATTTTGATACCAAATAAAAAGAATTAACATATTGCGCCTCCAGGGGGATTGTTAATAACAATAGGCAATTTAACTGAATACTTTCCGGCAATTTATGCTGAAGTGAATTAAGCGCAAGGGTCCAACGAGATGTTCCAGCTTGACCTGGGTGATGGCTGTGGTGCTATTGGACGCGTATTGAGTCTTCTTTTACTAATATTTTGATTAACAGGATGGTTAGCAATGTTAAAATCAGAGCCAGTCCCACATAGCTGACTGCCAAGCTATGCACGCCATGATTCATGGTTGGAGTGGGTATATTCCGCATCTGTTCTCTTACCTCCTCTTGCAGTCGGGTTAAGTTTCCCATGATTCTTAGGTCTTGTAAAGTTTCGGTTATATTGAAGACCTTTTGTTGTAAATGGGGCAATGAAAATCCAGAGCTTGTATAGGAGGGATACCAAGTCGAGGTAATTGTTTGGTGCCCATATACGGTAATCAACTCATTTTCATTGAACATCCTGCTGGTAAGGTAAGCAATCCAGTTCCTTGGAAGACCTGAGAACCACTGATGCCGTTGCACAAAATACTTAATTTGAGTGGATGTTGAGTTGCGACTAGCCATTGATTTTTTTATGAAGTTGGTACCACACATTACTCTGGGCTAGTACGTCGGTATTGCAACTTATGTCTGACTCGTTGTTAAATAAATGTATCTCACAACGACACATTGGTGAATTTTTGAAATACGTAGCTTGGATATTTGGGCATAAAAAAGTATCGTGATCAAGGATGTGGCAATCACGGAGTTTGGTATCATCAACTGGGAAATATTCGTCTCGGTGAGCGTTGAGAGCCATCATTTTGGTTGTTGGAATGATCGCAACCAACGAGTTATTTACTAGTTGTGGAACTGGTGTAAGATAAAAGAGGTCGAATTCCTCTTTATGGGCTAGTGGAATTTCCAATGTGCAAATAATATGTTGGTTTGAAATGGCTGTATTAGCTGTCACTAAACCATACAGATGAATGATATCCGTGACTGGTAGTATCAAATCCGATGGCAGATTTGCCTTTATATTGTCCACTTCCAAAGAAAATTGTTGCGGTGTTAGTAGAGAGGGACTTATTCTGCCATGATATGTATCAGTTAGCAGATCCATTATGGCCTTTAACATTGTTTGCACATTGTCTGAGATGATGATCAACTGAATGCTAAGCGAGAAAATAAGTTGAGATTGCTGGGTTTCATTGACAGTAAAGTTCTCGAGTCTTTTTAGCCTAAGGTTTAATTTATCGAGGCTATTCTGAGTATGAGCCTCCGTTTATTTCATAATATTAAGGGTGGAGTCGAGGAATGATGTTTAATTCTATTAATGGTGTCTGTCATTTTTTCGGCATACTGTGAATCGAGAACTCCAAATAATGAATTTGCTACATTTCCAACGAAATCAATTGCCCCTCGTTTCTTTCTTCTTAGGAGGCTTTCGAGACTGGTAGCCACTTTAAGTTTAACGTTGTTAAAATGCGCAACGAGAGCGATACATTGATGATTGAGATCTGAACTGTTGCAACATTTCATCAACGTATTAGTTCCGTTTGCTAGAAGTTGTACTTCCTTGAGAAATGGTGATAGTTCAAAGTAGATAAAAAGCTTCAATTCTGAGATAATTGGTTTAACTTGACCAATCTGTTCAAAGTGTAACCCAGGAGAGCTAGTGATCTTTGTGTAGGTACCTAGCTGGCATACCACTAACGGAAGGAATAAGGCAAGAAGCATTAGTAGGCTGGTTGGAGATAATGTGCAGCGTTTTGGGGGTGGTGAGCCTTTGTATTTGTCAGTAGGTGGTTCGTTTCTCTTGAGTTCCGAGCTATTTCCTTTAGTTTTGTTCGGAGATTTGTAGTTTTCATTGGGAAGGGAACTGCTTTTTACACCTTCACTGCCCAAAGACGTTGAGGGTGTGTTCTGAAGATCAGGCATACTTTCATTGCCAGTAGTGGTGTAGGATGTATCGAGAGGAAGCGGAGCAAGTAAGTGAATTGCCCGTTTAATGATACCTGTAGATGTTTTTACTGTTGCCGTCCTTACGATACCGTCAGGCCCGGGGAATGTTTCGATCACCTTTCTGATTCGCCACGTCATGACAGGAGTGTTGTCTTTCACTATAACTATAGTACCCACTGGCAGATTTTGAGACTTTGATTGCCATTTGTTACGCTGCTGGAGTTCAGTGAGGTACTCGTGGGACCATCTTTGCCAGAAATGATGTTTTATTTTTGATACTAATTCCCATCGTTTAACGAGTGATGGCGACATCGACTGAGCAGTTGCATCGACTTGTGCCGTGAGAGGTTCCCCAATCAGGAAATGGCCAGGAGTCAAGGCAGCTGCATCATTAGGATCATTTGATAATGCTGTTATAGGTCTGGAATTCAGTATTGCCTCTACCTCTATGACTACAGTTTCCATTTCTTCATAAGTTAGGGATGCGTTTGTCATTTCTTTGAGTAATAGCCTTTTGGCTGACTTGACTGCGGCCTCCCACAATCCCCCAAAATGAGGTGCTCGAGGAGGAATGAAATGAAAAGAAATGTTTTTATTTGCACATTCTCGCTGAATGGCTTCTTGAGCTGTGGGGGTAAAAAGGGCTGATGATAATTCCGCTAGTTGATTTCGTGCTTGTTGCATTGTCGCAGTAAAGTTGTTGGCAGTGACCTCTGCGACTGGTAAATCGTTTTAGTGCTCCCAGGAACGCTTCTGTTGTTAGGTTTGTAACTAATTCGAGATGCACTGCTTTTGTGGCGAAGCAACAGAATACTGCAATGTACGCCTTCTGACGTCGTTTTCCTCGAGTTTTAAAGTGAACCCAAATTGGACCACAATAGTCAACCCCGGCATTTATAAATTGTCTTGCTGATGTAACCCTCGTTGCAGGCAAACTTCCCATGATCTGCTGGAGAAGTTTTGGTTTTGATTTTGCGCAACTTACGCACTTATGGATGGTTTCTCGTGCTAAGTATTTTCCTTTGATGGGCCAAAATCGTTGTCGGACATTTACAAGGAGAGCCTGAGTTCCACAATGCTTATTTTCTTTGTGTATTGACTCAAATATTAGTTTGCTGATTATCTCATTATAAGGGAGGTGCATTGGATGTCTTGTATCGAATAGCAAAGTAGACTCTTCTAGTCTGCCTCCGACTCTTAAAATGCAATTTTCATCTAAAAATGGTGATAAACTTTTGATCGGACTTGACACCCTTGGTTCTTTGCATTTTTGCAACTGCTTGATGCCTTCTGAGAATGCAAATTTTTGAGTTTCTCTAATAATTTTAAGAAGTGAATCGTGGAGCTCGAAAGGTGTCAGAGCTCTTTGAGTTTGTCGTTCTGCCTTGGGGAGCCTAGCATTTTTTATGAATCTGAAGATGTATCCTATAATACGTTGCAGGGTTTTAAAAGAATTTCTATGGTTGATAGAATGCAAAAAATTTTCAGTCGTTACCGAAACCAGCATGTTATAGGAAATTTTCTTCTGTTCAGGTAAAGGTGTGTCACGAGTTGGAAGGAACATCGGAGGCCAATGTTTCTCATCACCATGAAGAAAGAATGGCCCATACATCCACTGGGGTGTATGCTGCAACTGCGGTGGATCCAATCCTCTAGATATTATGTCTGCTGGGTTGTCCTGGGAACTCACATGACGCCATTGATCAGGTGTCGAGCTTTCTTGAATTGAAGCTATTCGATTTGCTACGAATGTATGTAACGAAGATGATCGTGAATTTATCCATGCTAATACTATTTTTGAATCAGACCAGTAGAATGTTGGCGTTGTATTCATATCCAGATCGTGCTTAGCTTTTGCAGCCAAGTTGGCACCCAACTGGGCAGCACATAATTCCAGCCTGGGCAGCGTTTGTTGCTTGAGACGGGCTATACGGGACTTCGCACAAAGCAAGTATACAATAACTGTTTTATTTGGCAAGAAAGTCCTGATATATACTGCGGCACCATACGCCTTTTCTGAGGCATCTGTAAAAACATGTAGTTGCGTATTGCTTGGAATCGATCCTTTATATATATGTGGATGAGCTTGAAAGGTTTTGAGTTCACTCAGATTACTTCTAAAGCTTCGCCAGCTGATTCAAATTCTGAAGGCACTGCCTCATCCCATGAAATATTCAAATTCCATAATTCCTGGATGGATATTTTTGCCTTGACGACTACTGGAGACAGTAGTCCGAGTGGGTCAAATATATGCGCTAAATCTGATGTGACTGTCCTTTTCGTCACAGCCTTGATTGGTTGTATGTTGACCTTTATTTTCAGTAGATCATCCTTGGGTAGCCATACTTACTAATCCCAACGTTTTTATATAGTCGGTTTCGTCTATGGAAAAATCAAGACTAACTTCTTGATCATCATTGGGGATATTGCGTAGCAATTGGATATGATTTGCACACCATTTTCTTAAATGAAATCCGTACTTTGACATGACGTGTTGTGGTTGACGCTGAGTTTCTAGTGCTATGTTCAAGCTATCGGCTCCCCCCAAACCATCGTCCACATAAAAGTTCTTTTCCAAGAAATTGGCTGCTAACGGAAACTGCATATTGTTATCATGGCTTATTTCCTTTAGACATTTGATTGCCAAGTATGGTGCAGGTCTGGTTCCATATGTCACTGTATTCAACTTGAAGTAACTGATGGGTTCAGAAACACTACTTCTCCATAGAATTATCTGGTACTGTTGGTCTTTTGGATGGACCAATATTTGTCGGTACATTTTTTCTATGTCTGTTGTGAACACGAAACGTGGAATCCGAAATCACAGAAGCACCGTAAACAGCTCATTTTGTAGTGGTGGCCCGATGTGCAAAATGTCATTCAAAGATTTTCCTGACGAGGTTTCTGCTGACGCATCAAAAACCACCCGAAGTTTAGTGGTGCTACTGGAGTGGAGGAATAAAGTATTTAGACCCTTCCACTTCATCTATGTTGATTTTCGACATATGTCCCATTGTTTCGTAATCCTTCATAAACTGCATATATTGAGTTTTTAGGGAAGCATCTTTTGATAATCGACGTTCCAAGCTGAGGAAGCGGTTAAAGGCAATATTATGTGAGGCGCCTAAAGAAGATGTTTCAGTACAGAATGAAAGTCGTACTACGAACCGTCCTTCTTTGTTACGAATAGTGTGTTGATTGAAATGTGCCTCACATTGGACGTCATAGGGAGATAATTGATGCCCAGTGCTCTCGATGTCTTCCAGTTTCCAAAATCGTTCAATAGCCGTATTCATTTTATCCTCTTCAGTTAAAGTACCACATATTGCTGATGAGAGTTGTTCTCCAGATACCTTTCCAGATACTATCCAGCCAGAAGTGGTATTTTGTAATATTGGGAGCTCATCACCGAGTTTAATTTGTCCTATGGCAAGGATTTGATGGTAATATTCTGCGCCTAACAAAATGTCAATTTTTTCTGGTCGGTTAAAAGTTGGGTCCGCCAGTGTGACATTGTTGGGAATCGCCCACTTATCGATGGTAAGTTGTTGAGCAGGTTGAGGAGAAATGATTTGTGGCAACACAAATGCCTCAAGACGTGTTGAAAAGGTGTTGAGTCTTGAGTGAAGTGATATGTTGACACGGTGTTGAACCTTGGTGCGGTTTTTCCCAATTCCATTGATTGAAATTGAGGTGGTTCTTGCTGGGAGCCCTAGAGTTTTGACTAATCTCTCTGTAATGAAATTGACTTGTGAGACCGAGTCGAGAATTGCCTTACATTCAGTTTCTGGTCCATTTGCCTTGACCTTTACCAACGCTGTTCCTAGTAGGACATATGGTCTTCTGCCTACGGAAATTGTTGTCATGCTTTCAGCTTCGTCCTGTGGTGTGCTAACGAGAGATGTCACATTTGTTGTGGAGGGGTTGTTAAGTGTAGCTGCCTTTCTGTCTGAGTCAATTTCTTTCTTAGGAGGAGTAATTTTTCTTGATGACGAATAACCTTGTGGGGTTGGTTCCAGATGTACCAAGGTATGGTGCTTTTTTCCAAATTTCTGGCAGCGGCCTGAAATTGTACATTGTTTGGTACTATGGGTAATACTAAAGCAATTGACACATAATTTGTGTTTCTGTATCATGTTTAGTCTGTTTGTTGAGCTTATATCGATGAATTTCTTACATCGATACAATGGGTGAGAATCTCGCTTGCAAACTATGCACAACCGGTTTTCGAGTCGAGGTTGTGCTGTAAGCGCGCATATTTTGTTAGTGGAAAACGAAGGTTTTTCCTTGTGTCCCATTGCTTCCAGGGTGTGAAAATAGTTCTCAAGGAATGTCATAAATTGGTTGATTGTTTGCAGTTCCTTTGGGTGAGAAATTGCTTGCTCATATTGAGCATGCACTGTTTTATCTAACTTTTTGACCAGGATGTGGATAAGGATTGGATCCCACGATGATATTTGAAGCCCCATGTTGGAGAGAGCTGCCAAACATTCCTTTGTTGTATCGTGCAATCGCTTAATAGCACCTAATGTGGATGCCCCAGATGGTTGGTCAAGTAGTCTCTGAACTGCTGTTGCTACCATTACCCTTTTATTGTTGTATCGATCTTGCAGCAATTGCCACGCCACCTGATAATTGTCTGCAGTAACCGCAAGATGATTAATGAGGTTCGCTGCTTCACCAATGACGTTGGTTTTTAAATACCACATTTATGAGCATCAGACATCTGTTGCTCATGTACGATTCTTGTAAATAAATCGGATAATGATGTCCATTTCATGTAGTCACCTTCAAATTTTGTAATGGTGATCGTAGGCAAAGGTAAGGTTGATGGTCTGGCCTTAGTTTCTGTGGTTGAGTGGTGGAGGCTTCTATTGGCCGTGGTGAGCTGTATGATTGCTGATTGTGCAGCTTTTTCGAGGTGAACATATCTGCTTGTATCGTAACCAGCAATGTCTGGATCGGGATATTTGTCCAGTAATTCATCATTAAGCCTTTCTAATTGAAGCCACAGCTGAGAGATAGTGGCCTTTTTTACATCGTAGTAAGATTGATCTTGACCTGGTTGCAACTGAAGGATTTCTAGCTGTCGAGTAAGCGCTGCCATTTTTCCAAGTGACCGGCTGATTAATCCATCGTGTCCCCCAGTTGCGCCGGCTTGCGATTGACCTGTGTTTGCCGATTTGGGATTGGGATCATGTCCCCCAGTTGCCCCGGCTTGCGTTTGACCATTATTTGCCGATTTGGGATTGGGATCATGTCCCCCAGTTGCCCCGGCTTGCGTTTGACCTGTATTTGCAGGTTTGGGATTAGGAAGTTCTTTTTTCCCGGATTCTTTACCTTGATTATCGAGTTCACGTTCCATTATAGCTATATATTTCGTCGCCATGGCCTCAATTCGAATATAGTAGTCGGATGTGAAGTATTCATCAGATGTGTCTACGTCCTTCAACTCTCGTAATTCATTATCAGCTGTGTCGAACTCTGTCCAAGCTGTCTTTAGACGAGATAGTTGTTCCTGGTAATAGGTTGCGGTTTTCCGGCTGGCTGAATCCTTGGTGAAGTTTCGAATAATGGTTGCAATATGTTCTCCCGTTTCCTTTAGTTGGCGGAGCAGTTTTGTTGAGGTTGTTTCCATGGTGGAAGCAGGGAAGTGATGGCACTATTAGTTACTTCGAGGATTGCGTGTCCTGTCACGGTCGCCAAAAATGTTAATACCAGACTCGTTTGCCTGGCTTAACTGAGATGTAAGTGGTGGGGCTTATCCAAGTGGTACACAAGGATAAGCAATTTAAAGAATGTTGATGTTTTTTACCCAAGTGATACACAATGATAACTCAAGTTGTGGAGGAATCAATTAGTTATTCAGGTAGCACACCAGGATAATCTAATTGACTCAAAGAAGTGAAGTGTATGACGATTTAAGTAGCAATCATAAATTTTATTCAATAATATTAATATTTATACAAAATGTAAAAATTAACTTAAAACTAATACAATAACAAAAAGTAAAAAAAAATAATAGTACAAACATAATTTAAAACGGCCAGAAACTGTTCATTATTATCTTGCCAAATTCATTCCCATCGTAAGCTAAGCAACAGATATTCAATTTCACTACTGTCTGGATGGTAATTTGAAACACATGTGGAAAATAAAATGTTTTATTGATTTCGTCAATTATGCTGACATAATGGTTCTCATACCTGTAGTGCGATTCACTAATTTTTATTACGATAATCGTATCGTTTAAATATATTTAACGAAATTTTATCGACTTTGTCATTCAATAAATTTTTAATGATATTCGCTATCGGCTAAAGTCAGCTGTTTTTGTTTTTTGTCTTACTTATCGTTAACCAAGCGACAAAAATTTGTGTGTTGTTTATTTTATCGATACGAAGTTTTCATTTTATATTGTGATGGCTTTTGAATATTTGGCCACAGAGGAATCACAGCCAAACCAGGATTTTCGAGCATAAAATCAACTATTTGGCTAAGTTGCTCGTTTGTGGCACGACTTATCTTGGCAGCAGCGTTGGTTGACATTCTAATATATAACAAATATTATATTTAAAACAATAAAACGAATAAATTAAAAATTTTTTTAACTTACCTCCTGTAAAGATAGCACACACTTTTTGTTTTTTGCTATTCCTTTTTGTGCTTTTCGTATATTTTGACAGAGATGCCACATGGTAGAATAATATTACGATGTTGCTAACAAGCAGTAAGTGAATTGCAAAATCGTTACTGCAAATAGCAATAATTGTCGGTAAATTTTGCTACTGGCAAATCGTTAAAAGTTAGTGAATCGCACTACTGGTTTGACAAATGTGTGAGAAATAAATTAATTTTATTTTAATTAAATTGTGGGAAAGAATGTAAGTGTACTTGAGACTTGGCAAAACTATGAATAAAAAAAAGGTTAAACAAAAACGAAGTAAGCGTTTTGCTTAAATTTTAATTCAACTAGAGATTCTTTTTATTTTGATACCAAATAAAAATAATCAAAAGAATTAACACATATCACATTTTAAATAAGTTCGGTGTCACTAATTTGCAAATCACAATAAAATTCTGTGTTACAGCTAAATCAAGTTTTTTTAGTTGCAAAATTTCGTACGTTCGCGACCGTAAGTAAAATTTTTCATAAACAATGCATTTATTTACTAGAAAAATTTAATGATATACCGAATATTCCAGATACCAGAATGATGCATAGAGTTTTCTGTAATGAGGACTTTAAATTAAGCACCAGTGTTGCTGGTTTTTTCTAGAGCTTATCCCCAATTTTTGATTTTTTATCCCCAAAAATCCCCAAATTGAGTTTTTTTGGCTCAAATTTTTTCTTTTGTGAAAAAAATTTAATTTTTTTAATCTATATATAAATAGGCAAGTGAAAAAAGTTAAGAACCATTTTAACTGACTTAAACTCAACGTATTCGCTTGATTTTTTTTTCTTTAGATAGATTGACAATAGGAGCAGTGCAGAATGTATTTTTTCTTCTGCATTTTTGTATCTAAGATAGTTAAAAACAGTTAAGAATATTAGCCAATCATAAAGCCATGATTTCTCTTTCTCTCTTAATTTGCTAAAGAAAATTACAACAATTTGGCTTGGCAACGCCATAAACACTCAGAAGGAAAAACGTATTTTATTTGTTCATTCTATTCTTATTTCCATCTTTCTATGTACTTAAACGATTATTGCTGAAACTAATAAAATTTGGATATTTAAATAACGAGTGGTACTGCATTATTTTTCTTTAGATGCTTAAAAATAATATATTTTTTTAATTATTAATAACTTTGATTAAAGTTGAATTCACCTACAGCATAAAGTAAGTTTTTTATATTTGGTTTATTTTGTGAACGTTTTGTTTTTGTTCATCGTTTTCATTATTTTTCTGTGCTTTAAATTACTGAACATACTGGAATGTTGGAATATGACGGAATGTTGGAATATGATGGAATGTTTATATTATTAGGCTAGCATATTCGTACATACATATGGGGTCTTTCTCAAAGAATAGGGAATATAAACATTATTTTTAACAAACGTTTTAATGGGGAGTCTAAAACTTTAGAGAAAAAGCGTTCAATGAAAAAATAAACGAATTTTTTTTTTTAGCAATAATAATGAATATGAAGTGAAAGCACTAGGAGCAAATATCTAATTACATTTAGTTCAAAAAGTGAACAAATTTTTTTAAATAGTTTGCTTAAAATCTATTCTTATTTATGACGATTGTAGCGTGGTCATACTGTAACATTAATCAGTAGCGTGGTCCTACTGTAACATTAACCAATAATGTATTAAGCAATGCACACAACAGTGTCGAATTGCATTTAAAAACCTCAACTAAAATATTTTGGGTGACGATCACTTGACACCCCTTGAGTTAGTTCAAAGGCAACGGCATAAAGCACTTAAATTATTATTTTCATAAATATAAACAAACCTAATTATTTGTTGGACACATGTGTTACTGAGTAGGGTTTAATAAAATTCTTATGATACACACTCCGCATGTCTACCTTGGGAAATTAAAAGGAATATTTTGCCTAATAAGCATATACCTTTTCTTTTCCCTCTTACATTAAGATAGGTTAAGAATTCTTCTCATTGTTAGTATATAAGACGATGAAAATTAGTTCTAAGACAATTACTAAATAGACATTCTTAGGAGCTCCTCAGCGAGCTCTAAGAAAAATAAAATAAATTTAAATAAATACTAGGAGCACATTAGTGAACTCTAGTTTAAATAAATAATTTGTTTTTATTACACTACATGGCGATCCTGCCAGTCCTGGAGTAGCTTGATATAAAGAGCACCCAAGTAAATTTTTTTTTTGAGTGCATTTATTGCACCAAAAGGCCCCGACGGACAGCCAAGCCTCCGTCGGAAGAGTGTCTGGCCAAGAGACACTGAGAAGGATGACATCCCACGGCCTGGGAAAACAACCTTCAACAAGTATGCAACAAGGACCTAAGAAACTAACAATAGAAGAGTACCTTAAAAGGAACCAAGAAAAACAAAACCACCGTCTAACATCAATCCCTGCAGTTAAAAAACCAAAGCGAAGAGGGGGATATTTATGTAAGTTGAAAATGGAAAAATCCCTTTTATTACGCGAGCTCAACAAGGAAGTGCCGCCAACGTGGAACGATTCCACAAAGATATGGAAGCGCATAGATGAGCTGGACCGGCTCATCCAGATAAAACTAAATAAGGTATAATCCTTAAAAAAAAAAAAAAAAAATATATACTAATAATTCTTTTATACAATAGTGCTTATTTAAGAGCACATTTAGGTCGGTAGGCGTTAACCGCCGTTGACAACTTTTTTTTTATTTAGTAATAAATTTTTATCTAACACATATAATCCTTTTCTTCGCACTTTGTTTGACATAATCTATGAGAAGAAATTTTTTTTTGGGTACCTTTATAATGGATAATCCAACTTATGAAGAAGAGGAATTGCCTATGAAAAAAAAACTAAAACTTTTAGGAGAATTTTGGAAGATAATAGGTATGCCAGGCGTCCCAACTGAAGACGACATTATAAATAAACCAAAGATAGAAGAGGAAACAATTCGTGCTATTAGGTGGTCAGAACAATTAGAAAAAAAAAATTAAATTAAATTAAAATTTCAAATATGGGTAAAACAGAATCAAAAATAGAAAACCCGAACGCAAACGTAATAAATGAAGTAGAAATCATTCAAACGAAAATAAATTTAAAATTAATTGAAGTAAATTTAATAATTATAACAATAGTACTACTTTTAACCTTCATTTTGAAAATCTACAAAATACACCATAATTACTTAAAAAAGAAATATATTAGTAGAGCAGACGGGTTAGACAAAGTATAGCCATATTAAATGATTTAGCTCTCCTAATGGAATGGAAGGACATTTTGAATAAGGCACGAATTTTAAAAGAAGATTTTGAACGGTCATATAAATGTATAAATATTGATAGACCAATCAAAACAGAAACAATTAACAATCATTTTCAAACAATTCTTACAAAATTAGAAGAGATAAGAGTTTTATTTAATGTTTGTTACAATAGACTTACAATATCTCACCAAAGAGCAGCAGACGCATTTTTCCTTGACCTAACAAACAGAGTTTCAAAACTAGCCGATAAAAAGGCAGTAAAAATTGTACTACCAAATTCCATACACGAAAGTGTACTACTTAAAATTACTATAACCGAATCCACAATGACTCAATCTGTAGTAGAATTTTTAAACACGGCTTCAAAGCTGATTACCGATTTTGACGGCAAGGCTGAAAATTTACGTTCTTTCCTTGATTCTTTGTCTTTAGTTAATTCTATAAAAGGTGATCATGAAGCCACCGCAGTTTCACTAATAAAAACAAGGTTAAAAGGAAATGCCAGAAACTTAATAAATAATGAAGCAACAATAACAGAAATTATAAACAAATTAAATAAGACTGTTAAAGGCGAATCAGTCGAAGTACTGACAGCGAAAATAATGAATACTAAACAAAATAATAAAACTGCTAACGCTTACTGTACTGAGATAGAAAATCTCACAAAATCATTAGAAACCGCATACATATCAGATGGATTGTCATGCGAATTAGCAAATAAATATTCCACACAAATTGCTGTAAAAGCATTAACTAAAAACTGCACGATCGATAAAGTAAAACTGATCATGGAAGCTGGACAGTTTAATAACATGAATGATGCAATCAGCAAATTTGTCAATAGTTGCACAGATGCAACTGGCCAACAAAATGCAATCTTATACTATAAACAAAAATATAGGACTAACTACAATTATCGTGGCAATAACACACGATCACGTGGAAAAAATAACTTTCCACGCAATTATACCAACAATAACAATAATAATAATTATAACAGCAGTAATGGCAACAATAATTATAACAAAAATCGTCAACGATTCAATACTAATCATAGAAACAGAAACTACGTAAGGGCAACTGAATCAAATCAAAATGATTCGGAAAACTCCGAACGTCCCCTAGGATCAATTCAGTAAAAATTTATCATCTAAACCTCAACTTGTGTTTACTATTCAAATAAATAATACTAACAAAATTTTAACACTTTTAGTAGATACCGGTGCTGATATTTCAATAATAAAAGCAAAATGTTTTAAATTGCAAGAAATAAATACGAATAACACAACAGTATTTAGCGGAATAGGACAGGGTAATATAAAATCTATAGGAAGTATATTTTTTGATTTAAAATACGAAAAATTTCTAATACCACATAAATTTCAAGTGGTACATAATAATTTTCCTATACCATGTGATGGAATTATTGGCATGGACTTCATCAAAAAGTACAACTGTATGCTAGATTTCAACAAAGATGACAATTACCTTATCCTAAGACCATCTAATATACAACAAACTATCAATATACCTATTACAAACAACAATGATGAAATAACTTTACCACCAAGATGTGAAATAATCCATCAAGTAAAATTTAACACATTAAATACTGATATATTAATTCCAAATCAAGAAATTAAACCAGGCGTTTTCATACCTAACACAATAGTTAACTCCAACAGAGCATTCATTCGTTTTTTAAACACTAACAACACCAATACTAAAATTCAAAAAAGTAACATAAAAATCGAAAATATTGCTGATTATGAAATCATTAAACAAACCTCTAATAAAAATACAACAAGAAAATCAGAAATATTGAAAATTTTAAAAAATAATTTTCCAGAACAATTCAAAAATACCTTAACAAATTTATGTTCAGAATATAGTGATATTTTCGGTTTAGAATCAGAAAAAATAACAACAAATAACTTCTATGAACAAAAGTTGAGAATAAAAGATGAAGAACCAGTATACATCAAAAACTATCGTATACCACATACACATAAAGAAGAAATTGATAAACAAGTTAAAAAACTAATTAATGATAAAATTATTGAACCCTCATGTTCCGAATACAACAGTCCACTCTTGTTAGTACCAAAGAAAAAACTTCCCAACTCAGAAACAAAAAGATGGAGACTGGTCATAGATTACAGACAAATAAATAAAAAACTCATTGCAGATAAATTTCCATTACCTAGAATTGATGATATTTTGGATCAACTTGGCAGAGCAAAATATTTTTCTTGCCTAGATCTAGTATCAGGTTTTCATCAAATAAGTTTAGAGAAAAATTCTAGAGACTTGACTTCATTTTCAACCACCAATGGTTCATACAGATTTACTAGATTACCTTATGGATTAAAAATAGCACCCAACTCATTTCAACGAATGATGACACTTGCTTTCAGTGGTTTAAAACCAGACCAAGCCTTTCTATATATGGATGATTTAGTCGTACTGAGATGCTCCGAAAAGCACATGCTTTCTAATTTGAAAAGCGTTTTCGATCTGTGCCGAAGGTGTAACCTTAAATTACATCCTGAAAAATGCTCATTCTTC
Source organism: Tachina lurida (assembly GCA_944452675.1). Lineage (NCBI taxonomy): Eukaryota > Metazoa > Arthropoda > Insecta > Diptera > Tachinidae > Tachina > Tachina lurida. Next base: position 56,228,414 of record OX101754.1, read on the forward strand.
ATGAGAGAAGTAACATACCTTGGCCACAAATGTACAGACAAAGGAATATTACCAGACGATAGCAAATATTCAATAATAGAAAACTATCCAAAACCAACTGACGCTGACAGTGCAAAAAGATTCGTAGCATTTTGTAACTACTATCGAAGATTTATTAAAAATTTTTCGGAATATTCCAGACATTTAACAAAATTATCTAAGAAAAATACACCCTTTGAATGGACAAAGGATTGTGATTTTGCATTTAAATACCTCAAAAAGGCATTATTGAATCCAACCTTACTACAATATCCTGATTTTTCCAAGGAGTTTTGTATAACAACAGATGCAAGTAAGCATGCCTGTGGTGCTGTTTTAACACAAGAATACGAAAATATACATTTGCCTATTGCTTATGCATCTAAAACTTTCACAAAGGGAGAAAGTAACAAATCAACCATTGAGCAAGAATTAACTGCAATTCATTGGGCAATTACCCACTTCAGACCATATATATATGGAAAACATTTTCTTGTCCGTACTGATCATAGACCACTTTCTTATTTGTTTTCAATGAAAAACCCAAGTTCCAAATTGACAAGAATTAGACTCGAATTAGAAGAATATGATTTTACAGTAGAATATCTTAGGGGAAAAGATAACTATGTTGCTGACGCTCTATCACGAATTACAATTAAAGACCTAAAAGACATGAATAACAAAATTTGTTCTATATTAAGAGTCACGACTAGATCGATGACCAATACAGAAAAAGAAAAGAATAATAATACATTAAATAATCAGCATAAAATTGATAAAAATACAAATGATAATAAGCCCAGTATATATGTACCTTTAACAAACACTGACGTCAGAAAATATTATAAACTAAAGATTTCCCCCGGAAAATGTTACATCAAACGTGGAAAATCGATAGTAACATATATACAAATAAATGATTTGTTTACTAACGAGAATTTTGACTTAGGACAATTTTTCTCTAGGCTCGAAAAAGTGGCCGGTAAACACAATATATATAATTTACAAGTGGCACGTAGTGAGAAAGTTTTCGAATTTATCTCTATTAATGAATTTAAAATAATGGGCAATAAAATATTAAATAAAATTAAAGTAGCGCTACTAAATGAGGTGACCCACATTGATAATAAGAATGCCAAGGCAATTCTTGAAATTATGCTGAAATATCACGATGATCCCATAGAAGGAGGACATTGTGGATTGTATAGAACAATACAGAAAATCAAAAGATTTTATTATTGGAAAAATATGTCAAAAGACATATGTAAATATGTAAAAAATTGTCACAAATGCCAAACTGCTAAAACACTAAAGCATTCAAAAAGTCCAATGACTATCACACCAACACCTACAAAACCTTTTGATACGGTATATGTAGATACAATAGGACCATTTCCAAAATCAATAAACGAAAATGAATATGCAGTCACACTAATATGTGACATGACTAAATATTTAGTAACCATACCAATACCAGACAAGACAGCTAAAACAATTGCAAAAGCAATATTTGAAAGCTTTGTACTAATCTATGGTCCAATGAAAACGTTCATTTCGGACATGGCAACAGAGTATAAAAATTCAATATTAACAGAACTTTGCAGTTTACTCAAAATTGAAAAACTAACTTCAACAGCTCACCACCATCAAACATTAGGAACAGTGGAAAGAAGTCACAGAACTTTTAATGAATATGTACGTTCATACATATCTGTAGACAAATATGATTGGGATGAATGGTTAAAATATTTCACATATTGTTTTAATACAACACCTTCAACAATACACAATTACTGTCCTTTTGAGCTAATTTTTGCAAAAACACCCAATAGTTTTAAAGAATTCAATAATGTAGATAGAATAACACCTTTATATAATATAGATGACTATGTTAAGGAAACAAAATTTAGATTAGAAGTAGGATATAAGAGAGCAAAATTAATGTTAGATAGGAATAAACTTAGGCAAAAATTAAACTATGATAAGAAAATATTAGATCATAATTTTAAAATAGGAGATTTAGTTTTACTTAAAAATGAATCAGGTCATAAATTGGAAATCCAATATAAGGGACCTTACAAAATTAAAGAAATAGATTTAAGAAATAATGTAACCATAATAGATAAGAAAACAAATAAAGAACAAATAGTTCATAAGGATAGACTTAAGCTATATAAAAATAAATAATTTAACATATTCTATTATATACCTTAAATAAATAATTCTTTGCTATATAATAAATACATTCTTTTATATATTTTAAATAATATATTATAAATCATAAAAGAATGTCCATATAATTAACATGAATTATATGAACATTCTTGTAAAAGGTGGAGGTGTAGCGTGGTCATACTGTAACATTAATCAGTAGCGTGGTCCTACTGTAACATTAACCAACAATGTATTAAGCAATGCACACAACAGTGTCGAATTGCATTTAAAAACCTCAACTAAAATATTTTGGGTGACGATCACTTGACATCCCTTGAGTTAGTTCAAAGGCAACGGCATAAAGCACTTAAATTATTATTTTCATAAATATAAATAAACCTAATTATTTGTTGGACACATGTGTTACTGAGTAGGGTTTAATAAAATTCTTATGATACACACTCCGCATGTCTACCTTGGGAAATTAAAAGGAATATTTTGCCTAATAAGCATATACCTTTTCTTTTCCCTCTTACATTAAGATAGGTTAAGAATTCTTCTCATTGTTAGTATATAAGACGATGAAAATTAGTTCTAAGACAATTACTAAATAGACATTCTTAGGAGCTCCTCAGCGAGCTCTAAGAAAAATAAAATAAATTTAAATAAATACTAGGAGCACATTAGTGAACTCTAGTTTAAATAAATAATTTGTTTTTATTACACTACACGATAAATGAAATTTTAAATTCGTATTTAGTACTTAAGAAAGTGGTTTAGCCTGGAGTCTATACATATGTATATTTGAATAAAGTTTTTAAATTGTGTTTTAAATTCATCAAACTTTAAATATTTTCGTTCTCTTCTCCACCTCTGTGCGTTACTAGGGCGAACACTAGTTTTATTTAAGAAATAATGGCAAACATAACAGATTTATTCAATAAAATGCATTTATATGGATAGCTATATTTACATTCATATTAATTTAATTTGTACTTGCTTAAAACTTGTAAAGAAATAATACACATACATAAGTAGTTTAGTATACACAAGTACAAAAAAAATTTTTAACCAAAGTTAACAATTTCCAAAACTTTAGATTCGAAATCTTCTGATTCGTCAGCCTCAAACTTTGTTGTACATAGTATGTACTTGTATTAAAAAGCTTTATTTTACCATTTCAGCAGAAGGATTAAACTTGTCACAACAAATTGAATTATTTTTAAAGTGTGTTTTTATTCTAAAAAGTGCTTCCAACAAGTCGTATTACATTTTGTTACGTATTTTTGTTTTGTTAGTGTTCATTATTGGTTAATCTGCCTTGATACTTCTTCTTTATTAGAAAACATTCACTATGAATAGCAACACATATTTTCAGAATTGCCAGACGCATACTTCTTAATTCAAAAATCATTCTTGTTACCATCAGTTATAAAAATAAGTCTCCAAAAATCCCCTAAAATTTGGTTATCAAACCCCAAAAAATCCACAGATCCCCAATACGAAATTGTAATCCCCATTTGCGAAAAAATCCCCAATTTGGGGACGAATCCCCTAAACTGACAACACTGTTAAGCATACCTCTAATGGCCTATTCAATAAAAACAAAAATATCATAAATTTTGTTAAAATTTCATTTCATTTCATAAATATAAAAAAACCAAGAATATTATATCTAGAGAAGATGTGATATCTTCTAAGCGGCTAGACCGATTGTCTTAAAACGTAGCTAAGAATTCTTTCGATCAAGTTGAGATTTTTTTTAGATATTTATGTGAAAATGCATAGTGATAATAATATAAAAAACATATGGAAAAATCGTACGTTCGTGACGTACGTAAGCAAATTAAACAAAAACCAATAGAGGTATTTTATTGTGTAAATACTGGATAGAGACCTACATTAATACATTTTTAAAATATATTAAGCACTTTCCATTATTCCGTTCCATTTCGCAGATTTTTACATTTCACTACTGTCAGCCAAAGTTGACTTCTATTTTGCGTACGTTCGTGACCACATGTTTATAACTATTAATATGAAAACTTAAACTCGATGAAATTAAATTTTTTGCACTAAGCATAGAGCTACCAAAATGCTATCAAATCGCAAAAAAAATGCTAGGAAAACTTTAGTTTTCTATATTCTTTGTACATCAAAAGCGTACGAACGTACGTTCGCGACCCCAGGAAATGGCCATATGTATTACGAATATTTTTTGTATTTTTTGTTGTTTAGTATGTATGTAAAAAAATGCACCGCTAACACGTCTGTTCACTATGAAGGTACAACGAGAACTGAATAATTATTAAAATTAACTGAAAATAATTTTTTTTTTTTATATAATAAAAAATGGCAATGGTACCAAGAGCTTTACAGTAGGGGTGGAAAACTATCGATGGAACTATCGATAGTATCGATAGTTAACTTATTTTGTGACTATCGATGTTTTATTTCTGCAATCGATTAATACTTGAAAACAATCGATATTTTTTAGTCACTATCGATATTAAATGGTACACCACTAAAGGCAAAAAATAGAAAATATGTTGCTTTTTATAAACAAAAATAGCTGGATGACGGAAAATTTATTCCACTGATCACACTTATTTATCATAAAACTATTTTAGTTTTGTTATTTATTGAACAGACGAATAAACTTCTATTTTATTTTGTTTTGTTTTGTTTAAAATTATTTTGTTTTGAATTTTTAGTGTAAATAATTATATACATTATACGAGAACCATACAACTTCGATACTATCACGATAGTATCGTCGATATATCGATAGTTTTTCTAGCTTTCGATAGTCTTGAAACGATATATCAATAAAGTTTTTCAAACTATCGAAAACTTTCGATAGTAACACTATCGATAGTTTTCCACCTCTACTTTACAGATGGAAATTCTCTATGGGCGTGAAAACGTTGGTGCTTGGAAAAGGCAAGCGAAATCTTTGTTGGTAATTAAGAATTGCTGGTCCGTGGTAAAGGAAGGTATTGGTGAAGGCCGTGATGATAAATTAGACAAAAGTGCTCTGGCAGAGATAATCTGCCTTATCGTGGTTGGCGTATTTCAAATACGACTACGACTGTTTGGTAATAGATTAAAGAAAAACTGTTGAAGTCTTCTTTAATCTATTAGCAAACAGTCGTAGTCGTATTTGAAATACGCTAACCACGATAAGGCAGAATGTTTATGGTGGACTTAAGCAATTATGGTTACATTGCTACGGCTACAACATCGAAACAAGCTTGGGCTATGGTGAATTGACATCTGAAGTTTTTGAGCAGCCTGTTGGCGATGGATGCAGTGTATTGTCAATTGAAGAATCTGATCAACAGATTGAAGAAAATGAAAGCAGCAGTGACAATTCGTATAACTCAGACGACTGGTCATTAGCTCTATCACAATCAAGTAATCAAATTCAAAATTAATGGGTTCCAGGATCTTACGAAGTCAAAAATTTACAGGCGAGTGAATACGATTCTCTAATCGCTAACAACACGCGGGTGTTGACAAAACTTCCAAAGGAAAAGAAATCCATAAGATCCAAATGGGTTTTCAAAACAAAGCAAGCTGAAAATGGTTATCAACCTAAATTGAAAGCAAGATTGGTAGCAAAAGGTTTCTCACAGCGTCCAGGTATAGATTTTAATGAAACTTTTGCTCCAGTTGTGAGATAGAAGTCAAATATATTTTTATTGGCTTTGGCTATTAAATTCGATTTAAAAATACATCAAATGGATGTAGTAACCGCATATTTAAACGGAACTTTAAATGAAGAGGTTTTCATGGAACCCGAAATGTTTGATGATGGATCTGGTAAACTTTGTAAATTTAAGAAATCAATTTATGGTCTCAAACATCAAAAACGGCTAAGCACGCGGAACACTCAAGTGCCTCGATCGACTTAGAATCGGACCTTGAAAGTGTTACCTGCGTCAATTTGCAAACAGAGATCGAGCTCTTAAAGTCTCCAGGTCCTTCTGCCTCAACTCCTATTAAAAAGGAGAGAGCACCGAGGAACAAGGAGGCTATTAAGGCTCTCTCAGAATACAAGGCAGCGGTTCAGATTGCACACCTACTTGGCTCACAAAAAGATCTGTCTTCTGAACAGTCAGACAGACTTAAGTGGGCTAAGGCAGCAGTGGCTAAAGGCCGAGAACATTTCGCCAACAAAAAACGCTTTGAGGCCACTGACCCCCAATACCAGAATAGTATAGAGGAGGGCGTGCTCAAAAGGTTGGAAGAGAATACCGATAAGCCCGGTAAGAGGCGGATATCGGATAAGAGACACAGGTCAGTGGATGGTTCACAATCGACTGCAAAGAAGTCTAAACACAGCTTTGGAGAGAAACCGTCCACTTCCCAAGCTGCATCCAAAGCACCATCTGCGGTCACCAATGTCAATGAGGTTGCAAAACGACACTTGATCGTGGGACTCCTCGACAGAAGTGCACCGTTTGGAGAAGTGACAATGGAGCAGTGGAAGGTTGTCGAAACGGCTATCTTCAACGCAATTGTTGCACTGATGTAGACGGAACCGGAGAAACCACTGCCTTCTTTTGAAGGATCCAGTTGGTTCAATGGAGCTAAACTCATCAAGTGCAGAGACACACAGTCGATGGATTGGTTGAAAGGAGTTGTTCCGACGCTCAAAAACCTTTGGCCTGGTGCACAACTCGAGATTGTGAGCAGGGACAATATACCCATCATACCAAAGGCGAAGGTCATAATTCCGCGAGTGGTCAAGCCGGATGTCACTCTTCGCCTCTTGCAAAACCAAAACCCGGATATTCCGACGAAAGACTGGAGAGTGTTGCATGTTGCGAAACCGAAACCAGAGGGCCAAAGCTATATCCTGAGGACATTCTGTACAAGCGGAATGGCAAGATGTCATGGGGCGTGGGTAGTGTTTTTCTTCGTTTGAAGAAAAGACACCCGCAGGACAAAAACGTAAACACTATAGAAGTCGAAGAATTGGAGATTTAATCGGCAGCTGCTACAGCCGGCTTAAAGTTGGAGGAACCGGTACGTGAGGTCCCATACCTGGATATGGACTCAAGAAAGGAGAATTTAGACAATGGAGCTAAAGATCCTTCAGGTAAACCTCCAACATAGTAAAATAGCGTCCAATGAGCTTCTCCTCACTCTAGAGGAGGGCGACTATGACGTGGCATTAGTAGCCATGGATCTCATCTGGAAACAGGGTTGCTGGGCTAAGGTCACGAAATTACCACACATACTTCTCAAAATTGGTAAGCAAGATACGATCAGCTATCCTAATTAAGAACTTGAATTCATATATTTTGTATAATTACAGCACTGACGATTTAGTCGTTGTGGCAGTAGATGAGAGCAAGGATGGGCTTATACTCCTTGCATCGTGCTATATGCCACACGCTGATGATGCACCCCCAGCGGAATTCCAACGGCTCGTTAAAGAAGCCTACGGCAAGAAGCTAAAACTGGTAATAGGCACAGATGCAAACGCGCACCATACAGTATGGGGAAGTAAGGACATCAATGATAGAGGTGAGTCACTTATTCAATTCATACTTCAAACTAACCTTATGATTGTGAACAGAGGTGAGGAGCCTACTTATATAGGTCCTACATCATCTAACGTCTTGCACTTAACACTTGTTAATAATGAAGAAATTTTTGTAAATGACTGGAAGGTGCTTAGACGGCCGTCCTTCTCTGATCATTGCTATATAGCGTTTAACATTTTGTCTAAAGTTTCAAAGCTTAAGAAATTGTATAGAAACCCACGTAATACCAGGTGGGAGTGCTATACTAAGGACATTGAAAACAACTTATATCAGGCTAAACCAATTAGGAGTGAAGCTGATATTGAAAAATCTGTTAACTGCTTAACGAAAGTTATAACCAGGTCATATGAATCAGCTTGTCCCCTTTCGTGCATTAAACGTAAGTCTCCTCCATGGTGGAGTAGTAAATTAGACGTTCGGAGACGTGAACTGCGTGAATTCTTCAGATTGGCTAAATACATAGAACAAACTGAGTGCTGGAGGGACTACAAAAAAGCACTGAAATCTTTTAAGAAAGAGGTGAGAAAGGCCAAAAGAAATTCATGGAATATGGCTAGAATGAGGAAGCTGTTGGCTAGCAACCCATCTTTGCCTAGCACGATCTGTAAAGTGAATGGTGATTGGACTAGTTGCAGCCGGGAAACGTTGGAGGTTCTCTTGAACACACATTTCCCAGGCTGCACGGAGATCTCCTCTCGCTCTGAAACTACAAATGAACTGGATATTGAGAGCTGTGACGTAATTTCCATTAGTAAAGTGGAATGGGCCATTAATTCTTTCGAACCTTTCACCAGGGCCAGACGGCATCTTTCCGGGCCTACTTCAATATGGCGGACATAGGATAATTCTCTGGCTAACGGGAATATTCAATGGCTGTCTTCGACCAAATTATGTGCCAAGGTCGTGGAGGACAGCTAAGGTTGTGTTCATACCAAAAGCAGGTAGGAGTAACCATACGTATCCAAAAGACTTTAGGCCTATCAGTCTAACATCCTTTCTGCTGAAAACACTACAGAGAATCTTGGATATACACATAAAAGAAAATGTATACCCAAATATTCTGTCTTCTAAACAACATGCCTATACAAAGGGTAGATCAGTAGAAACAGCACTCCATAATGTTGTCGAGCTGATTGAAAAATTGTTACACTATAAGGACTATGCTATGGGGGTCTTCCTAGACATTGCAGGCGCTTTCAATAATGTCTCTACGGACGCAATTATGGAAAGCGTTAATCGGTCTGGTGCTCACATATTAGTCAAGAAATGGATTGGCAATATCTTAAAATGTAGAATTATATCTGCAGAATTAGGCAATGCCACTATAAACAAGGAAGCTCATAGAGGAACTCCCCAAGGAGGAGTTCTTTCACCTCTTCTTTGGACGCTTGTCGTGAATGACATTCTCATGGAATTCGAGGGTAAAGCAGCTAGGATTACGGCATATGCGGACGACATAGCCATTATCATAACTTGTAAGTTCCTCTACACAATTAGCTCCATTATGGAATCCTCCTTAAAGGATATTCATAGATGGGCAGCCAGGGTAGGTCTGAACTTGAACTCTGAAAAAACAGATCTCGTACTTTTTACCAGAAGAAAAGTTACGGAATGGAGAACACCAAAATTGGACGGTATATCACTCTCGCCCAAAACACAGACAAAGTACCTGGGAGTTATTTTGGATAGTAAACTGACGTGGAAACCCAATATAGAGGATAGAGTCAAAAAGGCCACCACTGCTCTGCACGCATGTAAAAAGATGCTGGGAAAGACATGGGGACTTTCGCCTAATCTTACATATTGGACCTACACAGCGGTAGCTAGACCAATTCTACTCTACGGAATACTTGTATGGTGGAGGGCGACTGAGATGAAAGCATGCCTAAAAAAGTTAGAAAACACCCAGAGACTGGCAGAACTCTGCATCACTGGACCTCTGAAAAGTACACCTACTGCAACCTTAGATGTTATGTTGGACCTTAAACCAATAAAACTAACCGCTTTGAACGCGGCATGCAAGTCCGTAATCCGACTGAGAATAACAGGGCAGATGTCGTACAAACCATTTGGTCACGGTAAATTGCTGGAAGACATGGAGTGTAACTCGGACTACATCATTCCAGAAATTAACTTTCTTGAAAAACCACAGATCACTATAAGGGAAGAAGGCTATCTCGAATGTCTTAACTATAGTGGGCATAGTTTCAATTTATTCACTGATGGTTCAAAGATGGATGAAGGGGTGGGAGCTGCGGTTTACTGCCCAGAGCTCAGTATAGAGGAATCTTATAAACTTCCTGGTTACTGTAGCATATTCCAGGCGGAAATCTATGCAGCCAAAATGGCTGCAGAATTAGCTTTTACCCCTCAAACCATGAATGCGCGTGTGAATATATATATAGACAGTCAAGCAGCAATTAAGGCTATTTCAGCAGACTGTAACTACTCCTCGGTTGTGCTCATGTGTAGGAATGCCCTAAATAGGCTATGTGCTGACAGACAAGTACATGATTTTTGGGTACGAGGACACATGGGGATTGAGGGAAACGAAATGGCAGATACACTGGCCAAAAGGGGAATCCAATTACCTGTGGAAGAAATGGTACATGTTCGGAAACCAATTCAACACTTGAAAGGGATCTTAGACTCTAAGATGAAGGAAGAAGCGGAGGAAAGTTGGCGTGCGACGAAAACTTGTAAAACTTCTAAAATCATGTGGAGTTCCTATGATCCTAAATCGACTAAATTCCTTTTATCACTAACCAGAAGAAACTGTAGACTTCTAGTGGGGATATTAACTGGACACTGTTGGACGGCTTCATATGCCGTCAAAATAGGACAAATACTTGACGGCACCTGCAGGAAATGTAAGGAACCTGGGGTAATTGAGACAGTAGAACATCTACTGTGCCACTGTCCGGCTCTAAACCGCACTAGATATGACTGCCTTGGTGATCACACTTTTAGTAGTCTTGATCTTGTATCGGGAATAGAAATGTGTAGGCTGCTAAGGTTTGCTAAATCTGTGTGGGAGTCATTCGATACAGGCACCGCGAACTAGGCCGCCATACTTGCAGGTTTCTTGTCACTTTTGGGTATCGCTAAGGATCAATCTTGGTCTATGCGAGGTCCTTTGACCACCCAGACTAACCTAACCTAACCTAACATGATCTCAAACAATCTGGCAGAGTAAGGAACCAGACGATTAATAAAGTTTTCCTTGAAATGGGACTCGCGAGAAGTGAAGTAGATCAGTGTATTTACTACAAAATGACCGAATGCCAGATAATATACGTTGCTTTATGTTGATGACGTTTTATTGTTATCAAATGATCTGGAATGTATCCAATCACTGAAGAGCACACTCGCATCTAAATATAAAATGAAAGATGTGGGTGAAATATCATCTTTTCTTGGTATGAAGATAACTCGTAAGAAAGATACAATAAAAATTGACTAAAGTATATATCAGATGTTTTAGTTCGATTTGGTATGAATGATTGCAATCCGGTTTCAACACCTATTGATTACAATCAGAAGTAGACTGCAAACATGCTTCCTACCGATGAACAAGGTAAACAAATGATGTCACAGATACCATATATGGAAGCTATAGGGTGCTTGTTATTTGCTGCACAAATCTCAAGACCAGATATATGCTATGCGGTAAATCTTTTAAGTAGATTTATTTCAAATCCTGGAAAACCTCACTGGGAAGCTGTTAACAGGGTAATGAGATACAGTCGAACTTCCATAACTCGAATCACCATTATCCCAAGAAAAACTTCGACTTACAGACTTCGAGTTACAGAATTTTTTGTCACAATAGAGTAAAAGGTATTATGTATGTATTTTTATTTAAATAAAATAGCCTCTAATGGAAAACTACATGCTTAAGAATTCAAAAGAACAATAATATGTAATCATATAATTAAAAAATAAGTTAAGTAAAATGTTCTTAAATAAGTGACTGACACTTTACTTTTTTGTTTGTTATTTTCAGTAAAAAAAATAAGTCCAATGTGCATTTTAAAACACGTTTAACTAGTTGCCATAATAATAAAATCGATTTCAACACTTATCATCTAGGTCGAATTATAGAACTGATACTTAGTCCTCGTCCATACAGTGAAGCATTTGCTGCGAAACATTTTTGATTTCTCTTTTAAAACTGCATTCGTGTCCACACTGTGAAGTTTTTGTTTTGCAGATTAATACATTTTCTCATATATTTCTCATGAGAATGAGACGAAAATTACGTACTCAGCAAGAACTTCATGTACATGAAACAAAGTACACTTTTTCATTCCTCTTTCCCCGTTAATCGAAAAACTCAAAAGTTTTGCAGCAAATGTTTCACTGTATGGACGAAGACTTACGCAAATTAAAACAAATTTGTCATTCCCCGAAAAAAATAAACAGAAATAGGATGTAAAATATACAAACCAGCTCAAGCAACAAGATAGTAAAACAAACAAACCATAACTAAAATAAAAACTAAAAACCATTTAAACAAGCAAAATTCTTCGAGTTATAGAGTTCATGTGTATGTTTTTTGTTCGAGTTATGGAGAACTTCGACTTATGGAAGTTAGAGTTACGGAAGAAAAATTGTATGTGATTTGTTCTTTTAACGCCACTGCCAACCAAATTAGTTCGAGTTATGGAAGTTCGACTGTACCTGAAAGGTACGATAAATAAAGGTATAGTATTTGAAAAACAAGTAGATGATGAAATAAAAGGTTTTTGTGATGCTGATTGGGCTGGAAACGTAGACGATCTAAATCAACAACTGGCTGTTTTTATTTTTCAATCGGGTGTATTAGCATGGGCTACTAAAAGGCAAAATACAGTAGCACTATCTTCTACGGAAGCTGAATTCATGTCTGTTACTGCTGCAATTCAAGAATCGATTTGGTTGAAACGTTTGGAAGCTGAAATTAACCCCGATAGCAAACGAAGCATGACTATTTTGCGATAACAAAGGTGCTATACAAGTAGCCTTGAACAATAACTATTCAAACCGAACAAAGCATGTGGACAAAAAAAGCAAAATTTATCCAACAAAAAATCGATGACAAGGAAATTGTACTGAAGTATCAGGGGGGTTACTCTCTATTACGATGCGAAAGCAATTACGATGCGAAAGCTAAATGCGTTGATATGCAAATTTGGTACTCTCTATTACTTTCGCAAAACCTTTCGCAAAATTGTTTGAAAAAGTGGCACCACGGACATTGAAAAAAAAATATGGCAAAGGTTGGCAGTACTGAAATGTCAAAATATGTATAAAAAACGACATTTAAAATCAAAATTTAAGAAAAAGTGAAGTGTAACAGCTTTTAATTGAAAATAAAGTGATGGATTCTGTAGCGTTATGGTTTTATGAAGAAAACGTCCATGTATAACGAGTTGCAAGACGAGTCTTAAAGGTTCAATTAGACGTGACATAACCATAGCCATAGAAAACAACCTTAAAGCCATAACTGTCACCATAGAAACCAATTAAATTTTGGTTTGGTTATGGCTATGGCATTATGGGTATGTCACTTCTAATTTAAGCTTAAGAGATAGTTCCGGTATACTTTCCTTAAATGACCGCAGGTAAGAAAAAAATCTATAGGAATATGTTGTCTATTAAATACATATTGCTTTATTTTAACTTTGTACAAATTTTGCGTTTCTGTATGTTCTAAACGCTGTTCAACACCAGCTAAAAGTTTATACAACTAGCCGCTGCCTTAAAATTACTTGGCCAAGCTGGATACCAACATCAAATTGGCCAGGACCATACCTTAGGAATATAGCAGCAGTCAATGTCCCGTCGCTTAAAAGAGCTCTACGTAGCGATTGAGAAAATACAAAACTGAAAGGGACCATCCTGTGCTGGAAAATCTTAATTTATTTTTACGCATTTTCACTTGGTGTGATTTTTAAAATCAAATATGAATACATACATACAAACATACATGTGTAATATTATAAGTACTATTAGTGTCACATTTCATTATAAACAACCAGCTATATCCCTTACAGGAGGTCCATTAGAATTTATGCCGTCTGTCAATTTTGTCCACAAATTATTTGCGTCTTATTTGCCATTTGCTCACATGCAATCCACTAAAATTTCAAACTGCCGTTGTTTTGTTTGTAATTTTTTGTCTTTTACCCTAAAAACTACGATTTCAATATAAATATTTTGGTTTTATAGAAGGTTTATTAATCAAATTTCCATAGAAAATTAGTTTAATAAACCTCTTATAAAACAAAAATATTTTTTATGAATAAGACAGTCAATATATAAATATTTTTTTCAATGTATTTACATGTTTTTCTCACTTCGCGTTTGGTATTTAGCTAACGCAAGATATTTGCGCTTATCGAGCGATTTTGACAGGCGCTTTCGCATTGTAGAGTACGGTGATACCAGACTTGCGAAACGGAAAATAAAAGATGCGAAAGGTAAATGCGCAAACGCATTAGAGAGTACCAATCGTGCGATTTCGTACCATTTTTCTTTCGCATCGTAATAGAGAGTAACCCCCCTGAGCACAAATGAGATGATAGCTGATGTTTTAACTAAAGCAGTAACCCCACAGAAGATGTTCTTTGCACTTTGGTCTTCTTTAAGATTGTTGTTATTTTGTTATTAACTATTATCTAAATCATTTAAATTTATTTATTAGTGTTTTTATGGGAATTGTTAAAATTTAAGTTTTTAATTTTTAAACCCACTAATAATCCCAAATTATTATTTTACTTAAGTAAAATATTTTTTTATTAAAAATACATTGAAATTGATTATTGAGGGGTTTAGCTGGATCCTATACGCATTTCACTGTTTCACTGTAAAAAAATATTTTACTTAATAAGTAAAATAATAATTTGGGATTAATAGTGCGTTTAAAAATTTTAAACTTAAATTTTAACAATTCCCATAAAAACACTAATTACACTGTACAACAGCCAAAATAGCCTTTAGATAAAAGTATGCGGACTATATGGATTTCGATGCGTTAAATTAAAATCTGCTGTCAGCTTTGCTCTATCACGTAGTGATTTTTTTTTATGGGCGTGGCTAATTTTGGCCCCTAAATTAGTCGGCCATAGTAATATATTTTACTATAACTCGAAAACCGCTATTTTGATTTTAATAAATAATAAACCAAAAGACGCGCCACAAAATTTTGTTAAAAAATATTCATAATCATTTTTTACCTATTTCTTATGGTTTCGAAGTTATTCAGAATTTAAAAAAGAAAAAAGTTTTTTTTTATGCAAAAATCGCGTAATTTTTTACATGAAAATTACAATAAAAAAATCAGAAACTCACAAGTTTCATATTTTTTTAAATTTTCTTAAAACCACATATCCTAGGAATAAAACAAGCTATAAAACGTGAAAATCTAGCAATAAATCTTGATTTTATTCACAATTTAAACCAGGTACCTAAAATTGGAAAAATGTGTGCAATGCATTAAATGCACATTTACATCTGGCAGTGATGGGAAAGTTGGTACGATCGTACTTTTTTTGATACTATTTGACATGAAAAAGTACCGTAGTACTCCCCTTAGAAATTTGATACTCTCACGGGCAACTTAGAAATGCAGTCAGAAGACTCGCACATGCATATATTTTGCCAAGAATTAAATTGTTTTTTCGACAAATAGAAAGAAGCAGAAGAAGAAGAATTGTGTAACCACAATTAAATATCAATATCAATATTTCATTCAATGATATTTTATTTTTTTTTTTCATATATATCTTCAAAAATGAACTAACAATAAGTAATCAAATCTTAAATCTAAATATAATTATTAGTCCCGACCAGTATCGGACATAAACTTAGTGATAGTTATAAATAATACATAAGTAGTGATAACCAAAAAGGAAAAAAAAAGAAGTATTAAGCAGTCCCATCTGGAGTGTTGAGTATAAGGGCCCTTGTGTCCCTCTTTTTTAAGCGGATGTGTCCAGTAAAGCTCAAAATATTACGGGCAAGCGGATTAGGATGTGACTCGAGTTTTGTTAAATATTTGCCTGCGTATTTTTCAATTTCTTCACTCACTAGTGGCATATTTAAATCACGATGAATATTTGAATTTTTAATGTACCATGGAGCAGATGTTATCAAACGTAAAATTTTGTTTTGCCTTCGTTGTATTTTCTCAATATTTGAAGCTGAAGCAGTGCCCCATAGCTAGTGTTTTTCATACGGGATTTCCCGGGAAGAATTTTCCGGGATCCCGCACATTTTCCGGGAAAGAAATCTCGGGAAATTTGTGCGGGAATTCCCGGGATTTTTTGATTTTGTTATGGCAACTTAATTTGTATGTACACATTCCTTGATGAGTGTCGTTATTCACTTTATTAATGCGATGGTGCAATAGTAAGGTGATGGCAATATCACATTAGCTAAAGCTTTACAACAACTAAGGCCGATTTTACGTCTGGTACAGATGTATTCTGAGACTTAGATGCCTTTATTTGGAAAAAGCAGAACGCGACGATCAAAATTTAATTCTACAACAATTCAAGGAAATAAAAGAAAATTACAAATAATTACAGATTCTCTTTGGTAAATAGTACGGTTAACAGCATTAACAGCTTATTCTGTACTAAAGTCCTATTTCCAAAGAAATTTGCCCTTATGCAAAAACGATTGTTAAAGTTAAAGCATGCGTTAAAACTGGGTTTTAAGTTTAACAATGATTTTTTCATAAGGGGGATATTTTGTAATATTTTTTTTAATAATACTCGTATAATTTCTTTTTTATAATATTGGTATATATGTATTTCTATTATATAAAGAATGGAAACGGTATTAATTTTTGAATAATGTGTGTATAAAACGTTATTATTTAATCGATCTCATGAATTATAATTTGTTTTTGTTGAAATTAATTAAATTTAAAAATATTTTGTATTGTTTTGCACTGGGCGGGAATTCCCGGGATTTCCCGGGAAACCGAAAAATCTTTCCCGCTTTCCCGGGAAATGAAAAAGTCCATGAAAAGAAAAACTCTACCCATAGCTGAATTCCATAGCACCATATTGGCTTCAAAAGCGACTTGTATATCAAAAGTTTGCAGTCTAGGCTGAGTGTTGAATTTCTGCCAATTAACCAATATATTTGAGTTAATTTAAGTTTCATTTGGGTTAACTTAGAGTCAATATGATATTTCCATGTAAGCCTTCGATCAAGGTGTATTCCAAGGTATTTCACTTGAGAATGTTGAGGAATATTTTGATTGTTGATTCGAATGGGGGAACAGGTATCTTTTCTTAGGGTAAACGTTATATGAACACACTTTTGTTCATTTACTTTTATTCTACATAAATTCAACCATATTTCAAGCTGGGTAATGTGTGCTTGGAGATTGCGGGATGCCTCATCAGGGTTCTTGTGAATACTCAAACAGGCTGTATCATCGGCAAATGTAGAAGTGTGTATGTTATTGCTCACAGGCATATCACAAGTATATATTAGATACAAGACTGGCCCCAGAATACTACCCTGTGGCACACCAGAAGATATAGACTCGGGTACACTCATGAAGTCTCCTTCCACAACGGTAAATTTCCTATCAACAATATAACTTTCCAAAAGCTTTTGTATGTTTATTGGTAGGTATGTCTTCAATTTTAAAACTAGGCCTTCGTGCCATACTTTGTCAAATACCTGAGAAACATCAATAAAAAGGGCAGAACAATACTTTTTTTCTTCAAATGTCCTCCTTACAACTTGAACCAATCTATGCGTTTGCTCAATAGTGCTATGCTGACTTCTCAAGCCAAATTGATGGTCCGGGATGCACCCACTATCAGCTAAAATTGTCGACAATTTAGTCATGAGCAGCTTTTCGAAAAGCTTTGAAATTGTTGATAGTAAGCTTATAGGCCTATATGACTCAGCCTTGGTAAGATATTTGCCTGGCTTTGGAATCATTTTAATCTTGGCAAGTTTCCAGTTATGTGGAAAATACTGCATTCGTAAAATTGCATTAAAAATAAATAGCAAGATTCTTATTGCAATATGAGGCAAGTTCATCAGCATCTTGTTACTAATGCCATCAATACCTGGAGCTTTCTTCGGGTCGAGTTCAGCAACTATTTTTTGTAGTTCACGCATCTTCAACCTTAAGGGACGAGGGGGTAGAGATACTACACTCGGTAATCCGGCAGCACCCGTACATGAATTGGGAGTGAAAACAGATTTTAAATGCTCAGAAAATAAGTTACCTTTCTCACTATCGCTTCTTGCCCAGCCTCCGGTCGAAGTACGCAGTGGTGATTTAAGATCAACGGGTCTTTTAAGATTTCTAGTAGCGCGCCATAAAGAGTAATTAGATGATGACGTTACATCAAGACCTTCTAAATACTTTTCCAGTAATGCAGTCTTTTCCGACGATAGCAGCTCTTTGAGTCGTTTAGTACATTCTTTAAGTCTGATTTTATTTAGGGGTGATCGGTGTTTTTGCCATTCTCTTCTAGCTCTCCTTTTTTCACATACAAGACGTTCAATTTCCGTAGAATAAATTCTATTAAAGCCAGTCTGCGGATAGGAAGTAGTGGCATGTTCAGCAGCCTGTTTAATATATTCGTTAAGATTGGCAATATTAAATTCAATATCATCAGGTGATCTAAGCTGAATGTTTTCTACGCAGTGACTACTAATATATTTTTTGAATCCTAGCCAGTTGACCCTATTAATCGTTTTCGCATATGAGTTAGTTAAATCACTCCTTAGTGGGTTGAAAATTGTAACTATTGTGGGAGAGTGATCGGAGGACAGATCTAGAGAGCCCTCTACGTGAATTAAGTCCCTATGGATATTTTTCGTGACGCCAAAATCTATAACATCTGGAATTTTTCTTACGTCAGTAGGCCAATAAGTAGGCTCCCCACTCGAAATGACATCTAAGCCCATTTTTGAAATTGTATTAAACAACGCTCTACCTCTAGGTGTAACAAGACGCGAGCCCCAGTACGTATGTTTAGCATTGTAGTCACCAGCTGCCACGAAACAAGATCCAAGCGATTTGTAGAACTTCTCATACTGATCTTCGGTAACTGAAAATCTGGGAGGTGAGTAAATTGAAGATATCACGAAATTCGCACAAAAATTTTCTACGAATATATTCGTAGCTTGCATATATTCTTCACTAACGTTCTCAAGGATATAGTGCTTGAGTCTTGACTTAATTAGAATTGCTGATCCACCGCATGCTCTCCCTCTTGGGTCCTTTGAATCATATAGAGTGTAACCATTTATTTTAAAGCAGCTTCTCGAAGTCAAGTGAGTCTCAGAGACCAACATTATATCAATATTTTTTTCCATGAGGAAGTGTTCAAGTTCATTTTTATGTTGGCGAATGCCGTTTGCGTTCCAGAAACATAGTTTTAACGTGTTCATGGTTTGTTGACTAATGCTTGAAGCAGAGTATTCTGCATTCTCAGCATTTCTTGCATCATGCTAGTCATATTTGTTGTAAAGTTGTTTATAGTTAGCACCAGATTCTCAATGGTAGCTTCAAGACGACTAAAGTTAAAGCTAGAGTTTGCATTTGTTGAATTACTTGGCGGAACATTTTGTGTGGGAATAGAACTAGTCTTAGCAGCATCGGCATACGATACACGTGAAGTAACTAGTTGGCTAGTTTGAGGAAGAGTGGCGGAGTAAGCATTTGCTGATTGAAGTGGAGCTAATTTAGGTTTTTGACCCATAGCCTGTTTAACGAAAGAATATACAGGGCATCCTCTATAGTTAGCGGTGTGATTACCTCCACAATTACTGCATTTTTTTTCTGCTTGTACTTTTGGCTTGGTACAGGTAGCAGTACCATGCAATTCACCGCAGATAACACAAACTGTAGGTAATTTGCAGTAAGTTTTTGTGTGGCCATATTCTTGGCAATTATGGCACTGTACGGGTCTTGAACGCTTACGTGGTTCTTCAGCTGTGATTTTTCGGTGTAAAAGGTATTTTAGACTATAAATAGGGTGCGTCTCGTTTTTTTTCAACTGTATATCATTCGGCTCCAGTTCAACACGAAATAGAGGCTGGGGAATCTTCTCTCTATTGATTATATTGGTAACATTTTTTACCTTAAATCCTTGTTCGATAAGTGCACATTTTACTTCTTCGGGCTCAACATATGAATCTATGCCCTTTAATACTATTTGTAGGACTTTAGCACTCTTAAGTTGATATGTATAAAAATTTGTTTTATTTTTTTCAAACTCACTAACAATTTTTCGGAAATCTTTTTCATCATATATTTGGATTTTAGTTTCATCAATATTACCTCGTTTAATTGGAATGATGTGAAAAGTATTTTCACCAATGGTCGACAGTAGATTTTTTAGAAGCGCGTTAGAATTTTTTCTCTCAGATAAATAGGTGGTGGCTTAAAAGACTTTTGCGATGATGCAGCTGGCTTGTCGTTTTTATCTTGCAATAATGAAAAACGATTTTGACGATTGATAGAAGATGTGCTGTTATCCCTAGACATCTTTGGGGCGGATCCAATTTTAGTAGAATTTGGGCTTCGCCCGCGCTTTAAAACAGTTATATATCTGTCCATTCCTACTTGTACCTTTGGTTTTGAACTACTGTTATCTTCAGTGACAACTTGTTTAAGTGATGACCCCGAGCCCGAAGCTGATGATATCGCTGAGTTAAATGTAGAAGTACTAGGCAATAATGTCAACGATTCACTAGTTGGCATTGGACAAAGCGAAGTTGATCGCTGACGAAACTGTGGTTTAGCCGTTAGAAAAAGTCTATCAGATTTTTTATTTTTATTAAGAGCTTCAGAACTCACAGCAAGTCTATTATCAGATTTTTTATTTTTATTGTTATCATTATGAGCATCAAAACTCACAGTAAAATAGGCATTTCTGCCGTTAGAACTCACTTCACTATTTTTTTCCTTTGGGGTACTCATAAAGAGTATTCCTTAAGGGTACTTTGTATGTTTTTTTGTTTACGGTTTTTTTTTTGTTTTTGTTATTTCTATATGTAAAAATATTATCAAAGCAAATAAATGCTTATTTATCAAAGTTAATATGTACTACGAATATTTTTTGTATGATTTATTTTTTTGTTTACTTTGTATGTAAGAAAAATTCCGCTATTACGTCTGTTCACTATGAAGGTACAACGAAAAAATGTGAATTGATATTTTATGTGGCACAGAAGTTGATCTATTGAAACAACTGTTTTAAATCAGTTTAAAGTAAATTTTAAAAAGTTTATATTAAGTTCTAAGGGCAAAAGTGGACTTTGACAATAAAATGTTAGTTTGGTTTAGTAAGTTTCCCCCTGAAAGTATTTTATCTGTTAAACCAATATCATTATACCACTTTTAATTAAAATGTTCCCAGGGAAAAGAAAAAAAAGAAAAGACAAATAATTTGAAATATTAACAACCAATATAGAGCATTGGCTTATATAAAAACGCATTAGATGAATACATGTTTCCTGATATATCGAGAGTAGCTTACGGAATTTTATCCATGCCTCACTCCGCTGTAAATGTCGAAAGGATTTTCTTTTACCAAAATTGCATGAAAACAAAATATAAATCAACAGCCATCGTATTCTGTAACTCGCTAAAGCTAAGTCTCTATCACTAAGAATCTATAAAATCAATTTGTCGATTTTCGGCTACGAATGCAATTTTCAAACGGGTATTGATAAATCAGGTAATGGCTTAAAAATGTAATTCGCCGAAATTTTATTGCTTTATGTCATCGCCAAAAATTTAAAATTTTCTATTTGTTCAGCATTTTAGCGGTCGAATTTAGCTTTAGCTTTAGCGAGCTATGGAATACGGAGGCAAGCTTTATGTTCCAACAGCATTAAGTCTAATCCAGGCTACACCTATTTGTATATTTGTACCTATGTGTTCCTTTTTTTTTGTAAATGAATTTCTTATAATTTTTTGTTAATAAAATTTAAATAAGAAATATTATAATTTTTGGTACTCTCGGGATCAAAAAAGTACTAAAAAAATTTGTTTTTGATACCGAAATGCAAATCTCATTTCCCATCACTGACATCTGGTAATGCTATTGAAAGGACATTGCGGGCAGGTAACAGAACTTTAAATTGTGAATAAAATCAAGATTTATTGCTGGATTTTCACGTTTTATAGCTTGTTTTATTCCTAGGATATGTGGTTTTAAGAAAAATGTAAAAAATATGAAACTTTTGAGTTTCTGATTTTTTTATTGTAATTTTCATGTAAAAAAATTACGCAATTTTTGCATAAAAAAAAACTTTTTCTTTTTTAAATTCTGAATAACTTCGAAACCATAAGAAATAGGTAAAAAATGATTATGAATATTTTTTAACAAAATTTTGTGGCGCGCCTTTTGGTTTATTATTTATTAAAATCGAAATAGCGGTTTTCGAGTTATAGTAAAATATATTAGTATGGCCGACTAATTTAGGAGCCAAAATTAGCCACGCCCATAAAAAAAATCTCTACGTGATAGAGCAAAACTGACAGCAGATTTGAATTAAACGCATCGAAATGCATATAGTCCACGTAATTTTATCTAAAGGACAGCCAAAAAATGTTATTTTGTTGTACAGTGTTATTAACTTGACTGCACCCTGTCACAAAAAATACTTGTGTGGCAACACTCTTTATTTTCTTTTACATAAGGTGTGTTCATTTACTTTACTAGTAAAAATTAGTAACGAGAGAGTAACAAGCAAGATGTTTTTAAACAGGTGGCAGCGTTACTTCAGCTGATAATTTTTTGCTCTATGTGCTTTGTAGCTAACGAATGTCAAAAACTTCGTTTTGTTTTGGTTTTGGTACAATTATTTTTGTGCTTTTGACATTCTTCGGTTCTTTACACAGCTATGGTTGCCGTATTTTTGTATAACAAATCCTTACGCAGTCACCTGTATAATTACACCATGGTAACAAGAAATTTTTCGAAACTACTCTCAAAAATGTGAAAAAGTAAATGAACACTTTACTACCTAAAATTTGCAAGTTAAAGTAGTGTTGTAATGTATAGGTATATATGAGTACTCAATAACTACCCCTATGTTTTCTGGACATATACATATGTATATGTATATTATTATAAAAATGATGTGATTATGGTCATTTATATTCACCATTGTCGTGACTAATAAATTATGTGTTAATTCAAATTTATTTGCAAATATATATCTTAACTAATTGAATTATTTGCCTGCTTAGTGCCTATTCAAAGTATGCCTTTTTAGCCTGCCTTGCTTCGAGAATTTTCTTTTAATCCCCCTTCGAAAAGTCACGCACATTTACATTGTCTTTTTACTTCAAGACTTTTTGACGTTAATATACATGCTTAATGCTGAGAGTACGAAAAAACAAAGATAAATGTCAAAAATTCCCTCGAATTTTCATTTCGTGCCTTTTGTTTTACTCCGCATGCTTCTCAACACCTCTCACCAAGAAAATTAAAAATCCTGCCTGCACAGATAACCAGAAAAGGCCCAGTGTAAATATCGTCTTAGTGTAAATTACTGAGTAGCTAGGTACTCATAATATTTACAACACTAAAAATAACAGCTGGTCTGTGAAAATTAAATAAAAACAAAAACATTTCAGAGGCTGTAGAAATAGTGCATATATAGTATATTACTTCAATTTCATTGGACATATTATTTTGCTTCTGTTGTTGCTAGTTACACAAAAATAAATTTTTTATCTTTTTAATACTTTTTATCGTCTTAAAAGTTTACATTTACTTACAATTTCCAAAATATTTTTATTTTCAACTTTATTTAGAAAATTGTTTTGCAAACACAATCATAAAACAGCTGTTTCAAAAATTATTACAAGTAAAAATTTTACTTGTAAAAACTTGCAAGAATTTTTCTGTCTCTCAATTTTTTACGCTCTTTCGACGCTCTCTCGTTGCAAATTTTTTGGGTTAATGAACACTTTCCAGTAACAATTGTTACAAATTCGTAAAAATTTTTAGTAAATGAACACAACTATACTCTTACAACTACAATTTGAAGCTGAAAAAAAGTCAGTCAATGTAGCAATGGTAAAGTAAGAAAATAAAAAAACATGTTGATTATTGAGTTCTTGTTTCAACTTTGTTATTTGTTGTTAGGCTTCTCATTTGTTTAAATGAAAGTTTATAATATAATAACTCTAGTTGTTCTAAGAAATTTGGGTAAAGGTTCCCTGATTCCCTGTTCTGCATTAGCATCAGTGATCCAGCTAAACCCCTCAATAATCATATTCAATGTATTTTTAATAAAAAAAATATTTTACTAAGTAAAATAATAATTTGAGATTATTAGTGCGTTTAAAAATTTTAAACTTAAATTTATTTATTTTAATTAATATTTGGAAATTTATCATTCTGGGAGAGTGTTGTAAATGAATTTGGAATGATAATATTCACTTTAACATTATTCTACAGGCAATGTTTATTTATATGTATATTTTTATTGTATCGACGTTGCTTTTGATATTGTAGTTTTCATATTTTTTCAATATTTGATAGTTCTTAAATAAAACTCAAACTAACAATTTATTTGCTTACATTTTCGTATTTTTGCAACCATTTATTACAAAAATTGGCTTAAATCTAGTTTAGGGGCACCTCCCAAAAATTAAAAAAAAAAGTATCCTATCCCATAGTAAATTGAAAAATAAGAAAAAAAATTAAATAAAAATATTGGCGGCGAGGCTTAGTTTCCGAGTTATAGGGCTCTGAAATTTTAGTACAATATTGTGATTATACGGTGTTTTTCAACGAACATGACCAATATTGGTATTTCAAATTTTAAAAAAAGGTATGCTATCCTACAGAAAATTAAAAAAAAACTTTGCAATATAGAAAATCATTACTAGGCTGAGCCGTCTCGGGAAACACCATGGTGGAGAAAATCGTTAAGCCCGACCAAAGGCCGGCAGTGCAGGAAGACCTTATTAAGCAAGAAAACTTTGCAAGGCAGAAAATCATTACTAGACTGCGCCGTCTCGGGAAACACCATGGTGGAGAAAATCCTTAAGCCCGGCCAAAGGCCGGCAATGCAGAAAAATGTTAAGCAAGAAAACCTTGCAATCCAGAAAATCATTGCTACGCTGCGCCGTCTCGGGAAACACCATGGTGGAGAAAATCGTTAAGCCCGGCCGAAGGCGGCAGTGCAGGAACACATTATTGGCAAGAAAACTTTGGAAGGCAGAAAATCATTACTAGGCTACGCCGTCTCGGGAAACACCATGGTGGAGAAAATCTTTAAGCCCGGCCGAAGGCCGACAATACAGAGAAATGTTGTTAAGCAAGAAAACCTTGCGATCCAGAAAATCATTACTAGGCTGCGCCGTCTCGGGAAACACCATGGTGGAGAAAATCGTTAAGCCCGGCCGAAGGCCGGCAGTGCAGGAACACATTATTGGCAAGAAAACTTTGCAAGGCAGAAAATCATTACTAGGCTACGCCGTCTCGGGAAACACCATGGCGAAGAAAATCTTTAAGCCCAGCCGAAGGCCGGCAATGCAGAAAAGTGTTATTAAGCAAGAAAACCTTGCAATCCAGAAAATCATCACTACGCTGCGCCGTCTCGGGAAACACCATGGTGGAGAAAATCGTTAAGCCCGGCCGAAGGCCGGCAGTGCAGAAAAATGTTATTAAGAAAGAAAACTTTGCAATCCAGAAAATCATTACTAGGCTGCGCCGTCTCGGGAAACACCATGGTGGAGAAAATCCTTAAGCCCGGCCAAAGGCCGGCAATGCAGAAAAATGTTGTTAAGCAAGAAAACTTTGCAATCCAGAAAATCATTACTAGGCTGCGCCGTCTCGGGAAACACCATGGTGGAGAAAATCGTTAAGCCCGGCCGAAGGCCAGCAGTGCAGGAACACATTATTGGCAAGAAAACTTTGCAAGGCAGAAAATCATTACTTGGCTACGCCGTCTCGGGAAACACCATGGTGGAGAAAATCGTTAAGCCCGGCCGAAGGCCTGCAGTGCAGAAATATGTTATTAAGCAATAAAACTTTGCAATCCAGAAAATCATTACTAGGCTGCGCCGTCTCGGGAAACACCATGGCGGAGAAAATCGTTAAGCCCGGCCGAAGGCGGCAGTGCAGGAACACATTATTGGCAAGAAAACTTTGGAAGGCAGAAAATCATTACTAGGCTACGCCGTCTCGGGAAACACCATGGTGGAGAAAATCCTTAAGCCCGGCCGAAGGCCAGCAGCGCAGAAATAAGCTATTAGGCATGAAAACTTTGCATTATAGGATAGCTATTAGGCATGAAAACTTTGCATTATTGGATAGCAATTTTTTTTTAATTTTTGAAATACCATATTCGTTGGTCATATTCGTTGAAAAACACCGTATAATCAAAATATTGTACTAGAATTTCAGAGGCCCATAACTCGGAAACTAAGCCTCGCCGCCAATATTTTTATTTAATTTTTTTTTCTTATTTTTCAATTTACTATAGGATGGGATACTTTTTTTTAATTTTGGGGAGGTGCCCCTAAACTAGATTTGTTCCCAAAAATTTTATTTTTACTAAAAAGTATTTTCTCTCACAATGTTGTTTACTGCCGGTTTCAAATTACTTTTTTTGTAGTGAAATTGGATTGCAGAACACTTCAATTTCGTTTGAAAAAAACTGAAAATTAAATTTAACTTTTTAAATCACTTACGAAATTCAGAACGCAAACCAAGAGAAAATTTCACTTTCATTTCATATTACGAATGAAGAACCTAGGCAATTGTGTATATTTATTAGAATTTTTGAAATTATATTTTTTCTTGTTTTTAAAATAGTAGAAAAGCGTGAAAACATTGCCCAAAATCGATTACCGTTCACTTGTTACCACCCCAACCAAGGAAACCTTTAACAAAACCGGATATGCCCTTATTTCCAGGCGACTGAATCTTATCTTCCAATGACGGAAATTCTACATAATTAAGAGCTAAATCAAAAAATATTGGTTTGCAGGGAATAGCCTCCATTTCAGGTGTCATTTTAAATACATTAGGATTCTTTGTATGCAGAAATTGGTCCTCTTTATATTGGGATAGACGGTCGAACAATGGTTTAGATGACTTTTGCGATTTTGATGTTGCAATCGAATCATCGGAATTATCCACTTCGAGAACGCTGTACGCATGAGCGGAAAACTTGCAACTGTCAATAATTGAAATAAGATTTTTTAACTCGTTGACCATGTTAAATTCTGCACTCGGTTTTCTCTTTAGTGCTTCATTTGCATAATTTGAAGCCCGTTCGTAAAGAGCAACCGCTTCTTTCCATTTCTTCATATCAATTAGAGTGAGTGCAATGTAGTAGCAGCGGAATGCCTTATATGTCAAACCCAAATATTCTACCTCAGTTTGGTAGACTGAATCATCTTCCATGCCGTTAATCTGTTGCATTTCAGTTATATTTTGTAATATAATCTCGTACAAACGTGTTAAGTCCTGAGGGCGTACTCGTTTCCCCTCGGAGGGATTGGTTTCAGTTTTTTGATTGGGATCATAAAAGTTTGCTTTAGCTTGTTCGATCAAACATAAATTACGTTGCAAAGTGCGACTATGTCGAATATAAGAAAGATAAGCCAATAGATATTGAATGCCTGTGACAGTTTGCCCTGTCGTTAGAGAACGCAATTTAGGATCTTGTTTTACTTCTTCTTTAACTGCCTGAATGGCATCCTTGCAGTCCATTAAAGTTCGTTCGATAAGCTCTATCTTCGATTCGATCTTAACATATTTCTCCAGACTCTTGTCTAATTCTTGTGCACTTAATAAAAACAACCGTACTTTTTCTGGACGAACGGTTACTTTACGCCCACGCCATTCTATAGTTTGAAAGCCTTCGCTGCTTTCCGTTTTGGTCTTATTGACCAAATCATCAAGGTTTTCGAGTAAACCTTGAGCACGAAACTCTAACAAGTCATCCATGTTTCCACCTGCTGCGCGACCACCATTGATATTGTAAGCACAATATCGTAAATTAGGAGTAAATTCATTTATTTTTCCGCGATACAATTCCCGTTCATCTTCAGGCAAGGCTTTTGTTAAATTTTCATAGACAACCTGAGCCCTTTTCAAGTGCTCTCCTGCAGTTTTCCATAGATGGAGTTCAAAATGCAATGTTCCATGCATCCACGAGACATAAGCTTCACATTCCAATTTAGTACGAGCGTCAAAAACTTCAGACTACAATTAAAAATATTTAACAATCCTTTCAAATGAGGAATATAAATGAAAAGAAAGATGTATTTCACTTACATTGCACAATTCTTGCATATGTAGGGCATATGAACAAGCCTTCCTCAATTTGCTAACTAAATGGAATCTTTTCCGAGGCTCAGTATTCGATTCCTGCTTTAATTGCATGGCATAAGCCCAAGCTCTCTCAGCGCTTATTAATGGGATGTGAATGAAACGTTCATCGCCATGCTTCCCTGTAAGTTGAGTCAAAGTTACATCCCGCCGCTTGAAATGCCTCTTATCACCTTGGGCGAATTTCAGTGCTTTACGCAATCGACGAATTCTCCTGGTGCAATATCCGCGGTAGCGTTGATAGTCACCGTGTCGCAAGCCATGCTGCTGCTGTGCTTCTTTAATCATATGCAAAACTAAAATTTATTAAAATATTGAGGAAAAACCATTATAATTATAAAAGCTGAAAGTGAAAATAATAAAATTATTGTAGGTTATAGAGAACCCGATTTCTAAGCGGTCCGCATATTTTAAGGATACTTTCAACCGTGAAAACTTTCGCAGATTCGCATGTTCTTGTCGCATTTTCTGCTTCATTTTTTCCTACATTATCCGGAGGACTAATTTCTTCAACCATCTTGACCAATAAATTACTTTTGTTTTATTTTATTTTTGTTACAAAAATATGAAGACTGACTCAGAGAAACAAGTCGAGGCTAAAATATCGGCGGAGGCGGCGCAGTTGTTTCGTGACCGGCTGCAGCGCGCCAAAGGAATCTTCGGCGGCTCAAAAGAGCATAATATGCATATTATGCAAATATAGAGAAAATAAAAGTTGGAACTACATATATAATTTTGATTTAAAATTTTTTTTTTTGCAATTCGTCTTTTTGATCAGATAAAATTTCGGCTTGTTAGGACGATTCGAGCCAATATAATCGGCGGCGGCTTGTTAAACAGAAAAATAACTGGCGGCGGCGAGCCGTCGGCTTGGAGTTGGTCGACTTGTTTGCCTGGGCTGATTATGCTGGAACTTTACAGAACTGTCAAAACGTCATCAAGTTAAATTAATAACAATCCTGCAATTACTTACGCGTGTGAAGAAATCGCACCGTAAACAAACAGATTTCTTCCACCTTTTCCCCACAGTTGAAAAAAAAATGTAGTAGGAAAAAAAGTACGGAATTTTGCAAAAGATGTAGCCAAAGCCACTTTATTTCAACCCTGCTGAAATAATTCGTGGTGGAAATGAGAAATTCTGTTCCATTCCACATAATTTTTCCATACAGTGTTGCATTTAGACTGCGGTGAGAAACTAGTAACTACCATATAGTCAAACAATTTAAAAAATTATTTGATTATGAAAAGTACGCTAGTGAATAAAATCTGTAAATTTAATGGTGCCAAAAAAAGAAGACCAATTTTGAATAGGTAAAAGAGCCCTCTAAACGGCTATAGGGATGTCATTTCTGGCATTTTAGCCGTTTAGAGGGTATACCACCCTTAGGTGAAATTTCATACTAGGCCAATATGAAAAGTACG
The DNA here is from genome assembly GCA_944452675.1 of Tachina lurida. Taxonomy (NCBI): domain Eukaryota; kingdom Metazoa; phylum Arthropoda; class Insecta; order Diptera; family Tachinidae; genus Tachina; species Tachina lurida. Next base: position 56,257,911 of record OX101754.1, read on the forward strand.
CTAATTGAATAAAATCTGTAAATTTAATGGTGCCAAAAAAAGAAGACCAGTTTTGAATAGGTAAAAGAGCCCTCTAAACGGCTATAGGGATGTCATTTCTGGCATTTTAGCCGTTTAGAGGGTATACCACCCTTAGGTGAAATTTCATACTAGGCCAATATGAAAAGTACGCTAATTGAATAAAATCTGTAAATTTAATGGTGCCAAAAAAAGAAGACCAGTTTTGAATAGGTAAAAGAGCCCTCTAAACGGCTATAGGGATGTCATTTCTGGCATTTTAGCCGTTTAGAGGGTATACCACCCTTAGGTGAAATTTCATACTAGCCCAATATGAAAAGTGCGCTAGTGAATAAAATCTGTAAATTTAATGGTGCCAAAAAAAGAAGACCAGTTTTGAATAGGTAAAAGAGCCCTCTAAACGGCTATAGGGATGTCATTTCTGGCATTTTAGCCGTTTAGAGGGTATACCACCCTTAGGTGAAATTTCATACTAGGCCAATATGAAAAGTGCGCTAGTGAATAAAATCTGTAAATTTAATGGTGCCAAAAAAAGAAGACCAGTTTTGAATAGGTAAAAGAGCCCTCTAAACGGCTATAGGGATGTCATTTCTGGCATTTTAGCCGTTTAGAGGGTATACTACCCTTAGGTGAAATTTCATACTAGGCCAATATGAAAAGTGCGCTAGTGAATAAAATCTGTAAATTTAATGGTGCCAAAAAAAGAAGACCAGTTTTGAATAGGTAAAAGAGCCCTCTAAACGGCTATAGGGATGTCATTTCTGGCATTTTAGCCGTTTAGAGGGTATACCACCCTTAGGTGAAATTTCATACTAGCCCACTTATGAAAAGTGCGCTAGTGAATAAAATCTGTAAATTTAATGGTGCCAAAAAAAGAAGACCAGTTTTGAATAGGTAAAAGAGCCCTCTAAACGGCTATAGGGATGTCATTTCTGGCATTTTAGCCGTTTAGAGGGTATACCACCCTTAGGTGAAATTTCATACTAGGCCAATATGAAAAGTACGCTAATTGAATAAAATCTGTAAATTTAATGGTGCCAAAAAAAGAAGACCAGTTTTGAATATGTAAAAGAGCCCTCTAAACGGCTATAGGGATGTCATTTCTGGCATTTTAGCCGTTTAGAGGGTATACCACCCTTAGGTGAAATTTCATACTAGGCCAATATGAAAAGTACGCTAATTGAATAAAATCTGTAAATTTAATGGTGCCAAAAAAAGAAGACCAGTTTTGAATAGGTAAAAGAGCCCTCTAAACGGCTATAGGAATGTCATTTCTGGCATTTTAGCCGTTTAGAGGGTATACCACCCTTAGGTGAAATTTCATACTAGGCCAATATGAAAAGTACGCTAATTGAATAAAATCTGTAAATTTAATGGTGCCAAAAAAAGAAGACCAGTTTTGAATAGGTAAAAGAGCCCTCTAAACGGCTATAGGGATGTCATTTCTGGCATTTTAGCCGTTTAGAGGGTATACCACCCTTAGGTGAAATTTCATACTAGGCCAATATGAAAAGTACGCTAATTGAATAAAATCTGTAAATTTAATGGTGCCAAAAAAAGAAGACCAGTTTTGAATAGGTAAAAGAGCCCTCTAAACGGCTATAGGGATGTCATTGCTGGCATTTTAGTCGTTTAGAGGGTATACCACCCTTAGGTGAAATTTCATACTAGGCCAATATGAAAAGTGCGCTAGTGAATAAAATCTGTAAATTTAATGGTGCCAAAAAAAGAAGACCAGTTTTGAATAGGTAAAAGAGCCCTCTAAACGGCTATAGGGATGTCATTTCTGGCATTTTAGCCGTTTAGAGGGTATACCACCCTTAGGTGAAATTTCATACTAGGCCAATATGAAAAGTGCGCTAGTGAATAAAATCTGTAAATTTAATGGTGCCAAAAAAAGAAGACCAGTTTTGAATAGGTAAAAGAGCCCTCTAAACGGCTATAGGGATGTCATTTCTGGCATTTTAGCCGTTTAGAGGGTATACCACCCTTAGGTGAAATTTCATACTAGGCCAATATGAAAAGTACGCTAATTGAATAAAATCTGTAAATTTAATGGTGCCAAAAAAAGAAGACCAGTTTTGAATAGGTAAAAGAGCCCTCTAAACGGCTATAGGGATGTCATTTCTGGCATTTTAGCCGTTTAGAGGGTATACCACCCTTAGGTGAAATTTCATACTAGCCCAATATGAAAAGTGCGCTAGTGAATAAAATCTGTAAATTTAATGGTGCCAAAAAAAGAAGACCAGTTTTGAATAGGTAAAAGAGCCCTCTAAACGGCTATAGGGATGTCATTTCTGGCATTTTAGCCGTTTAGAGGGTATACCACCCTTAGGTGAAATTTCATACTAGGCCAATATGAAAAGTACGCTAATTGAATAAAATCTGTAAATTTAATGGTGCCAAAAAAAGAAGACCAGTTTTGAATATGTAAAAGAGCCCTCTAAACGGCTATAGGGATGTCATTTCTGGCATTTTAGCCGTTTAGAGGGTATACCACCCTTAGGTGAAATTTCATACTAGGCCAATATGAAAAGTACGCTAATTGAATAAAATCTGTAAATTTAATGGTGCCAAAAAAAGAAGACCAGTTTTGAATAGGTAAAAGAGCCCCCTAAACGGCTATAGGGATGTCATTTCTGGCATTTTAGCCGTTTAGAGGGTATACCACCCTTAGGTGAAATTTCATACTAGGCCAATATGAAAAGTACGCTAATTGAATAAAATCTGTAAATTTAATGGTGCCAAAAAAAGAAGACCAGTTTTGAATAGGTAAAAGAGCCCTCTAAACGGCTATAGGGATGTCATTTCTGGCATTTTAGCCGTTTAGAGGGTATACCACCCTTAGGTAAAATTTCATACTAGGCCAATATGAAAAGTACGCTAATTGAATAAAATCTGTAAATTTAATGGTGCCAAAAAAAGAAGACCAGTTTTGAATAGGTAAAAGAGCCCTCTAAACGGCTATAGGGATGTCATTGCTGGCATTTTAGCCGTTTAGAGGGTATACCATCCTTAGGTGAAATTTCATACTAGGCCAATATGAAAAGTGCGCTAGTGAATAAAATCTGTAAATTTAATGGTGCCAAAAAAAAAGACCAGTTTTGAATAGGTAAAAGAGCCCTCTAAACGGCTATAGGGATGTCATTTCTGGCATTTTAGCCGTTTAGAGGGTATACCACCCTTAGGTGAAATTTCATACTAGGCCAATATGAAAAGTGCGCTAGTGAATAAAATCTGTAAATTTAATGGTGCCAAAAAAAGAAGACCAGTTTTGAATATGTAAAAGAGCCCTCTAAACGGCTATAGGGATGTCATTGCTGGCATTTTAGCCGTTTAGAGGGTATACCACCCTTAGGTGAAATTTCATACTAGGCCAATATGAAAAGTGCGCTAGTGAATAAAATCTGTAAATTTAATGGTGCCAAAAAAAGAAGACCAGTTTTGAATAGGTAAAAGAGCCCTCTAAACGGCTATAGGGATGTCATTTCTGGCATTTTAGCCGTTTAGAGGGTATACCACCCTTAGGTGAAATTTCATACTAGGCCAATATGAAAAGTGCGCTAGTGAATAAAATCTGTAAATTTAATGGTGCCAAAAAAAGAAGACCAGTTTTGAATAGGTAAAAGAGCCCTCTAAACGGCTATAGGGATGTCATTTCTGGCATTTTAGCCGTTTAGAGGGTATACCACCCTTAGGTGAAATTTCATACTAGGCCAATATGAAAAGTGCGCTAGTGAATAAAATCTGTAAATTTAATGGTGCCAAAAAAAGAAGACCAGTTTTGAATAGGTAAAAGAGCCCTCTAAACGGCTATAGGGATGTCATTTCTGGCATTTTAGCCGTTTAGAGGGTATACCACCCTTAGGTGAAATTTCATACTAGCCCAATATGAAAAGTGCGCTAGTGAATAAAATCTGTAAATTTAATGGTGCCAAAAAAAGAAGACCAGTTTTGAATAGGTAAAAGAGCCCTCTAAACGGCTATAGGGATGTCATTTCTGGCATTTTAGCCGTTTAGAGGGTATACCACCCTTAGGTGAAATTTCATACTAGGCCAATATGAAAAGTGCGCTAGTGAATAAAATCTGTAAATTTAATGGTGCCAAAAAAAGAAGACCAGTTTTGAATAGGTAAAAGAGCCCTCTAAACGGCTATAGGGATGTCATTTCTGGCATTTTAGCCGTTTAGAGGGTATACCACCCTTAGGTGAAATTTCATACTAGCCCAATATGAAAAGTGCGCTAGTGAATAAAATCTGTAAATTTAATGGTGCCAAAAAAAGAAGACCAGTTTTGAATAGGTAAAAGAGCCCTCTAAACGGCTATAGGGATGTCATTTCTGGCATTTTAGCCGTTTAGAGAGTATACCACCCTTAGGTGAAATTTCATACTAGGCCAATATGAAAAGTGCGCTAGTGAATAAAATCTGTAAATTTAATGGTGCCAAAAAAAGACCAGTTTTGAATAGGTAAAAGAGCCCTCTAAACGGCTATTGACATTTTACCCAAATGCTATGACTAATTATTTAAATTTCACATACAATTCGACAAAAAAAAATTAATTAGAACCCTATGTAATACCATTAGGTTTTTTTTCCCCAAAACTTGTACAGAAATTATTCTGTTTTTAATTGAAACATAGAAGGATTTAGAGACAACTTTAAAAGTGGGTTGGGAATTATGTTTCTGAAACATTTTCCACTAGTTTTGTATAATTATTATTATTTTTAGTAGATAGACATGGGTGCTGATGAAGTGCGTGGCTGCACAGAAAAATATCGGTATTTCCCCCAGCTAATAGTGTCTAGTTTAATTTTTCTTCTCTTCTTTAGATACTCACATTAATTAATAAAAATATTTCATTCATAAGAATTGAAATTACTGAACTCAAGCCTGATTAAGAAATTATTTCTGATTAAAATTCACTATAGTTCAATTAAATCTAATAATGTCTCATTATTATTTTTGTCCTAATTATATGAACATAAACTGAAATATATTTTCAGTGTATGGTGAAAATCTAGTTTCATTCCGGCTGTTTCTTATTTAACATGTGGCAGCACTATTTTATTTAAGAAATATCAGCAAGGTTACCGCAAGTATGCTGCTACTCTGTGTGAACTGTCAAACCCAATATGAAAAAAAACACAATTTTTAAAATTATTTTCGGTTGTAGTATGACACATCAGTTGTAATAGAGATGGAATTAATGGAGATGAGATCGTGATTGAATATTCACTCACGACAGGTTCATAGTCAATGCCTTATATATAAATTATCTCAAGTGATATTATGAAAATTAACATTTTACTTGAGCTATAGTTTCACCTAAAATCTACAGCTTGGTATGGACCTTATAGAAGAATAAAATAATATCTTCTTATAGAAGAATAAAATAATATCTTACGCTTGAAGTGAGTCACGCGTTTTCTTCACCCACATGCAAAATTCATATGTATGTATAGTGGCACAGAAAACTCTGCTCTCTTTATTGCAAGTATAGGAGTAAAGAAAGGTATACATACTTCTTTTTTTTACATGCGAGAGATGAGAAAGCAATATACTATTTATATACCTACTTTTGTCTTTCTTACATAAAATATAAGTGGGACACGCTCGCTCAGAATATATTTTGCCGCATACAGACGCCAAGCCTGGTGGTTGCCAGATATCTGTGGTTGCCAGACCACATAATATGCTTCCACTTAACGGATTTAAGTCAAATCTAACATTGCGTCTATACCTGATATAATATCAAATATATTTCTATCAGCAAACGTTAAATTTCATAGCAGAGAGAATCATATTACGTGTGGACTGGAATATTAGTATTATATTACTATTATATCAGATATTATAATATTGTTTTCATAATATATATTTAGAAAATAATATTATGATATCAATATTACTATATTATTATATGAAAACAATACTATGATATGAAATATTATGATATTTTCAATACTACGATTTCCCCTACATATATATTAATATTAATGTAAATATATTTTTTTCCTTATTCTGCCGACGCTATCTGTCATATTCTATCAGGTATAGACGCTATGTAACTATAAAACATTTTTTTGTAAATATAAAATATAGATTCAATTAATAGGTATAGCTATAGCTACTTAATAACTTTATACACACTTAAATTTGTTCTGAATATTTATATAAAGTTCGAATAAAACATACCCAATATTCTTTTTTTTTTAAATAGGTATAAAAAGATATTTAAAAAAAATTAGAAATGTTTGCTATAATATCAAACAGCCATACAAAATAAAAATTTTCAACGGTGTATTTCGGAATAAATTGACAACTTTGGGTCTGGCAACAGCACTTAGGAACAGTGGTAATGAATTAACGGTACTTTGAAATGAATTGAAACTATTTTAAGTGCTGTTTTCATGCAAACGAAATCATTACAAAATTCAAGTGTATATAAGTGTATATAAGTGAAATAAAGTAAAAATTTCAAGTGAATTTTAGTGATTTTTTTAAAATTATTTCTAAATAATATATAAGTTTAAGTGAAATAAACTTAACATTTTATTGAAATTTTTCAATTTTATTTCACAAAAAAGTGAATTTTAAAAAAATATTTATTTGTAAATATAATATATACATATATACATAAAGTGATTTCAAATTTACTAAAGAGGTAAGTGGTTTTAAATTGTGGTGGAATATTTGTAAAAAGGTAAACGAAAATGTATTTTAGTGTTTTTTATGGGAATTGTTACAATTTAAGTTTAACATTTCATGGGTTGGTTTCTGGTTTGCGGCATATTATTTTAAAAATACATTGTCTGCAGCAAAACTGAAACTAACCGACGAAAATTTGTTGACGCACTAATAATCCCAAATTATTATTTTACTTATTTACGCTACATTTACACATGAAAGTACTTTCTTGAAATTTCTGTATACGTGCTATGAATAAAAATTTTAATGCAATAAATGACTCAAGTAAGTAAGTTCATTTTAAAAATGTCGTCGAAAATTGAAGTTGAATAAATTGTTTTGTTCACTTCTTAATTAGTTACCCAGAATATCACCTAAACACATTTATAACACCACATTCGTACGATGATTTTATCCATGTTTTTAGGTTTGAGTTTTTGTCTTCAAAAATAGTAGACTTAAAAAATCCATATTCCCATATTTTATTAATTTAAATAAAGATAAATTAAAAACATGTAAGACCTTATTTTGACGTACATATGTAATTATTGTGTATCAAATTATTTAAATTACTGATGTTTTAATATACTGTGTTTTGGAATTGAAAAAACCATTTGTTTAAATTAAAGTTTATAGCATAACTAGTTGTTCTAAGAAATTTTAGGGTAAAGCTTCCCGGATGATCTGCATTAGCAACAGTGAAATGCGCATAGGATCCAGCTAAACCCCTCAATAATCAGTTTCAATGTATTTTTGATTAAAATTACTAAATAAGTAAAACAATAATTTGGGATTATTAGTGCGTTGACAAATGAAAATGTGTTTTATCGTTTTGGTAATTTTTCATTCGAATTCTTGAATTAAAATTGTTATAAATAGTCGCAATGTTTATTTCACAGACCGTTACGGTTATAAGTTTTATTTTAAAAATTACTTTTCAATCATTATATCTTGATTTTTATTATATTATTTAGAAAATAAAAGTTATTTCTTGATTATTTTTATTCTTCAAAAAATTAGTAATTATGTGAGTTATATTTATACCTCTTAAGGCCATTATTACAACTTAAAGTTAGTTAAAAGTGGGATTTTATCGGACGTACAAAAAGTTTTTCATCAGTACAATTTTAGCTTAACCTAAAGTGAGCGCTAAGTTAAAGGGAAATGTATCCTTACTGGTAAGTTAAATTAAATTTATAATAACGAATAGCGTTTTATACGTCCGACAGAAACCTACTTTTCACTTTTAAGTTGTAATAATGGCCCTTATATTATTTACTTTTTTCAAAACGTAGCTTTTTCTAAAAAGTAATTTTCCCAAAAGGTACCTTTTTCTAAAAAGTACTTTTTCTAAAGAGCACATTTTTCTAAAAAGTACTTTTTCCAAAAAGTAGCTTTTTCTTAAAAGAACTTTTTCCAAAAAGTACTTTTCCCATAAAGTACCGTTTTCTAAAAAGTATTTTGCCCAAAAAGTACCTTTTTCTAAAAAGTACTTTTCTCAAAAAGTACCTTTTTCTAAAAAGTATTTTTCCCAAAAAGAACCTTTGTCTAAAAAGAACTTTTTCTAAAAAGTATTTTTCCCAAAAAGTACCTTTTTCTAAAAAGAACTTTTTCTAAAAAGTATTTTTCCCAAAAAGTACCTTTTTCTAAAAAGTACTTTTTTCAAAAAGCACGTTTTTCTAAAAAGTACTTTTTCCAAAAAGATCGTTTTTCAAAAAAAGTACTTTTTCCAAAAAGCATGTTTTTCTAAAAAGTACCTTTTTCTAAAAAGTACTTTTTCCAATAAGTACCTGTTTCTAAAAAGTATTTTTCCCAAATAGTACCTTTGTCTAAAAAGAACTTTTTCTAAAAAGTATTTTTCCCAAAAAGTACCTTTTTCTAAAAAGTACTTTTTCCAAAAAGCACGTTTTTCTAAAAAGTACTTTTTCCAAAAAGCTCGTTTTTCAAAAAAAGTCCTTTTTCCAAAAAGCATGTTTTTCTAAAAAGTACCTTTTTCTAAAAAATACTTTTTCCAATAAGTACCTTTTCCCATAAATTAACTTTTTCTAAAAAGTATTTTTCCCAAAAAGTACTTTTCCCAAAAAGTAAAAAAGTTAATTTTCAAACTGTGGAACGCGTCTTTCTTACATTAAAATTTAATTGTTTTATGCACACTCGAAATATGTGCAATATTGTTATATGTAACTTATTACTTATTGCACCGGTTAGGAACTCATATCGTATAATTTTATCCTATACTCCATTATTAAATTTTAAATTTTTGTTAATAGAAAATGATCTTCAACGAAGAAAAATTAAAAAAAATTTTAAGCGAGATTACCTCTGGTATGGATATAGGTAATCTTCATTACTACCAAAATAGTGCGGTATATACGAAAATATTTGCAAGCTATAACAAAAATCAGCCAACCCGTTTTAAGCTCGCAAATGATAAAAAGAATCGAAAAATGATTTTAAAAAGAGTAAGTTTAAGTGAAAAATATAACTGCAAATTTTTAATATGCACTGAACTAAAAAGGTACATAATATCAATGAAAAAGTTCATTGTTTCAATGAACTTTTGTCTTAATTTTGACCTAAGACACAGGTACATTGAATCAATGAACTACCGTTCATTGAAAAATTTACATATTTTAAATCAATGTATAAGTTCATTGGCACAATGAAACAGTTCATTATTTTAATGAACTTCTGCATTAAGTTAACTGAAACTATAATTTGAAGCAATGTACTAATACATTGTTTCAATGAACTTCTACATTGATTTTAATGCACCTATACGTTGACCCAATGAACGCATACATTGTCTCAATGAACTTTTACATTGATTTTAATGCACCTATACGTTGACCTAATGAACTTTTACATTGATTTTAATGCATCTATACGTTGACCCAATGAATGCATACATTGGCTCAATGAACTTTTACATTGATTTTAATGCACCTATACGTTGACCTAATGAACTTTTACATTGATTTTAATGCATCTATACGTTGACCCAATGAACGCATACATTGTCTCAATGAACTTTTACATTGATTTTAATGCACCTATACGTTGACCCAATGAACGCATACATTGTCTCAATGAACTTTTACATAGAATTTAATGTACATTACATTGATTATTTATTTCTTTATTTTTTATTTATTAATAGTAAATAAATTTACAAATTATATACAAATTTATTTCATTATTTAAGTGTAAAGTATTCTTATTTATTAAAAAGGAACAGTTAAAATTCATTGTAAAAAAAGGATTGTCATACTTTTGTTGTCGATACATATGTATCTACTATTTTTCTCGCAGTTGCTTATGGTTATTATGCCCACTTTTGAAGAAGTCTTGCTTGTAACTTTCATGTCATAAAAATAATTTTCTGAAGGATATTTTAAATTAAATAAGTAAGTGATGGAATGAAATAGCCATGTACACACCACATTAGTTGAACAGCAGCATTGTCTTTAAACGAAAAAAGAAATGTACGAGTATGTATTTATATATTTATAATTAAAACAATTTGTAGCTGTTTTACAACTCTACTAAATAATGAGCCAATTCAAAATTTATTTTATATTGTTTATCTGGCAAAATAATAACTTCGAATCATAAAATTTTAATGGAAGAAAATGTGTGGAACAATTTTATTATGTTACAAAATAAACAATATGAAATTCAATTTGGATTGGCTAAATATTCAAATAATATTAATCAAGTATGTAATGGAAATTGATTTTGAAATTACATAACTGAATATTTATTTTCTTAACTCATGTTTTAGACTTGGCAGTTTTTCTTGAAGCAAGCCAGAGTTTATGGGAGAGAGAGGAAAGAAGAGGAGTACTGACTTGCTTGCTCCAAAATGTTACTTCAATTCCCTTTTGTTGTTTAATTCGCTGCATTAAAACAATAGGAAAATTGGATATAAGCGAGCAGTTTTAAAAGAGAATTGAATTAAATTTTTTTTATGTACCTTTTTAGTTCAGTGAAGAGAACTGCTTCAAGAAAAACTGCCGAATCTAAAACAAAACTAACTACACAGAAAAATTATTCGTTTAAAAATAAATAATAAATTCTATTTACCATTATTGCTTTGCGAATCGTCCAAATCATTTAAAATATTTTTCACGGCCTTGTCCCGTTGTTAAGTTGTTTAGAAATAACTCTTTTATCTTATCAAAATGTTCTGGCCAGTTCTCAAGAACGCCTGGACGATTGCCAAAAAGAACACTAAAATCTTTATCAATCTGAAATGCATCTACTTAGTAAGCACTTAATAGAAAATATATGTATAAAATAATTATTCTTACATATTGTTTGAATATTTCAGCTGAAGACGAAGCTTGTTTTATTTAGTTTAATCTAAAATGACAGCATGCTTGCCAACATACATATGTCAAAATCCTGCGCATTCAAATTAAATCTTAGACTTCTCACACATTCAACCGCGTTACTTTCGGAAGCTTTAAGTATAAGTAAAGAATAATTTATATTATATATATTATAATATATTAAATTTATATTATATGATTATACTTACAGATAACTTTACCATCGGAAATAGTAGCACTTTTTCAGGTACTTCTGTATCAGCTTTTCTTTTTACATCTTTTCGGGTCAGTTTGGAGTTACAAAATTTTACATATTCTTTTCCTCGCTTAGAAGTCCGGTAGTAGTTTAATTTTTCGGTGGGAAAGCGATCAAGTATTTCTTCTTCTAGTTTATAACTCATACTAATAATGCCAAAAAACTCATTAATTACGCTAACATCTTTTATTTTTTTCATCACAAATTTTTCAAATATATTCAAAATGGAGACGACAATCAATGTGGAAACTTGTTCCTGAATCTGGTATATGTCTTTCCTGGAAAAATTTGAATTGTAGTGCAAGCTAAGACTGAATTTTAGGGAATTCTCTTTTACTGCTTGGAGTTCTATATATGTTTCAAATTTCTTATTTATTTCTGCTGCGTCACTTATGTCCCCCACATTGGTTTGTAAACTTTTCTCGGACTTATCACTATTTAATATTTTAGCACTATTTTCATAATTATTTGATACAATTTGCTCGTCTTCTTTAAATTTTTTGCTATTATCAGTATTTTCAAACTTTGATGCACCGTGTGCTCGTGTTATGTGTTTTTATACCGAGACAAATTTGAAAAAAACTAATGAGCAATCACCATCGTAGCAACGATATTTAGAGAAATTATGTTTTTGCTTAAAATGACGAGCTAATAAGTATATATTTTTGAATTTTTCTGTACAATCAAAGCACATCATTTTTAATTACCAATTTTTTATTAAATCTATATTACACAAAATTATGAACACAAATAAGCAAACACAACATTCCTTCTTGAATGACATCTTCAAACTAGTTATCTTTATGTTTCTCTTTGCTTTGCTTTTTTTAGTTAATTCCCGTTAGAAAACAATGTATGAGTACATTGAGTTAATGAAAAAGTTCATTGAATCAAGATACTCATTCATTACACTTTTTTTGTACTCATCATTTGTTTTACTTTTACATATGTATGTATGTACATACTTTGTTAAGTTTGCGTTTCTATGTGTAAAAAAATGAATGTACTGGTCGTTGAGTCAATGAATTGTTCATTAAAATTTTTTATGTCTTTATGTTTCTCTTTGCTTTGCTTTTTTTTAGTTAATTCCCGTTGGAAAACAATGTATGAGTACATTGAGTTAATGAAAAAGTTCATTGAATCAAGATACCCATTCATTATATTATTTTTGTACTCATCATTTATTTTGCTTTTACACACTTTGTTATGTATGAGTTTCTATATCTAAAAATATGAATGTACTGGTACGTTGAGTCAAGGAACTGGTTCATTAAAATTTTTCATATTTATCTTTAATGAATGCTTTCAACGTACCGTTCATACGTACATTGAAGTTCATATTGAGTTTTAATGAATATTTTCATTGAAACAATGTATGATTACATTGAATCAACGTATTTTTAGAAAAATATTAATGAATCTTCGTCAATGAATTTCATTCATTGAATTTATGAAAAATAGTTTTTTCAGTGTGTATATATATTTTTTATCAGATTCGATTATTAGGAAATCGAACTGTTTCTGAAGAGCCAACTTGTCAGGTTTGTTGACACTGAAATGTATTACATAGTTCACGTTTTAAATTTATTTAAACTTTTTAGGAAAACAAAGATGTTTTAATAACTGAAATCTCTGGACAAGACTTGACAAATAAAAAAAATGCAGCAGATGCTCTGATTTCATTATTCGAAAGTGTGGAGCTTATTAAAGATAATATAAGTTTTTCAGAAGAGATAGAAGAAAGTACAAATGAAAATGCTCCTACTCCAGAAATTAACAAATTTAAAAAATTTTCGGAGCAAGAGATATCTGCTGCACATTCTCTTCTTTTTTTATCTGTAAGTGCAGTAGTATTTGAAGAGCAGCCAGAAAATAGAATTATAAAAATGCATACCCCTGAGACCGCAGCAAAGTTTGATGCAGAATTAGTAAGTAGTTAAGATTGCAAATAATATTTAATTTTCTTAACTTTATTTCTTTTCAGGTAAAAATAAATGAAAACTCTATGGAAACTCCAGAAGAAATAGTACGTTCCAAAATCAACCCTCTCGTATTTTATACTGTATTTTAATGCATTATTTTCTTATTTTCAGAATAATACTGCAAATGGTATCGGAGAGATAGGAAATGTGCTAAACAACTTCCTCGACAATTTGAAATTAGTATTAAGTAATTTTAATATAGCCAATTCAAATATTGTAAATGAAGATTGTAATTCCTCAGAAAAAAATAAACAAACAAATTATACTAATAATAATAATAATGATAATAATGATGCAAATAAATATTCGATAACAAATGAAAAAAGTAGTTTTGATAACTCCGAGGTTTCAGATAGCCAAGTCCTTGGGCCATTTGAAACTGAAGATAATGATTTAGATTTGTCTAGGTACAAAAATTATAGAAAAAAAGCTGATCCAAAAGAAAAACTTAATAAGCCGGTTATTCGACTTCTGGGGACAGATGTAAAACCAATTGGCCATTTTGATCCAAAATCCCCGGAGTGTAGTTTCAAAGTCAATCCTGATTTAATTTTTAATTCTAAGGGTGATAAAAAACTAAAACTAAGTAGAAATAAAATTATTATAGATGTACTTAGACAAGAATATTCAAAGGTAAATAATACTTGCATTATTTCAATGAAAAGCGTAAAGCGCTTAGTCAGTGGAATGTTAGTATATACATACTGTCCTTTCCAAGGTTGCTGCAAACATCGATTCAAAATAACTTTGGATGGTACGGTTGTTGTCTGCAGGTTGGGAGAACCCAATCATGTAGAAGAAAAACGAGTTCCACAAATTCGAGGTGTTACACGCGCCATTGTTAAAAATGAATTGAAAAATAAGAGCGCGTATATGTATAGAAAGGAACAAATTCTTCTAGCATCTGATGAAATAGCTCAAAGCGGAAATTTTCAAAATATACAAAATTTGCATACTTTGCGCAAGTGCAAGTCTGAGCATAATTTTGATTCCTTTTGTGACCCGGACTCATTTGTCGATGTTTACAAAATGCAACAAGGATGCTATAAAGGGTATATACAGTATATAGCATCATCATTGACCATACATTGCTGGGAAGAAAAAACTTTCGAAACTTTTTCTAAAAATCCGCAAATATTAAAAGACGCAAGTTATACAATTCATTTTGATGCTACTGGTCAAAGTGTGAGACAAATTGAATGCGCAAAAAGAAGAATTTTAATTTATAAAATTGTTATACGGATTAAAAAACTAAAAATGATAATTCCAATTGTAACTGGAATATTGTCTCGACACACTATTACTGATATATATTTGATATTTGAAAAATTGGAGCTTTATTGTAAAGATCATAAGTATAAGTGGCCATTTTTTGAAAGAGTTTGCATAGATGTAAGCTCGGCACTACTTGGAGGAATTTTACGATCTTGCAATAATCAAAACTTTTCCGATTATCTAAGCGATTGCTTTAATCATCTAGAGAATCCGAAGTTAACATCTAGACCAAAGGTTATAATACAGTGGTGCAAAGCTCATTACATTCATATAATTTGCAAGGACTTAAATAATAAGATTGGCAAACGTAATGCCTTAAGAAATTTATTAAAAAATGCATTAACTATAGCTTTCGATTTGAAAACAATCGACCAATGTAAATACTGGTTTAAAAATATATTCACTGTTCTGTTGAGTCCACATAAAGGTCAGGAATTTAAGAACAGCTATAATATTTTGAAGAGAGATATAATGGAATTTAATGAGAGTGATTTTGAAAATTTAACTGTTTTCGAAGATGACCCATCAAATAACTTGGAGTCTATTGCATCTCGTAGCCCTTTTAAAAAAGTGTTCGAAAATATATATAACACTGTACATGATATTGTTGAGTACAAGGGAATAAGTTATGATGTAAATGAATTTTATAATGAAGACATATGTATGTTTATTCTAAGAAAATATTGCCCTTTTATACCCATGTGGACAAACGTTATGGGAATTTTAGTTGATCCTTCAGGCGATCACATTAGTAATGCGCCAGTAGAATTTAATTTTTATTTACAGAAGCATATTCTATTAAATAATAAATCAGTTAGGCCCGGTGATTTTATTAAAATCGATCGAAAGGATAGCATGAGTACCTTAAAAGAACTTCGCTACAAATATGATATGTTTGATGTACAAACAAGTAACGAAGAAAATGTTAACCATGAGGTTGATAAAAATGTTCATTTATTGCAAATAGCAAAGGAACATGACTATGATTTATTAGAATATTCAGAGCCTGAAGAAAAATGGCAGAAAAAGAATGCAAGAACACAGAAAGCTATTAAGCCAAAGCATCTTATAAATGCCAAAAAACCAAAAAAGTTTTTATCTGTGCCTGAATGTGTGAAAAATAAAACGAAAGAACACACAATGGAAACAAATTCCGCAATACCAGAATGTTCTATAAAATACACTCTATTTACATATAATGATTTATTTAAAGAAATGTACCCAAAATCAAAATTATCAGATCTTGGATTTTGGAATGTATTAGACATTGAAGACTGGAAGTCGTTAGCAAAAGAAAATCAATTGACTAACTTTGTGTTAGATTGTGCGATGCTATCTTTCGTAAAAGAGGGTTTCAAAAATGTTATCAACCTTCCATGTCAAATTAACAAAATTAATTTTGAAAAAGTGAATAAACTGCTACTATATAATCCAAAATTTATAGTTATACCGATTTTACGAAGCAAACATTTTACAGTTTGTATTTTGAGTTTAACTTCAAAAGAATTTGTGTTTATTGATTCCATGAGTACTTCCAGTGGAGAAGAACATTATAAAGATTTTTGTTCATATGATCCTAAATACAGAACATGGAAACTTTTAAATATAAAAAACAGAACCCAGCAAAATGATAGTGTAAGCTGCGGTGTATTTGTTATAATGTTTTCTGTAAACTACTTAAATGGCAAATCCTTACTTGATTTACCCTCTCCCGACGTATTTAGAAATAATATCAAATCGATTTTAGTTCGAAACTCAGATAATTATGCTCAGTTTTGCTGCCATTGCGGAAACACTAAAATTTCAAAGACTAAATGTAGCTCCTGTGAATATAGAGTGTGCGAACGATGTGTTAAAGAGATATACATCAATTCTTTTAACATATGTAAAATATGTACGAATAAAATTTTACAATAAGCGTTTTAGCTATATTTCAGAACAAATAGTAATAAAATAAGAAATTTTTATTAAGAATAAAATTATAAGAATTAAAAAAAATAGAGAAAATAAGAAAATATTTAAAAATAAAAAATAAATAAAATGGCTTTCGAAGATACATATTTATTTGTATTATGCATGAAATACAATTAAAATGTATTATACAAATGCATACAACTATAAGCCATGAACAAATAAATAAATATATATAAACAGGTATATGATGAAAAACGATTTAGACACTAAACAAATTTTAAAATGATAAAAGGTGTGATATGTTTTCTATAGTCGTTTTGCCAATCATTTAAAATTTTGTTTCTTATAGTTTTTGCAATAATTTTTGATGAATTTTTTTCGCGTCCCTACTATATTGTAGTGTAGTTCTTAAAAGTCAGTACATGAAGTCAATTCGAATTTATCACACCTTTTCAAGACGACCGGTTTGAAATCGTTTTGAAAACGAGCGTTTTCCATCACATACCTGAATGGCTTTAAAAAATATTTGTATTATGCATGAAATACAAGAAAAAATATATGAACTAAGAGCTTTGAAATACAGTGCCAAAATGAATAGAAACATATTTGTATTATGCATGAAATACAATAAGAAACATGGCACTAAAGGTACAAAATACAATACAAAAATCAATAAAATTGTATTATGCATGAAATACAATTGAAAATTTATCATATGTACACACAAACAAGCCATGAAAGATGTTTGTATTATGCATGAAATACAACAAACTAAAAAGCAGAGCCATAAATTTCTTTTTACAGTACATTTGTATGCATTTAAAATGGTGTAGGCCTACTGGGGAGCCAACCATTCAAAATAAATGGCAACGCACTGAGTGTAGTACCTCAACGGTAGTGTGGAAACCTGCACGAAAACAAAACTATACAACATTAAAAACAATACGATTTTAATAGAAATCCCACATTTACTTCTTAAAGGTGGGCACTGTGATTCCCCCTACCTTTTTCTAAAAAATACTTTTTCCAAAAGTATCTTTTTCTAAAAAGTACTTTTCCCAAAAGTATCTTTTTATAAAAAGTACTTTTCCCAAAAAGTATTTTTCCCAAAAAGTACCTTTTTCTAAAAAGTACCTTTTCCAAAAAGTACGTTTTTCTAAAAAGTACTTTTCCCAAATACTACCTTTTTCTAAAAACTACTTTTCTTAAAAAGTACCTTTTTCTAAAAACTACTTTTCCCAAAAAGCACCTTTTTCTAAAAAGTACTTGTCCCAAAAAGCACATTTTCCTAAAAAGTACTTTTTAACTCTTTAATGCCAATGCTACGTTCAATAATTTGAAAAATATATCAAATGCAAAAAAGGTACCAAAATTAAATTTTTACCCCTTTTAACCCCTAAAAGTACACATTAAAAAAGTACCAAACACACGTCGGCTTGCTTTTTGCCAGCATTCTATGCTTTTTGAATTTTTAGTCGATCTAATGTAGCTTCCGAGACATAAAGATACCTATTTTACCCCTTTTTACTCCCTTCGCGGTCCAATTTCAAAAATCCCTTTTTAGTGGATCTATACATCGGAAGGGGAATATACACACACCAAATTTCAGCTCTCTAGCTATAGTCGTTAATAATAAAATCTCTTTAAAAATATGTAGTCTTTACTTTTTTATAAATAAAATTTGCGAATTAAAAAGAATAATTTTTTACAACATGGAAAATTAAATTCGTTTGCGAAAGCAATTAATTCGAACACTCTTCCTACCCTGATTTTAAGTCCCCAAATAAAAATAAATGAACAGAAATTTGCGAAAAATTCCACAATAAGTGATAGTTTTTATCAAAAATTGCTAAAGATCCAAGAATGCTAAAAATTAGGGAAAAATCGCGAAAACTTATCAAGAATAATGACAATGTATAATATTGTTTAAAATTCGCGAAGAATGTTAAGAAGCAGAATATGTAGTTGCAAAAACTATTCATAAAAAAATTATAAGAAATCGCCGAAACTGTTAAAAATAAAATAAACTCGGAAAAATCGATAGCTCGATTAAAATTTGTAAGCTCATTAGAGAAATCACGAATACTAATTCCGGATTTTTATCCATATATTTCAGCAAAGCCTCCTCTTGTTCAAGGTTCTTCTGCTTACCCCTATAAAAACACAAATAAAATCGTTAAAAAAAGATAAGCACCGAATACCGCCCATGTTGTTTGCTACTGGTTTCAAATTACTTTTTTTGTAGTGAAATTGGATTGCAGGACACTTCAATTTCGTTTGAAACAAACTGAAAATTAAATTTTACTTTTTAAATCACTTTTGCAAAATTGAGAACACAAACCAAGAGAATAGTTTCCTTTCATTTCATATTATGAATGTAGAACCTAGGCGTATAACTTTCGATTTTTTTATACATTCATTAAAAGTATATTTTATTATTTATTTGTAGTTAAAAACATACATAAATATAAATACAATCATCATATTTTGCATTTAATTAATAAAAGTTTAAATAAGATAACCTCTTCCCGGCTAAGTTAATTTTACCTAAAATTACGCTCATTAAAAATAAAACTTTAACATGATCAACACTTAAAAATTATACGTCAGTGGGTGTGAAGCAAAATATCCTGTTATTGACGACTTGTCTCAACAATCGCTGTATATTGTTATCATTGTTAACATATTGGCCATTGAATATTTCCTGAGTCAATGTTTTTACTTTATCGCCTCCATCACAACAAATTGTCATGGCTGTTAGCATTTCATAGTCAGCAAACTGTAATCCGATACAATAGGCACGAGACACTCTTGCAAACGTGGCATATATTGCAGTGGCCATATCAGCCGACCATCATGTTCATTCTCCTGAAATTCGTCCTTTACTGAAAATCGAAATTTGAAAATTTAAAAAAAATAAAAGTTTTTTATGAAAAACGCAAATGTTAAGAGTTTTAAAAATTAAGTTTCATAAAAGGGCACAAAAGACATAAATCCCAAAAAAATTAGCCTCCCAGGTATGGTCATTCTCCTGAAATTCGTCCTTTACTTAAAATCGAAATTTGAAAATTTAAAAAAAATAAAAGTTTTTTATGAAAAACGCAAATGTTAAGAGTTTTAAAAATCAAGTTTCATAAAAGGGAACAAAACATAAATTCCAAAAAAAAATTAGCCGCCAAGGTATGTTCATTGTCCTAAAATTCGTCCTTTACTGAAAATCGAAATTTTAAAATTAAGAAAAATCATAAATTTTTATGAAAAAAAACGCAAATGTTAAGGGGGTTTTTAAGAAACAATGATATGTTCCGTTTTGCTAAATATTAAGGCACTTTTAAATACAGAATTAATTAATTTTTCAGTATTGTAAACAAGGAATAAAAAAAGTTCGCAATGTTTTAAAGTAATCGAAATATTTAAATTATATAACATATGGGACGGTTTCGACATTAATATAAAATAAATGTTGAAGAGGTTCAAAATAAATGTACTCAGCCAACTGGCATCATAGAGACGGTGCTATGAGGTGTTGTAGGACGAGAACCGGCCAACGAATTGTCAGTTGATGCATGCAAAGAAGCCATAGTACCCATTCTTAAATGTGCCAAGTCTTCCAGCTTAGTCAGATCTGCTAGTTCCAGAAACAGGGAATAGACCGCACACCACCCATAAATACAGATCACATAGACAAATTCAGCAGCCATTGCCAAACAGTATATATCAAAGACGGCAGTAGCATTTGTAAATCAAGCCAGATATGTTGAGAAGAGGCCAATCATCATGGCATTTTTTTGTATATCAATATATTGATTGTACTTCAGAATGCGGTCTTTGGTACGAAGGAATACGCACCGAATGTGTAGAGCGTGATTTAACTGAATGCAAATTTGTGGACGATCTTCCAGTAGTGAGAGTACACGGAAGGGTTGGACCGATACGTGGACAGTCTTCGTAATTCATCCTGTGGCCGTTGCTGTATATACATACTACGTTGTAAGTTTGAGCTTATATTTCACAAATTAGGAAAATGCACGCACGCACTATATTATTATTGTCAAAACAGCTTTGCACCACTTTAATTTATTGTATTTTGCTTATTTTAATTACCAAAATATATTAATTATGAGTAAAAATGCAATGCTTATAATGGAATGTGATAGAATAAATACTGACGCCATGATGAATTCCAGTGCTGCCACACGATCTACTAAAAACGAACGGAATAGAACAGATTTTCAACACACATACACTGTAAAAATAATAATATATTATAATTATTTTGCATATATATTTGTAAATACATGTGCATATACAAAATAATTAAATTAATTTTATTATTTAAAGTAAATATATTAAAAAAACTGCATTTGTTGCAAAAATTTTCTTTTTGCATAATTTTTCACCTAATTGGTTGCAAATTTGCGTACTTGCTACTTTTTACACCATAACAACAACAAAAAAATATTTAGTACCAAGTACCAACATATGCAACCCTGCGCCGCGGTGCGCTGTAAAAGTACGATTTCTTCACATCGATCCGTAAACAAACCGATTTCTTCCACCTTTTCCCC
The DNA here is from genome assembly GCA_944452675.1 of Tachina lurida. NCBI lineage: Eukaryota > Metazoa > Arthropoda > Insecta > Diptera > Tachinidae > Tachina > Tachina lurida. The sequence continues at coordinate 56,278,948 of OX101754.1, forward strand.
ACAGTTGAAAAAAAAATGTAGTAGGAAAAAAAGTACGGAATTTTGCAAAAGATGTAGCCAAAGCCACTTTATTTCAACCCTGCTGAAATAATTCGTGGTGGAAATGAGAAATTCTGTTCCATTCCACATAATTTTTCCATACAGTGTTGCATTTAGACTGCGGTGAGAAACTAGTAACTACCATATAGTCAAACAATTTAAAAAATTATTTGATTATGAAAAGTACGCTAGTGAATAAAATCTGTAAATTTAATGGTGCCAAAAAAAGAAGACCAATTTTGAATAGGTAAAAGAGCCCTCTAAACGGCTATAGGGATGTCATTTCTGGCATTTTAGCCGTTTAGAGGGTATACCACCCTTAGGTGAAATTTCATACTAGGCCAATATGAAAAGTACGCTAATTGAATAAAATCTGTAAATTTAATGGTGCCAAAAAAAGAAGACCAGTTTTGAATAGGTAAAAGAGCCCTCTAAACGGCTATAGGGATGTCATTTCTGGCATTTTAGCCGTTTAGAGGGTATACCACCCTTAGGTGAAATTTCATACTAGGCCAATATGAAAAGTACGCTAATTGAATAAAATCTGTAAATTTAATGGTGCCAAAAAAAGAAGACCAGTTTTGAATAGGTAAAAGAGCCCTCTAAACGGCTATAGGGATGTCATTTCTGGCATTTTAGCCGTTTAGAGGGTATACCACCCTTAGGTGAAATTTCATACTAGGCCAATATGAAAAGTACGCTAATTGAATAAAATCTGTAAATTTAATGGTGCCAAAAAAAGAAGACCAGTTTTGAATAGGTAAAAGAGCCCTCTAAACGGCTATAGGGATGTCATTGCTGGCATTTTAGCCGTTTAGAGGGTATACCACCCTTAGGTGAAATTTCATACTAGGCCAATATGAAAAGTGCGCTAGTGAATAAAATCTGTAAATTTAATGGTGCCAAAAAAAGAAGACCAGTTTTGAATAGGTAAAAGAGCCCTCTAAACGGCTATAGGGATGTCATTTCTGGCATTTTAGCCGTTTAGAGGGTATACTACCCTTAGGTGAAATTTCATACTAGGCCAATATGAAAAGTGCGCTAGTGAATAAAATCTGTAAATTTAATGGTGCCAAAAAAAGAAGACCAGTTTTGAATAGGTAAAAGAGCCCTCTAAACGGCTATAGGGATGTCATTTCTGGCATTTTAGCCGTTTAGAGGGTATACCACCCTTAGGTGAAATTTCATACTAGCCCACTTATGAAAAGTGCGCTAGTGAATAAAATCTGTAAATTTAATGGTGCCAAAAAAAGAAGACCAGTTTTGAATAGGTAAAAGAGCCCTCTAAACGGCTATAGGGATGTCATTTCTGGCATTTTAGCCGTTTAGAGGGTATACCACCCTTAGGTGAAATTTCATACTAGGCCAATATGAAAAGTACGCTAATTGAATAAAATCTGTAAATTTAATGGTGCCAAAAAAAGAAGACCAGTTTTGAATAGGTAAAAGAGCCCTCTAAACGGCTATAGGGATGTCATTTCTGGCATTTTAGCCGTTTAGAGGGTATACCACCCTTAGGTGAAATTTCATACTAGGCCAATATGAAAAGTACGCTAATTGAATAAAATCTGTAAATTTAATGGTGCCAAAAAAAGAAGACCAGTTTTGAATAGGTAAAAGAGCCTTCTAAACGGCTATAGGAATGTCATTTCTGGCATTTTAGCCGTTTAGAGGGTATACCACCCTTAGGTGAAATTTCATACTAGGCCAATATGAAAAGTACGCTAATTGAATAAAATCTGTAAATTTAATGGTGCCAAAAAAAAAAAACCAGTTTTGAATAGGTAAAAGAGCCCTCTAAACGGCTATAGGGATGTCATTTCTGGCATTTTAGCCGTTTAGAGGGTATACCACCCTTAGGTGAAATTTCATACTAGGCCAATATGAAAAGTACGCTAATTGAATAAAATCTGTAAATTTAATGGTGCCAAAAAAAGAAGACCAGTTTTGAATAGGTAAAAGAGCCCTCTAAACGGCTATAGGGATGTCATTGCTGGCATTTTAGCCGTTTAGAGGGTATACCACCCTTAGGTGAAATTTCATACTAGGCCAATATGAAAAGTGCGCTAGTGAATAAAATCTGTAAATTTAATGGTGCCAAAAAAAGAAGACCAGTTTTGAATAGGTGAAAGAGCCCTCTAAACGGCTATAGGGATGTTATTTCTGGCATTTTAGCCGTTTAGAGGGTATACCACCCTTAGGTGAAATTTCATACTAGGCCAATATGAAAAGTGCGCTAGTGAATAAAATCTGTAAATTTAATGGTGCCAAAAAAAGAAGACCAGTTTTGAATAGGTAAAAGAGCCCTCTAAACGGCTATAGGGATGTCATTTCTGGCATTTTAGCCGTTTAGAGGGTATACCACCCTTAGGTGAAATTTCATACTAGGCCAATATGAAAAGTACGCTAATTGAATAAAATCTGTAAATTTAATGGTGCCAAAAAAAGAAGACCAGTTTTGAATAGGTAAAAGAGCCCTCTAAACGGCTATAGGGATGTCATTTCTGGCATTTTAGCCGTTTAGAGGGTATACCACCCTTAGGTGAAATTTCATACTAGCCCAATATGAAAAGTGCGCTAGTGAATAAAATCTGTAAATTTAATGGTGCCAAAAAAAGAAGACCAGTTTTGAATAGGTAAAAGAGCCCTCTAAACGGCTATAGGGATGTCATTTCTGGCATTTTAGCCGTTTAGAGGGTATACCACCCTTAGGTGAAATTTCATACTAGGCCAATATGAAAAGTACGCTAATTGAATAAAATCTGTAAATTTAATGGTGCCAAAAAAAGAAGACCAGTTTTGAATATGTAAAAGAGCCCTCTAAACGGCTATAGGGATGTCATTTCTGGCATTTTAGCCGTTTAGAGGGTATACCACCCTTAGGTGAAATTTCATACTAGGCCAATATGAAAAGTACGCTAATTGAATAAAATCTGTAAATTTAATGGTGCCAAAAAAAGAAGACCAGTTTTGAATAGGTAAAAGAGCCCCCTAAACGGCTATAGGGATGTCATTTCTGGCATTTTAGCCGTTTAGAGGGTATACCACCCTTAGGTGAAATTTCATACTAGGCCAATATGAAAAGTACGCTAATTGAATAAAATCTGTAAATTTAATGGTGCCAAAAAAAGAAGACCAGTTTTGAATAGGTAAAAGAGCCCTCTAAACGGCTATAGGGATGTCATTTCTGGCATTTTAGCCGTTTAGAGGGTATACCACCCTTAGGTAAAATTTCATACTAGGCCAATATGAAAAGTACGCTAATTGAATAAAATCTGTAAATTTAATGGTGCCAAAAAAAGAAGACCAGTTTTGAATAGGTAAAAGAGCCCTCTAAACGGCTATAGGGATGTCATTGCTGGCATTTTAGCCGTTTAGAGGGTATACCATCCTTAGGTGAAATTTCATACTAGGCCAATATGAAAAGTGCGCTAGTGAATAAAATCTGTAAATTTAATGGTGCCAAAAAAAAAGACCAGTTTTGAATAGGTAAAAGAGCCCTCTAAACGGCTATAGGGATGTCATTTCTGGCATTTTAGCCGTTTAGAGGGTATACCACCTTTAGGTGAAATTTCATACTAGGCCAATATGAAAAGTGCGCTAGTGAATAAAATCTGTAAATTTAATGGTGCCAAAAAAAGAAGACCAGTTTTGAATATGTAAAAGAGCCCTCTAAACGGCTATAGGGATGTCATTGCTGGCATTTTAGCCGTTTAGAGGGTATACCACCCTTAGGTGAAATTTCATACTAGGCCAATATGAAAAGTGCGCTAGTGAATAAAATCTGTAAATTTAATGGTGCCAAAAAAAGAAGACCAGTTTTGAATAGGTAAAAGAGCCCTCTAAACGGCTATAGGGATGTCATTTCTGGCATTTTAGCCGTTTAGAGGGTATACCACCCTTAGGTGAAATTTCATACTAGGCCAATATGAAAAGTGCGCTAGTGAATAAAATCTGTAAATTTAATGGTGCCAAAAAAAGAAGACCAGTTTTGAATAGGTAAAAGAGCCCTCTAAACGGCTATAGGGATGTCATTTCTGGCATTTTAGCCGTTTAGAGGGTATACCACCCTTAGGTGAAATTTCATACTAGGCCAATATGAAAAGTGCGCTAGTGAATAAAATCTGTAAATTTAATGGTGCCAAAAAAAGAAGACCAGTTTTGAATAGGTAAAAGAGCCCTCTAAACGGCTATAGGGATGTCATTTCTGGCATTTTAGCCGTTTAGAGGGTATACCACCCTTAGGTGAAATTTCATACTAGCCCAATATGAAAAGTGCGCTAGTGAATAAAATCTGTAAATTTAATGGTGCCAAAAAAAGAAGACCAGTTTTGAATAGGTAAAAGAGCCCTCTAAACGGCTATAGGGATGTCATTTCTGGCATTTTAGCCGTTTAGAGGGTATACCACCCTTAGGTGAAATTTCATACTAGGCCAATATGAAAAGTGCGCTAGTGAATAAAATCTGTAAATTTAATGGTGCCAAAAAAAGAAGACCAGTTTTGAATAGGTAAAAGAGCCCTCTAAACGGCTATAGGGATGTCATTTCTGGCATTTTAGCCGTTTAGAGGGTATACCACCCTTAGGTGAAATTTCATACTAGCCCAATATGAAAAGTGCGCTAGTGAATAAAATCTGTAAATTTAATGGTGCCAAAAAAAGAAGACCAGTTTTGAATAGGTAAAAGAGCCCTCTAAACGGCTATAGGGATGTCATTTCTGGCATTTTAGCCGTTTAGAGAGTATACCACCCTTAGGTGAAATTTCATACTACGCCAATATGAAAAGTGCGCTAGTGAATAAAATCTGTAAATTTAATGGTGCCAAAAAAAGACCAGTTTTGAATAGGTAAAAGAGCCCTCTAAACGGCTATTGACATTTTACCCAAATGCTATGACTAATTATTTAAATTTCACATACAATTCGACAAAAAAAAATTAATTAGAACCCTATGTAATACCATTAGGTTTTTTTTCCCCAAAACTTGTACAGAAATCATTCTGTTTTTAATTGAAACATAGAAGGATTTAGAGACAACTTTAAAAGTGGGTTGGGAATTATGTTTCTGAAACATTTTCCACTAGTTTTGTATAATTATTATTATTTTTAGTAGATAGACATGGGTGCTGATGAAGTGCGTGGCTGCACAGAAAAATATCGGTATTTCCCCCAGCTAATAGTGTCTAGTTTAATTTTTCTTCTCTTCTTTAGATACTCACATTAATTAATAAAAATATTTCATTCATAAGAATTGAAATTACTGAACTCAAGCCTGATTAAGAAATTATTTCTGATTAAAATTCACTATAGTTCAATTAAATCTAATAATGTCTCATTATTATTTTTGTCCTAATTATATGAACATAAACTGAAATATATTTTCAGTGTATGGTGAAAATCTAGTTTCATTCCGGCTGTTTCTTATTTAACATGTGGCAGCACTATTTTATTTAAGAAATATCAGCAAGGTTACCGCAAGTATGCTGCTACTCTGTGTGAACTGTCAAACCCAATATGAAAAAAAACACAATTTTTAAAATTATTTTCGGTTGTAGTACGACACATCAGTTGTAATAGAGATGGAATTAATGGAGATGAGATCGTGATTGAATATTCACTCACGACAGGTTCATAGTCAATGCCTTATATATAAATTATCTCAAGTGATATTATGAAAATTAACATTTTACTTGAGCTATAGTTTCACCTAAAATCTACAGCTTGGTATGGACCTTATAGAAGAATAAAATAATATCTTCTTATAGAAGAATAAAATAATATCTTACGCTTGAAGTGAGTCACGCGTTTTCTTCACCCACATGCAAAATTCATATGTATGTATAGTGGCACAGAAAACTCTGCTCTCTTTATTGCAAGTATAGGAGTAAAGAAAGGTATACATACTTCTTTTTTTTACATGCGAGAGATGAGAAAGCAATATACTATTTATATACCTACTTTTGTCTTTCTTACATAAAATATAAGTGGGACACGCTCGCTCAGAATATATTTTGCCGCATACAGACGCCAAGCCTGGTGGTTGCCAGATATCTGTGGTTGCCAGACCACATAATATGCTTCCACTTAACGGATTTAAGTCAAATCTAACATTGCGTCTATACCTGATATAATATCAAATATATTTCTATCAGCAAACGTTAAATTTCATAGCAGAGAGAATCATATTACGTGTGGACTGGAATATTAGTATTATATTACTATTATATCAGATATTATAATATTGTTTTCATAATATATATTTAGAAAATAATATTATGATATCAATATTACTATATTATTATATGAAAACAATACTATGATATGAAATATTATGATATTTTCAATACTACGATTTCCCCTACATATATATTAATATTAATGTAAATATATTTTTTTCCTTATTCTGCCGACGCTATCTGTCATATTCTATCAGGTATAGACGCTATGTAACTATAAAACATTTTTTTGTAAATATAAAATATAGATTCAATTAATAGGTATAGCTATAGCTACTTAATAACTTTATACACACTTAAATTTGTTCTGAATATTTATATAAAGTTCGAATAAAACATACCCAATATTCTTTTTTTTTTAAATAGGTATAAAAAGATATTTAAAAAAAATTAGAAATGTTTGCTATAATATCAAACAGCCATACAAAATAAAAATTTTCAACGGTGTATTTCGGAATAAATTGACAACTTTGGGTCTGGCAACAGCACTTAGGAACAGTGGTAATGAATTAACGGTACTTTGAAATGAATTGAAACTATTTTAAGTGCTGTTTTCATGCAAACGAAATCATTACAAAATTCAAGTGTATATAAGTGTATATAAGTGAAATAAAGTAAAAATTTCAAGTGAATTTTAGTGATTTTTTTAAAATTATTTCTAAATAATATATAAGTTTAAGTGAAATAAACTTAACATTTTATTGAAATTTTTCAATTTTATTTCACAAAAAAGTGAATTTTAAAAAAATATTTATTTGTAAATATAATATATACATATATACATAAAGTGATTTCAAATTTACTAAAGAGGTAAGTGGTTTTAAATTGTGGTGGAATATTTGTAAAAAGGTAAACGAAAATGTATTTTAGTGTTTTTTATGGGAATTGTTACAATTTAAGTTTAACATTTCATGGGTTGGTTTCTGGTTTGCGGCATATTATTTTAAAAATACATTGTCTGCAGCAAAACTGAAACTAACCGACGAAAATTTGTTGACGCACTAATAATCCCAAATTATTATTTTACTTATTTACGCTACATTTACACATGAAAGTACTTTCTTGAAATTTCTGTATACGTGCTATGAATAAAAATTTTAATGCAATAAATGACTCAAGTTAGTAAGTTCATTTTAAAAATGTCGTCGAAAATTGAAGTTGAATAAATTGTTTTGTTCACTTCTTAATTAGTTACCCAGAATATCACCTAAACACATTTATAACACCACATTCGTACGATGATTTTATCCATGTTTTTAGGTTTGAGTTTTTGTCTTCAAAAATAGTAGACTTAAAAAATCCATATTCCCATATTTTATTAATTTAAATAAAGATAAATTAAAAACATGTAAGACCTTATTTTGACGTACATATGTAATTATTGTGTATCAAATTATTTAAATTACTGATGTTTTAATATACTGTGTTTTGGAATTGAAAAAACCATTTGTTTAAATTAAAGTTTATAGCATAACTAGTTGTTCTAAGAAATTTTAGGGTAAAGCTTCCCGGATGATCTGCATTAGCAACAGTGAAATGCGCATAGGATCCAGCTAAACCCCTCAATAATCAGTTTCAATGTATTTTTGATTAAAATTACTAAATAAGTAAAACAATAATTTGGGATTATTAGTGCGTTGACAAATGAAAATGTGTTTTATCGTTTTGGTAATTTTTCATTCGAATTCTTGAATTAAAATTGTTATAAATAGTCGCAATGTTTATTTCACAGACCGTTACGGTTATAAGTTTTATTTTAAAAATTACTTTTCAATCATTATATCTTGATTTTTATTATATTATTTAGAAAATAAAAGTTATTTCTTGATTTTTTTTATTCTTCAAAAAATTAGTAATTATGTGAGTTATATTTATACCTCTTAAGGCCATTATTACAACTTAAAGTTAGTTAAAAGTGGGATTTTATCGGACGTACAAAAAGTTTTTCATCAGTACAATTTTAGCTTAACCTAAAGTGAGCGCTAAGTTAAAGGGAAATGTATCCTTACTGGTAAGTTAAATTAAATTTATAATAACGAATAGCGTTTTATACGTCCGACAGAAACCTACTTTTCACTTTTAAGTTGTAATAATGGCCCTTATATTATTTACTTTTTTCAAAACGTAGCTTTTTCTAAAAAGTAATTTTCCCAAAAGGTACCTTTTTCTAAAAAGTACTTTTTCTAAAGAGCACATTTTTCTAAAAAGTACTTTTTCCAAAAAGTAGCTTTTTCTTAAAAGAACTTTTTCCAAAAAGTACTTTTCCCATAAAGTACCGTTTTCTAAAAAGTATTTTGCCCAAAAAGTACCTTTTTCTAAAAAGTACTTTTCTCAAAAAGTACCTTTTTCTAAAAAGTATTTTTCCCAAAAAGAACCTTTGTCTAAAAAGAACTTTTTCTAAAAAGTATTTTTCCCAAAAAGTACCTTTTTCTAAAAAGAACTTTTTCTAAAAAGTATTTTTCCCAAAAAGTACCTTTTTCTAAAAAGTACTTTTTTCAAAAAGCACGTTTTTCTAAAAAGTACTTTTTCCAAAAAGATCGTTTTTCAAAAAAAGTACTTTTTCCAAAAAGCATGTTTTTCTAAAAAGTACCTTTTTCTAAAAAGTACTTTTTCCAATAAGTACCTGTTTCTAAAAAGTATTTTTCCCAAATAGTACCTTTGTCTAAAAAGAACTTTTTCTAAAAAGTATTTTTCCCAAAAAGTACCTTTTTCTAAAAAGTACTTTTTCCAAAAAGCACGTTTTTCTAAAAAGTACTTTTTCCAAAAAGCTCGTTTTTCAAAAAAAGTCCTTTTTCCAAAAAGCATGTTTTTCTAAAAAGTACCTTTTTCTAAAAAATACTTTTTCCAATAAGTACCTTTTCCCATAAATTAACTTTTTCTAAAAAGTATTTTTCCCAAAAAGTACTTTTCCCAAAAAGTAAAAAAGTTAATTTTCAAACTGTGGAACGCGTCTTTCTTACATTAAAATTTAATTGTTTTATGCACACTCGAAATATGTGCAATATTGTTATATGTAACTTATTACTTATTGCACCGGTTAGGAACTCATATCGTATAATTTTATCCTATACTCCATTATTAAATTTTAAATTTTTGTTAATAGAAAATGATCTTCAACGAAGAAAAATTAAAAAAAATTTTAAGCGAGATTACCTCTGGTATGGATATAGGTAATCTTCATTACTACCAAAATAGTGCGGTATATACGAAAATATTTGCAAGCTATAACAAAAATCAGCCAACCCGTTTTAAGCTCGCAAATGATAAAAAGAATCGAAAAATGATTTTAAAAAGAGTAAGTTTAAGTGAAAAATATAACTGCAAATTTTTAATATGCACTGAACTAAAAAGGTACATAATATCAATGAAAAAGTTCATTGTTTCAATGAACTTTTGTCTTAATTTTGACCTAAGACACAGGTACATTGAATCAATGAACTACCGTTCATTGAAAAATTTACATATTTTAAATCAATGTATAAGTTCATTGGCACAATGAAACAGTTCATTATTTTAATGAACTTCTGCATTAAGTTAACTGAAACTATAATTTGAAGCAATGTACTAATACATTGTTTCAATGAACTTCTACATTGATTTTAATGCACCTATACGTTGACCCAATGAACGCATACATTGTCTCAATGATCTTTTACATTGATTTTAATGCACCTATACGTTGACCTAATGAACTTTTACATTGATTTTAATGCATCTATACGTTGACCCAATGAATGCATACATTGGCTCAATGAACTTTTACATTGATTTTAATGCACCTATACGTTGACCTAATGAACTTTTACATTGATTTTAATGCATCTATACGTTGACCCAATGAACGCATACATTGTCTCAATGAACTTTTACATTGATTTTAATGCACCTATACGTTGACCCAATGAACGCATACATTGTCTCAATGAACTTTTACATAGAATTTAATGTACATTACATTGATTATTTATTTCTTTATTTTTTATTTATTAATAGTAAATAAATTTACAAATTATATACAAATTTATTTCATTATTTAAGTGTAAAGTATTCTTATTTATTAAAAAGGAACAGTTAAAATTCATTGTAAAAAAAGGATTGTCATACTTTTGTTGTCGATACATATGTATCTACTATTTTTCTCGCAGTTGCTTATGGTTATTATGCCCACTTTTGAAGAAGTCTTGCTTGTAACTTTCATGTCATAAAAATAATTTTCAATAAAATTCCAAAATTGCTCACAAGCTGAAGGATATTTTAAATTAAATAAGTAAGTGATGGAATGAAATAGCCATGTACACACCACATTAGTTGAACAGCAGCATTGTCTTTAAACGAAAAAAGAAATGTACGAGTATGTATTTATATATTTATAATTAAAACAATTTGTAGCTGTTTTACAACTCTACTAAATAATGAGCCAATTCAAAATTTATTTTATATTGTTTATCTGGCAAAATAATAACTTCGAATCATAAAATTTTAATGGAAGAAAATGTGTGGAACAATTTTATTATGTTACAAAATAAACAATATGAAATTCAATTTGGATTGGCTAAATATTCAAATAATATTAATCAAGTATGTAATGGAAATTGATTTTGAAATTACATAACTGAATATTTATTTTCTTAACTCATGTTTTAGACTTGGCAGTTTTTCTTGAAGCAAGCCAGAGTTTATGGGAGAGAGAGGAAAGAAGAGGAGTACTGACTTGCTTGCTCCAAAATGTTACTTCAATTCCCTTTTGTTGTTTAATTCGCTGCATTAAAACAATAGGAAAATTGGATATAAGCGAGCAGTTTTAAAAGAGAATTGAATTAAATTTTTTTTATGTACCTTTTTAGTTCAGTGAAGAGAACTGCTTCAAGAAAAACTGCCGAATCTAAAACAAAACTAACTACACAGAAAAATTATTCGTTTAAAAATAAATAATAAATTCTATTTACCATTATTGCTTTGCGAATCGTCCAAATCATTTAAAATATTTTTCACGGCCTTGTCCCGTTGTTAAGTTGTTTAGAAATAACTCTTTTATCTTATCAAAATGTTCTGGCCAGTTCTCAAGAACGCCTGGACGATTGCCAAAAAGAACACTAAAATCTTTATCAATCTGAAATGCATCTACTTAGTAAGCACTTAATAGAAAATATATGTATAAAATAATTATTCTTACATATTGTTTGAATATTTCAGCTGAATACGAAGCTTGTTTTATTTAGTTTAATCTAAAATGACAGCATGCTTGCCAACATACATATGTCAAAATCCTGCGCATTCAAATTAAATCTTAGACTTCTCACACATTCAACCGCGTTACTTTCGGAAGCTTTAAGTATAAGTAAAGAATAATTTATATTATATATATTATAATATATTAAATTTATATTATATGATTATACTTACAGATAACTTTACCATCGGAAATAGTAGCACTTTTTCAGGTACTTCTGTATCAGCTTTTCTTTTTACATCTTTTCGGGTCAGTTTGGAGTTACAAAATTTTACATATTCTTTTCCTCGCTTAGAAGTCCGGTAGTAGTTTAATTTTTCGGTGGGAAAGCGATCAAGTATTTCTTCTTCTAGTTTATAACTCATACTAATAATGCCAAAAAACTCATTAATTACGCTAACATCTTTTATTTTTTTCATCACAAATTTTTCAAATATATTCAAAATGGAGACGACAATCAATGTGGAAACTTGTTCCTGAATCTGGTATATGTCTTTCCTGGAAAAATTTGAATTGTAGTGCAAGCTAAGACTGAATTTTAGGGAATTCTCTTTTACTGCTTGGAGTTCTATATATGTTTCAAATTTCTTATTTATTTCTGCTGCGTCACTTATGTCCCCCACATTGGTTTGTAAACTTTTCTCGGACTTATCACTATTTAATATTTTAGCACTATTTTCATAATTATTTGATACAATTTGCTCGTCTTCTTTAAATTTTTTGCTATTATCAGTATTTTCAAACTTTGATGCACCGTGTGCTCGTGTTATGTGTTTTTATACCGAGACAAATTTGAAAAAAACTAATGAGCAATCACCATCGTAGAAACGATATTTAGAGAAATTATGTTTTTGCTTAAAATGACGAGCTAATAAGTATATATTTTTGAATTTTTCTGTACAATCAAAGCACATCATTTTTAATTACCAATTTTTTATTAAATCTATATTACACAAAATTATGAACACAAATAAGCAAACACAACATTCCTTCTTGAATGACATCTTCAAACTAGTTATCTTTATGTTTCTCTTTGCTTTGCTTTTTTTAGTTAATTCCCGTTAGAAAACAATGTATGAGTACATTGAGTTAATGAAAAAGTTCATTGAATCAAGATACTCATTCATTACACTTTTTTTGTACTCATCATTTGTTTTACTTTTACATATGTATGTATGTACATACTTTGTTAAGTTTGCGTTTCTATGTGTAAAAAAATGAATGTACTGGTCGTTGAGTCAATGAATTGTTCATTAAAATTTTTTATGTCTTTATGTTTCTCTTTGCTTTGCTTTTTTTTAGTTAATTCCCGTTGGAAAACAATGTATGAGTACATTGAGTTAATGAAAAAGTTCATTGAATCAAGATACCCATTCATTATATTATTTTTGTACTCATCATTTATTTTGCTTTTACACACTTTGTTATGTATGAGTTTCTATATCTAAAAATATGAATGTACTGGTACGTTGAGTCAAGGAACTGGTTCATTAAAATTTTTCATATTTATCTTTAATGAATGCTTTCAACGTACCGTTCATACGTACATTGAAGTTCATATTGAGTTTTAATGAATATTTTCATTGAAACAATGTATGATTACATTGAATCAACGTATTTTTAGAAAAATATTAATGAATCTTCGTCAATGAATTTCATTCATTGAATTTATGAAAAATAGTTTTTTCAGTGTGTATATATATTTTTTATCAGATTCGATTATTAGGAAATCGAACTGTTTCTGAAGAGCCAACTTGTCAGGTTTGTTGACACTGAAATGTATTACATAGTTCACGTTTTAAATTTATTTAAACTTTTTAGGAAAACAAAGATGTTTTAATAACTGAAATCTCTGGACAAGACTTGACAAATAAAAAAAATGCAGCAGATGCTCTGATTTCATTATTCGAAAGTGTGGAGCTTATTAAAGATAATATAAGTTTTTCAGAAGAGATAGAAGAAAGTACAAATGAAAATGCTCCTACTCCAGAAATTAACAAATTTAAAAAATTTTCGGAGCAAGAGATATCTGCTGCACATTCTCTTCTTTTTTTATCTGTAAGTGCAGTAGTATTTGAAGAGCAGCCAGAAAATAGAATTATAAAAATGCATACCCCTGAGACCGCAGCAAAGTTTGATGCAGAATTAGTAAGTAGTTAAGATTGCAAATAATATTTAATTTTCTTAACTTTATTTCTTTTCAGGTAAAAATAAATGAAAACTCTATGGAAACTCCAGAAGAAATAGTACGTTCCAAAATCAACCCTCTCGTATTTTATACTGTATTTTAATGCATTATTTTCTTATTTTCAGAATAATACTGCAAATGGTATCGGAGAGATAGGAAATGTGCTAAACAACTTCCTCGACAATTTGAAATTAGTATTAAGTAATTTTAATATAGCCAATTCAAATATTGTAAATGAAGATTGTAATTCCTCAGAAAAAAATAAACAAACAAATTATACTAATAATAATAATACTGATAATAATGATGCAAATAAATATTCGATAACAAATGAAAAAAGTAGTTTTGATAACTCCGAGGTTTCAGATAGCCAAGTCCTTGGGCCATTTGAAACTGAAGATAATGATTTAGATTTGTCTAGGTACAAAAATTATAGAAAAAAAGCTGATCCAAAAGAAAAACTTAATAAGCCGGTTATTCGACTTCTGGGGACAGATGTAAAACCAATTGGCCATTTTGATCCAAAATCCCCGGAGTGTAGTTTCAAAGTCAATCCTGATTTAATTTTTAATTCTAAGGGTGATAAAAAACTAAAACTAAGTAGAAATAAAATTATTATAGATGTACTTAGACAAGAATATTCAAAGGTAAATAATACTTGCATTATTTCAATGAAAAGCGTAAAGCGCTTAGTCAGTGGAATGTTAGTATATACATACTGTCCTTTCCAAGGTTGCTGCAAACATCGATTCAAAATAACTTTGGATGGTACGGTTGTTGTCTGCAGGTTGGGAGAACCCAATCATGTAGAAGAAAAACGAGTTCCACAAATTCGAGGTGTTACACGCGCCATTGTTAAAAATGAATTGAAAAATAAGAGCGCGTATATGTATAGAAAGGAACAAATTCTTCTAGCATCTGATGAAATAGCTCAAAGCGGAAATTTTCAAAATATACAAAATTTGCATACTTTGCGCAAGTGCAAGTCTGAGCATAATTTTGATTCCTTTTGTGACCCGGACTCATTTGTCGATGTTTACAAAATGCAACAAGGATGCTATAAAGGGTATATACAGTATATAGCATCATCATTGACCATACATTGCTGGGAAGAAAAAACTTTCGAAACTTTTTCTAAAAATCCGCAAATATTAAAAGACGCAAGTTATACAATTCATTTTGATGCTACTGGTCAAAGTGTGAGACAAATTGAATGCGCAAAAAGAAGAATTTTAATTTATAAAATTGTTATACGGATTAAAAAACTAAAAATGATAATTCCAATTGTAACTGGAATATTGTCTCGACACACTATTACTGATATATATTTGATATTTGAAAAATTGGAGCTTTATTGTAAAGATCATAAGTATAAGTGGCCATTTTTTGAAAGAGTTTGCATAGATGTAAGCTCGGCACTACTTGGAGGAATTTTACGATCTTGCAATAATCAAAACTTTTCCGATTATCTAAGCGATTGCTTTAATCATCTAGAGAATCCGAAGTTAACATCTAGACCAAAGGTTATAATACAGTGGTGCAAAGCTCATTACATTCATATAATTTGCAAGGACTTAAATAATAAGATTGGCAAACGTAATGCCTTAAGAAATTTATTAAAAAATGCATTAACTATAGCTTTCGATTTGAAAACAATCGACCAATGTAAATACTGGTTTAAAAATATATTCACTGTTCTGTTGAGTCCACATAAAGGTCAGGAATTTAAGAACAGCTATAATATTTTGAAGAGAGATATAATGGAATTTAATGAGAGTGATTTTGAAAATTTAACTGTTTTCGAAGATGACCCATCAAATAACTTGGAGTCTATTGCATCTCGTAGCCCTTTTAAAAAAGTGTTCGAAAATATATATAACACTGTACATGATATTGTTGAGTACAAGGGAATAAGTTATGATGTAAATGAATTTTATAATGAAGACATATGTATGTTTATTCTAAGAAAATATTGCCCTTTTATACCCATGTGGACAAACGTTATGGGAATTTTAGTTGATCCTTCAGGCGATCACATTAGTAATGCGCCAGTAGAATTTAATTTTTATTTACAGAAGCATATTCTATTAAATAATAAATCAGTTAGGCCCGGTGATTTTATTAAAATCGATCGAAAGGATAGCATGAGTACCTTAAAAGAACTTCGCTACAAATATGATATGTTTGATGTACAAACAAGTAACGAAGAAAATGTTAACCATGAGGTTGATAAAAATGTTCATTTATTGCAAATAGCAAAGGAACATGACTATGATTTATTAGAATATTCAGAGCCTGAAGAAAAATGGCAGAAAAAGAATGCAAGAACACAGAAAGCTATTAAGCCAAAGCATCTTATAAATGCCAAAAAACCAAAAAAGTTTTTATCTGTGCCTGAATGTGTGAAAAATAAAACGAAAGAACACACAATGGAAACAAATTCCACAATACCAGAATGTTCTATAAAATACACTCTATTTACATATAATGATTTATTTAAAGAAATGTACCCAAAATCAAAATTATCAGATCTTGGATTTTGGAATGTATTATAGCGTAGACAGACGACAGCGTTAATTTGCATTAAAAGCTAACTAATGTGAATTAAAAATTTACCCTGACAGACGACAGTATTTGCATTAAGTAAATCGTCGGTTAGTTATTGGTTTGCGGTACAGGATATTCAAAATACATTATTATTGCAGCAAACCAATAACCAACCGATGATTTGTTTTATCCAAAACAAACCCCATTAACTGAATGTACTCGTAGCCAAGTCGCACACCTTTTCAAGCAGTACGTATCTAATTCACTCATCAACCAGTATTTGATTGATTGTTGACGGTGCTGCCATATTGAAATAGGTAAATTCAGTATTAATTCACTTTCATTTAGTGCATTTACTTCAAATCAAATGCGCATTGGCATGGGGATAATTCACAAGTTAATTTGAATTAAGGCAGTTAATGCAAATTAACGCTGCCGTCTGTCTATGCTATTAGACATTGAAGACTGGAAGTCGTTAGCAAAAGAAAATCAATTGACTAACTTTGTGTTAGATTGTGCGATGCTATCTTTCGTAAAAGAGGGTTTCAAAAATGTTATCAACCTTCCATGTCAAATTAACAAAATTAATTTTGAAAAAGTGAATAAACTGCTACTATATAATCCAAAATTTATAGTTATACCGATTTTACGAAGCAAACATTTTACAGTTTGTATTTTGAGTTTAACTTCAAAAGAATTTGTGTTTATTGATTCCATGAGTACTTCCAGTGGAGAAGAACATTATAAAGATTTTTGTTCATATGATCCTAAATACAGAACATGGAAACTTTTAAATATAAAAAACAGAACCCAGCAAAATGATAGTGTAAGCTGCGGTGTATTTGTTATAATGTTTTCTGTAAACTACTTAAATGGCAAATCCTTACTTGATTTACCCTCTCCCGACGTATTTAGAAATAATATCAAATCGATTTTAGTTCGAAACTCAGATAATTATGCTCAGTTTTGCTGCCATTGCGGAAACACTAAAATTTCAAAGACTAAATGTAGCTCCTGTGAATATAGAGTGTGCGAACGATGTGTTAAAGAGATATACATCAATTCTTTTAACATATGTAAAATATGTACGAATAAAATTTTACAATAAGCGTTTTAGCTATATTTCAGAACAAATAGTAATAAAATAAGAAATTTTTATTAAGAATAAAATTATAAGAATTAAAAAAAATAGAGAAAATAAGAAAATATTTAAAAATAAAAAATAAATAAAATGGCTTTCGAAGATACATATTTATTTGTATTATGCATGAAATACAATTAAAATGTATTATACAAATGCATACAACTATAAGCCATGAACAAATAAATAAATATATATAAACAGGTATATGATGAAAAACGATTTAGACACTAAACAAATTTTAAAATGATAAAAGGTGTGATATGTTTTCTATAGTCGTTTTGCCAATCATTTAAAATTTTGTTTCTTATAGTTTTTGCAATAATTTTTGATGAATTTTTTTCGCGTCCCTACTATATTGTAGTGTAGTTCTTAAAAGTCAGTACATGAAGTCAATTCGAATTTATCACACCTTTTCAAGACGACCGGTTTGAAATCGTTTTGAAAACGAGCGTTTTCCATCACATACCTGAATGGCTTTAAAAAATATTTGTATTATGCATGAAATACAAGAAAAAATATATGAACTAAGAGCTTTGAAATACAGTGCCAAAATGAATAGAAACATATTTGTATTATGCATGAAATACAATAAGAAACATGGCACTAAAGGTACAAAATACAATACAAAAATCAATAAAATTGTATTATGCATGAAATACAATTGAAAATTTATCATATGTACACACAAACAAGCCATGAAAGATGTTTGTATTATGCATGAAATACAACAAACTAAAAAGCAGAGCCATAAATTTCTTTTTACAGTACATTTGTATGCATTTAAAATGGTGTAGGCCTACTGGGGAGCCAACCATTCAAAATAAATGGCAACGCACTGAGTGTAGTACCTCAACGGTAGTGTGGAAACCTGCACGAAAACAAAACTATACAACATTAAAAACAATACGATTTTAATAGAAATCCCACATTTACTTCTTAAAGGTGGGCACTGTGATTCCCCCTACCTTTTTCTAAAAAATACTTTTTCCAAAAGTATCTTTTTCTAAAAAGTACTTTTCCCAAAAGTATCTTTTTATAAAAAGTACTTTTCCCAAAAAGTATTTTTCCCAAAAAGTACCTTTTTCTAAAAAGTACCTTTTCCAAAAAGTACGTTTTTCTAAAAAGTACTTTTCCCAAATACTACCTTTTTCTAAAAACTACTTTTCTTAAAAAGTACCTTTTTCTAAAAACTACTTTTCCCAAAAAGCACCTTTTTCTAAAAAGTACTTGTCCCAAAAAGCACATTTTCCTAAAAAGTACTTTTTAACTCTTTAATGCCAATGCTACGTTCAATAATTTGAAAAATATATCAAATGCAAAAAAGGTACCAAAATTAAATTTTTACCCCTTTTAACCCCTAAAAGTACACATTAAAAAAGTACCAAACACACGTCGGCTTGCTTTTTGCCAGCATTCTATGCTTTTTGAATTTTTAGTCGATCTAATGTAGCTTCCGAGACATAAAGATACCTATTTTACCCCTTTTTACTCCCTTCGCGGTCCAATTTCAAAAATCCCTTTTTAGTGGATCTATACATCGGAAGGGGAATATACACACACCAAATTTCAGCTCTCTAGCTATAGTCGTTAATAATAAAATCTCTTTAAAAATATGTAGTCTTTACTTTTTTATAAATAAAATTTGCGAATTAAAAAGAATAATTTTTTACAACATGGAAAATTAAATTCGTTTGCGAAAGCAATTAATTCGAACACTCTTCCTACCCTGATTTTAAGTCCCCAAATAAAAATAAATGAACAGAAATTTGCGAAAAATTCCACAATAAGTGATAGTTTTTATCAAAAATTGCTAAAGATCCAAGAATGCTAAAAATTAGGGAAAAATCGCGAAAACTTATCAAGAATAATGACAATGTATAATATTGTTTAAAATTCGCGAAGAATGTTAAGAAGCAGAATATGTAGTTGCAAAAACTATTCATAAAAAAATTATAAGAAATCGCCGAAACTGTTAAAAATAAAATAAACTCGGAAAAATCGATAGCTCGATTAAAATTTGTAAGCTCATTAGAGAAATCACGAATACTAATTCCGGATTTTTATCCATATATTTCAGCAAAGCCTCCTCTTGTTCAAGGTTCTTCTGCTTACCCCTATAAAAACACAAATAAAATCGTTAAAAAAAGATAAGCACCGAATACCGCCCATGTTGTTTGCTACTGGTTTCAAATTACTTTTTTTGTAGTGAAATTGGATTGCAGGACACTTCAATTTCGTTTGAAACAAACTGAAAATTAAATTTTACTTTTTAAATCACTTTTGCAAAATTGAGAACACAAACCAAGAGAATAGTTTCCTTTCATTTCATATTATGAATGTAGAACCTAGGCGTATAACTTTCGATTTTTTTATACATTCATTAAAAGTATATTTTATTATTTATTTGTAGTTAAAAACATACATAAATATAAATACAATCATCATATTTTGCATTTAATTAATAAAAGTTTAAACAAGATAACCTCTTCCCGGCTAAGTTAATTTTACCTAAAATTACGCTCATTAAAAATAAAACTTTAACATGATCAACACTTAAAAATTATACGTCAGTGGGTGTGAAGCAAAATATCCTGTTATTGACGACTTGTCTCAACAATCGCTGTATATTGTTATCATTGTTAACATATTGGCCATTGAATATTTCCTGAGTCAATGTTTTTACTTTATCGCCTCCATCACAACAAATTGTCATGGCTGTTAGCATTTCATAGTCAGCAAACTGTAATCCGATACAATAGGCACGAGACACTCTTGCAAACGTGGCATATATTGCAGTGGCCATATCAGCCGACCATCATGTTCATTCTCCTGAAATTCGTCCTTTACTGAAAATCGAAATTTGAAAATTTAAAAAAAATAAAAGTTTTTTATGAAAAACGCAAATGTTAAGGGTTTTAAAAATTAAGTTTCATAAAAGGGCACAAAAGACATAAATCCCAAAAAAATTAGCCTCCCAGGTATGGTCATTCTCCTGAAATTCGTCCTTTACTTAAAATCGAAATTTGAAAATTTAAAAAAAATAAAAGTTTTTTATGAAAAACGCAAATGTTAAGAGTTTTAAAAATCAAGTTTCATAAAAGGGAACAAAACATAAATTCCAAAAAAAAATTAGCCGCCAAGGTATGTTCATTGTCCTAAAATTCGTCCTTTACTGAAAATCGAAATTTTAAAATTAAGAAAAATCATAAATTTTTATGAAAAAAAACGCAAATGTTAAGGGGGTTTTTAAGAAACAATGATATGTTCCGTTTTGCTAAATATTAAGGCACTTTTAAATACAGAATTAATTAATTTTTCAGTATTGTAAACAAGGAATAAAAAAAGTTCGCAATGTTTTAAAGTAATCGAAATATTTAAATTATATAACATATGGGACGGTTTCGACATTAATATAAAATAAATGTTGAAGAGGTTCAAAATAAATGTACTCAGCCAACTGGCATCATAGAGACGGTGCTATGAGGTGTTGTAGGACGAGAACCGGCCAACGAATTGTCAGTTGATGCATGCAAAGAAGCCATAGTACCCATTCTTAAATGTGCCAAGTCTTCCAGCTTAGTCAGATCTGCTAGTTCCAGAAACAGGGAATAGACCGCACACCACCCATAAATACAGATCACATAGACAAATTCAGCAGCCATTGCCAAACAGTATATATCAAAGACGGCAGTAGCATTTGTAAATAAAGCCAGATATGTTGAGAAGAGGCCAATCATCATGGCATTTTTTTGTATATCAATATATTGATTGTACTTCAGAATGCGGTCTTTGGTACCAAGGAATACGCACCGAATGTGTAGAGCGTGATTTAACTGAATGCAAATTTGTGGACGATCTTCCAGTAGTGAGAGTACACGGAAGGGTTGGACCGATACGTGGACAGTCTTCGTAATTCATCCTGTGGCCGTTGCTGTATATACATACTACGTTGTAAGTTTGAGCTTATATTTCACAAATTAGGAAAATGCACGCACGCACTATATTATTATTGTCAAAACAGCTTTGCACCACTTTAATTTATTGTATTTTGCTTATTTTAATTACCAAAATATATTAATTATGAGTAAAAATGCAATGCTTATAATGGAATGTGATAGAATAAATACTGACGCCATGATGAATTCCAGTGCTGCCACACGATCTACTAAAAACGAACGGAATAGAACAGATTTTCAACACACATACACTGTAAAAATAATAATATATTATAATTATTTTGCATATATATTTGTAAATACATGTGCATATACAAAATAATTAAATTAATTTTATTATTTAAAGTAAATATATTAAAAAAACTGCATTTGTTGCAAAAATTTTCTTTTTGCATAATTTTTCACCTAATTGGTTGCAAATTTGCGTACTTGCTACTTTTTACACCATAACAACAACAAAAAAATATTTAGTACCAAGTACCAACATATGCAACCCTGCGCCGCGGTGCGCTGTAAAAGTACGATTTCTTCACATCGATCAATTACTTTAAAAAATTCAGTACCAACCCTGGTACATTTATACCAGGTACCACCACGAGCGCAGCCGGTTAAAATTTTGAATCCTGAAATGTATCTAGAAGCATGTTTATAGAACCCAATATGTCCAAAATACGCCTATAAAACCTGACGTATGTCAAGTTTGCGGTAGTATAACGCGAATGTCATTTTATTTTTGTAAAAATCGTAACACGTGACAGTTTGTTTGGGTTTGTATAACACGTTTTTTGCTGTCAAAACAACAAAAAGTGCGCGAATGCAAAATTACATCCGTCGGTGGAAAAATTGCAAATTTTATAAAAATTAATAAAATAAAATTGATATTTCCACAAAAAAGTGAGTGTTGCTACAAATAGTATATTTTTATTCGTTTTTTTTATTATTGTAAGTGGCAATTACAGCATAAATTGACAATAGCCGTGCATTTATTATTTTTTTAAATTAATTTTCTTCTCTTGCAAGATAATAGCTCATTTTATTCTATTTCATTATTTGTACATGTGTATAAAGTTAAATTTTACTTTTTTAAATAAAAAAATTTTATTTAAATAAATACTTCCATCTTGCGTCAAAAAGGGTTACCTTTTTTAATGACAAAAATACAAATTTTACATGAAAAAAAAGCTTCGGCTTTTGGTAAACATTTTTGGTTTTTCTTGTTCCCGTACTTTTGTAAATATTTTGTATATTGAGAGAAATTAAAGCTTGTTCCCATTTTACCGAACTTTGCCCAAAAAGTACGGGATCAATTAATTGTCTTACAATTAATAATCAAAAAAGATCCTGATGATGAACCAAAAAGGTTTGAAATATATATATTTTTTTTCATATTTATATTTATTTATTGTATCTTCAAAATAAACTAACAATAAGTAATCAAATCTTAAATCTAAATATAATTATTATTTTCCGACCAGTATCGGACATAAACTTAGTGATAGTTATAAATAATACATAAGCAGTGATAATCAAAAAGGAAAAAAAAGAAGTATTAAGCAGTCCCATCTGGAGTGTTGAGTATAAGAGCCCTTGTGTCCCTCTTTTTTTTTGGCGGATGTGTCCAGTAAAGCTCAAAATATTACGGGCAAGCGGATTAGGATGTGACTCGAGTTTTGTTAAATATTTGCCTGCGTATTTTTCAATTTCTTCACTCACTAGTGGCATATTTAAATCAGGATGAATATTTGAATTTTTAATGTACCATGGAGCAGATGTTATGTTATGTGTTGTTTTGCCTTCGTTGGATTTTCTCAATATTTGAAGCTGAAGCAGTGCCCCATAGCTGAATTCCATAGCACCATATTGGCTTCAAAAGCGACTTGTATATCAGGCTTGCAGTCTAGGCTGAGTGTTGAATTTCTGCCAATTAACCAATATATTTGAGTTAATTTAAGTTTCATTTGGGTTAACTTAGAGTCAATATGATATTTCCATGTAAGCCTTCGATCAAGGTGTATTCCAAGGTATTTCACTTGAGAATGTTGAGGAATATTTTGATTGTTGATTCGAATGTGGGAACAGGTATCTTTTCTTAGGGTAAACGTTATATGAACACACTTTTGTTCATTTACTTTTATTCTCCATAAATTCAACCATATTTCAAGCTGGGTAATGTGTGCTTGGATATTGCGGGATGCCTCATCAGAGTTTTTGTGAATACTAATACAAGCTGTATCATCGGCAAATGTAGAAGTGTGTACGTTATTGCTCACAGGCATATCACAAGTATATATTAGATACAAGACTGGCCCCAGAATACTACCCTGTGGCACACCAGAAGATATAGACACGGGTACACTCATGAAGTCTCCTTCCACAACGGAAAATTTCCTATCAACAATATAACTTTCCAAAAGCTTTTGTATGTTTATTGGTAGGTATGTCTTCAATTTTAAAACTAGGCCTTCGTGCCATACTTTGTCAAATGCCTGAGAAACCTCAATAAAAAGGGCAGAACAATACTTTTTTTCTTCAAATGTCCTCCTTACAACTTGAACCAATCTATGCGTTTGCTCAATAGTGCTATGCTGACTTCTCAAGCCAAATTGATGGTCCGGGATGCTTTGGCCTGGCTTTGGAATCATTTTAATCTTGGCAAGTTTCCAGTTATGTGGAAAATACTGCATTCGTAAAATTGCATTAAAAATAAATAGCAAGATTCTTATTACAATATGAGGCAAGTTCATCAGCATCTTGTTACTAATGCCATCAATACCTGGAGCTTTCTTCGGGTCGAGTTCAGCAACTATTTTTTGTAGTTCACGCATCTTCAACCTTAAGGGACGAGCGGGTAGAGATACTACACTCGGTAATCCGGCAGCACCCGTACATGAATTGGGAGTGAATACAGATTTTAAATGCTCAGAAAATAAGTTACCTTTCTCACTATCGCTTCTTGCCCAGCCTCCGGTCGAAGTACGCAGTGGTCATTTAAGATCAACGGGTCTTTTAAGATTTCTAGTAGCGCGCCATAAAGAGTAATTAGATGATGACGTTACATCAAGACCTTCTAAATACTTTTCCAGTAATGCAGTCTTTTCCGACGATAGCAGCTCTTTGAGTCGTTTAGTACATTCTTTAAGTCTGATTTTATTTAGGGGTGATCGGTGTTGTTGCCATTCTCTTCTAGCTCTCCTTTTTTCACATACAAGACGTTCAATTTCCGTAGAATAAATTCTATTAAAGCCAGTCTGCGGATAGGAAGTAGTGGCATGTTCAGCAGCCTGTTTAATATATTCGTTAAGATTGGCAATATTAAATTCAATATCATCAGGTGATCTAAGCTGAATGTTTTCTACGCAGTGACTACTAATATATTTTTTGAATCCTAGCCAGTTGACCCTATTAATCGTTTTCGCATATGAGTTAGTTAAATCACTCCTTAGTGGGTTGAAAATTGTAACTATTGTGGGAGAGTGATCGGAGGACAGATCTAGAGAGCCCTCTACGTGAATTAAGTCCCTATGGATATTTTTCGTGACGCCAAAATCTATAAGATCTGGAATTTTTCTTACGTCAGTAGGCCAGTAAGTAGGCTCCCCACTCGAAATGACATCTAAGCCCATTTTTGAAATTGTATTAAACAACGCTCTACCTCTAGGTGTAACAAGACGCGAGCCCCAGTACGTATGTTTTGCATTGTAGTCACCAGCTGCCACGAAACAAGATCCAAGCGATTTGTAGAACTTCTCATACTGATCTTCGGTAACTGAAAATCTGGGAGGTGAGTAAATTGATGATATCACGAAGTTCGCACCAAAATTTTCTACGAAAATATTCGTAGCTTGCATATATTCTTCACTAACGTTCTCAAGGATATAGTGCTTGAGTCTTGACTTAATTAGAATTGCTGATCCACCGCATGCTCTCCCTCTCGGGTCCTTTGAATCATATAGAGTGTAACCATTTATTTTAAAGCAGCTTCTCGAAGTCAAGTGAGTCTCAGAGACCATCATTATATCAATATTTTTTTCCGTGAGGAAGTGCTCAAGTTCATTTTTATGTTGGCGAATGCCCTTTGCGTTCCAGAAACATAGTTTTAACGTGTTCATGGTTTGTTGACTAATGCTTGAAGCAGAGTATTCTGCATTCTCAGCATTTCTTGCATCATGCTAGTCATATTTGTTGTAAAGTTGTTTATAGTTAGCACCAGATTCTCAATAGTAGCTTCAAGACGACTAAAGTTAAAAGTAGAGTTTGCATTCGTTGAATTACTTGGCGGTGGAACATTTTGTGTGGGAATAGAACTAGTCTTAGCAGCATCGGCATACGATACAGGTTTTTTTTTTTTATGCATGATTTTTATTTATTGTATCTTCATATATGAACTAACAATAAGTATTCAAATCTTAAATCTAAAAAATATAATTAGGCCCGACCAATGTCGGACATAAGCTTAGTAGTAGTTATATATAATACATATGTAAGTAGTGATAATCAAAAGGAAAAAAATAAAAGTATTTTCAAGAAGTCCCATCTGGAGTGCTGTGAATAAGAGCTATTGTGTCCCTCTTTTTTAGGCGGATGTGTCCAGTAAAGTTCAAAATATTACGGGCAAGCGGATTAGGATGTGACTCGAGTTTTGTTAAATATTTGCCAGCGTATTTTGCAATTTCTTCAGTCACTAGTGGCATATTCAAATCACGATGTATATTTGAATTTTTGATGTACCATGGAGCCGATGTTATCATGCGTAAAATTTTATTTTGCCTGCGTTGAATTTTCTCTACATTTGAAGCTGAAGCAGTGCCCCATAGTTGAATTCCGTAGCACCATATTGGCTTTAAAAGCGACTTGTATATTAAAAGTTTACAGTCTAGGCTAAGTGTTGAATTTCGACCAATCAGCCAATGTACCTGAGTTAGTTTAAGTTTCATTTGAGTTAACTTAGAATCAATGTGGTGTTTCCATGTAAGTCGTCGATCAAGGTGTATACCAAGATATTTCACATGTGAATGTTGAGAAACAACTTGATTGTTAATCCGAATGGGGGAACAAGTATCTCTTCGTAAAGTAAATGTTACTTGAACACACTTTTGTTCATTTACCTTGATTCTCCATAAGTTTAACCAAAGCTCCATCTGGCTAATGTATTCCTGGAGTTTGCGGGATGCCTCATCAGGGTTTTCATGCATACTAAGGCAGGCTGTATCGTCGGCAAATGTGGAAGTATGGATACTACTGCTCACAGGCATATCACAAGTATAAATTAAATATAAAACTGGTCCCAGTATACTCCCCTGTGGCACACCAGATGAAATTGTTTCAGGCCTACTTGTAAAGTCTCCTTCCGCAACAGTGAACTTACGGGAAATAATGTAACTTTCCAAAAGATTTAAAATGTTTATTGGTAAGTAAGTCTTCAATTTTAATATTAGGCCTTCATGCCACACTTTATCAAATGCCTGGGAAACGTCAATAAACAGCGCAGAACAATACTTTTTTCCCTCAAAAGTTCTTCTTATAAATTGAACTAATCTGTGAGTGTGTTCAATGGTGCTATGCTGACTTCTAAAACCAAATTGATGGTCTGGTATGCACCCACTACTAATTAGAATTGGGGACAATTTTGTTTTGAGCAGTTTTTCGAAAAGCTTTGACATTGTAGATAGTAGACTTATTGGCCTATATGACTCAGCCTTTGTTATATCTTTGCCCGGCTTTGGAATCATTTTAACCTTGGCAAGTTTCCAGTTGTGTGGATAATACTCCAGTCGTAAAATAGCATTAAATATGAATAACAGGATTCTCATTGCAATACGAGGCAAGTTCATCAGCATCTGATTACTAATTCCATCAATACCCGGAGCTTTCTTCGGGTTGAGTTCGGCAATTAATTTTTGTAAATCACGCGTCTTAAACTTTATGTGTTGAGGGGGTAGAGCGACTATATTTGGCAAATCAGCAACACCAGAGCATATATTTGGCGTAAAAATGGATTTTAAGTGCTCAGCAAATATTTTACCTTTTTCAGTATCGCTTCTTGCCCAACCTCCGGTAGATGTGCGTAGAGGTGGCTTATACTCAACGGGTGTTTTAAGCTTTCTGGCAGCGCGCCACAAGGAGTAATTAGACGCCGGTGTAACATCAAGACCCTCCAGATAATTTTTAAGAGATGCAATTTTTTCAGATGCAAGCAACTCTTGGAGTCGTTTAGTGCACTCTTTAAATCTGATTTTATTTTGTGGTGATCTGTGCTGTTGCCATTCCCTTCTAGCCCTTCTTTTTTCATGTACGAGACGTTCAATGTCTGTGGAATAAATTTTATTAAACCCAATCTGCGGATGGGAGATAGTGGCATGTTCAGCAGCCTGTTTAATATTCTCGCTGAGATTAACAATGTTCGATTCAATATCATCGGGTGTTCTAAGCGTAATGTTTTTCGTACAATGACTGCTGAGATATTTTTTGAACCCCAGCCAATTTACACGATTGATCATCTTCACATATGGGTTAGGTAAGTTACTTCTTACGTGAAGTAACTAGTTGGCTAGTTTGAGGAAGAGTGGCGGAGTAAGCATTTGCTGATTGAACTGGAGCTAATTTAGATTTTTGACCCATAGCCTGTTTAACGAAAGAATATACAGGGCATCCTCTGTAGTTAGCAGTGTGATTACGTCCACAATTACTGCATTTCTTTTCTGCTTGTACTTTTGGCTTGGTACAGTTAGCAGTACCATGCAATTCACCGCAGATAACACAAACTGTAGGTAATTTGCAGTAGGTTTTTGTGTGGCCATATTCTTCGCAATTATGGCACTGTACGGGACCTGAACGCTTACGTGGCTCTTCAACTGTGATTTTTCGGTGTAAAAGGTATTTTAGACTATAAATTGGGTGCGTCTCGTTTTTTTTTAATGTATATCATTCGGCTCCAGTTCAACACGAAATAGAGGCTGGGGAATCTTCTCTCTATTGATTATATTGGTAACATTTTTTACCTTAAATCCTTGTTCGATAAGTGCACGTTTTACTTCTTCGGGCTCAACATATGAATCTATGCCCTTTAATACTATTTGTAGGCCTTTAGCACTCTTAAGTTGATATGTGTAAAAATTTTTTATTTTTTTCAAACTCACTAAAAATTTTTCGGAAATCTTTTTCATCATATATTTGGATTTTAGTTTCATCAATATTACCTCGTTTAATTGGAATGATGTGAAAAGTATTTTCACCAATGGACGACAGTAGATTTTTTAGAAGCGCGTTAGAATTTTTTTCTCTCAGATAAATAGGTGGTGGCAAGGCGAATACAGTATCAGGTGACCTTATCGCTACAACAATTTTACAACAGAAAAAACAACACGTAGTTTGGTATGCTACAAAACGAATCTGTCAGAAGATTTCTAAGCAAATTTTGACGTTTTGGTTCAAAATGCTCAATTTGGTAGCAACAGCTGATAATCAGCTGGGCTGATAAGGTCACCTGATACTGAATTCGCCTTGGGTGGTGGCTTAAAAGACTTTTGCGATGATGCAGATGGCTTGTCGTTTTTGTCTTGCAATAATGAAAAACGTTTTTGACGATTGATAGAAGATGTGTTGTTATCCCTAGACATCTTTGGGGCGGATCCAATTTTAGTAGAATTTGGGCTTCGCCCGCGCTTTAAAATAGTTATATATCTGTCCATTCCTACTTGTACCTTTGGTTTTGAACTACTGTTATCTTCAGTGACAACTTGTTTAAGTGATGACCACGAGCCCGAAATGGATGATATCGCTGAGTTAAATGTAGAAGTACTAGGCAATAATGTCAACGATTCACTAGTTGGCATTGGACAAAGCGAAGTTGATCGCTGACGAAACTGTGGTTTTGCCGTTAGAAAAAGTCTATCAGATTTTTGATTTTTATTAAGAGCTTCAGAACTCACAGCAAGTCTATTATCAGATTTTTTATTTTTATTGTTATCATTATGAGCATCAAAACTCACAGTAAAATATGCATTTCTGCCGTTAGAACTCACTTCACTATTTTTTTCCTTTGGGGTACTCATAAAGAGTATTCCTCAAGGGTACTTTGTATGTTTTTATGATCAAGCAGAATTGCGGCATATACACATTTTCCATACAAATTGACACAAAAAAGTACATCCAGAAAGCAGTCGAGAGATAGAATCTATTTTATTTTGACAGCGTTTTTTCTTATGTTCTCACATATAAATTAATATTCTCTCAAACATCCCAGCAAAAAATTTTCGAAATTTTGTAATGGATAGTACTCTTTTAATGGCTTACAAAGTAATGACTGATACTTATTTATGTAATTATTTTATGTGTATAATGAATAAAATTAATTTAGAATAAGTTTAAGCAAAAATTAATCTATAAAATGTTGCATATTTGTAAGCAAAAAATAACCCATTACATTTTGAGTACTTTTATGCAATCAGTAATATATTAACTTTTGCATGTTTGTAGGCAAAAAGTATAGGGTACCGCATACTTTTTGAACTTCTCAAACAAAAATAATGGGTTATTCAGTCAAATTGTAAGTACTTACGACTGAGGAGTATATATACTTTTTTGAATTCTAGTAGGCAAAGTTTTTTGCTGGGATGTTACCATACTTTTAATAAATTTCATATATTTTGTGAGCAAAACTACAAAGAAATATAAGCACAAAAGAAAATGAAACAAATATTAGAGAGCATTTGAAGTTACTGCCGTAGTTTTTATTATGGGCTTTGGTAATTTGACAGCGATTTTTCCTGAAGTTGTGGATTTATTCTGTTTAATCATTTTTTGTTTACGGTTTTTTTTTTGTTTTTGTTATTTCTATATGTAAAAATATTATCAAAGCAAAAAAATGCTTATTTATCAAAGTTAATATGTACTACGAATATTTTTTGTATGATTTTTTTTTTGTTTAGTTTGTATGTAAGAAAAATTCCGCTATTACGTCTGTTCACTATGAAGGTACAACGAGAACGATTCGAAATATATAGATTAAAAACAAATTTACATTGTTTTTTATTTTTCAAACGGATTAAAAGAAGCTAAACAATATTCAAAGATATAATACAAAGTTCCAGCAAAACAAAAATAAATATATGTATATATATTAATTTGCATGTTTTTTGGGTTGAAAAATAGGTTCTTACATATACATATGTACATGTCTATGTATATATGTATGTTCGTGTTTTTGTAAAATTTACATTGCAATATAAAATAAAGCAAAGTTAATTTTTAAATGAAGCATATGAAAATTTTCAAAAGTTAATAACAACTCGATAGATCAGGGTTGTTTTCTGAAAAATCATATCATATACATATCTGCCTATTTGCATTTGACTCTTACTGTTTTTCGGTTTCATTCAGGACATGAATGAGCGTAGATATGAATTTGTCATATGATATTTTATCAGCGGTTTTATAAACTGTGTTTTGGATTGCATAAATTTAGTAAAAAGTAAAAGAGGCAAAAGCAAAAAGCTGTATGAACTGAAACTGAGTTTTGCAACAAAAAAATGCACTCCTGGTCAATAATCCAAGAAACTGCGAAAACCAGATACCTGCACATTTGGTAATTATATTTACCCTGCACGAAGATTGGGGTTAAGTATCTTCAAGCGCCACTTTTGTGGGATATTTTGTTGAATTTTTGGCAACATTATCAACGCACAGTGGCGTGAATTAAAAAAAAAGTGGTAAAAAGTCCGCAACTTTTGAACTAGTTAACCGATTTCGATGAAACCAACTGTTTTGGAAAGTAGAAGTGTTGAAATTTTTAGAAATCATATTTTGAGGCACCCTGTTGTAAGACAGGGTAGCTCCAAACAGCCTCAAAGTGGGAAAGTGCGGCTATCGAAATTCTTTCGGAGCTTGTAACTTTTGTAAATAGGGACCGATTTCAATAATTTTTTCAGCGGGACAATCTACGTTAAGAAATAAAAATAAAATATGCTAAGAGTACCATTTTATCTCTTTCAGTTTCCAAGTTATTTGACTTGAAAAATTTATTTTTTAATTTTTGGCTCTGACTTTTTTTATTCGTTAGTACATAACTTCTTTATTACTTGGCAAAAATCAGTATGTTTTAATGTTTTTGAAAGAAAACTTCATTACAATTCATATAAAAAAAATTTTTTTTTGATATCTCAAAAATTGTAGCAAGGAATAATTTTCCAATTTGGATTTTTAAAAATTATGAAAAAATTTGGTATATTTTGTGAAAAAAGTATTCTTAATTTTTTTGGAATATTTTAAAAAATTATTAAGTATTTGATAAAAACTTTGATTGTTTCTGAGAAAGGAGACATTGAGAAAGGCTGTGAAATAAATTTTGGAGATTGTTGTTGGTGCACCCTACATTCAGCATTGGTCGAAAACTAGCAATTTTTTTTCAAAAAATCCGATTTTCGGATGTGGCAAAAAAATTGCACGGTCGTTTTTGTAAATTTTTTCGTTTTTTATTATAAATAAATTTGTTGTAAGTAATCTGTAAGAAACTCTTGACATCCTACACATAAATGTAGGCAGGAGAGGAGATTTTCTAAAAATTCTAAAATTTTTCTAACACAATTTTTCCCAATAAGAAAAAAGTATTATAAAATTATAAATTGGGAATCATTTTAATTTTTATCAATAGTATAAATTTAGCTTTGCAAACTGAAAAAAGAATTATTCTCCTACCTTCAATACTTTTTGAAATATTCGAAATCCAATTTTTATTAAAAATTTTAATTTTCTACATTTTTTATTTTTGTCTAAATTATTGATCTTATTTTCTTTACTGCAAATGTTTCTTAATTTTTTCTATGTTATTACAATAGTAGATATAATTGTCTATTCAACGGTATATAATATGTATTCCTTTGCCATTATATCAGTCTTAAAATGTATACACAAATATAACACCTCAGGTAACAATTTACGTGTTTCATCTGATACTCAAACAAACTCACATTTTTTATGAACTCTTGAAGTATATTTATATACCTACAAGGACAAATAGATTGAGTTATTTATTTATTTAAAAAAAATTAGTAGTTAATTTAACATTAGAACATTAAATTACGAACATTTTTTTATGTAGCTCCTTTTTAAACGCATATAAATTGCCTAAGTTTTGAATATAATTTGACAGAGAATTCCAAAGACTTTTTGCCATTATATCAGATATTTGTTTGTATGAATATAAATACTTATGTATCAAGAGATATATGTACAATGTACATTTTTATGTATGAGTATGAAAACTTACAACTAAATTTCTCCTTTTGGTTCTGATAATTGTATTAAAAATATATTTAATAAGTTCAGTTTCATTTTCTTTATTACTCGTATCTAAGTGCATGGATACATACATATGTTGTTTTTAATTTATATTTGGGTTTTACTTCAAGAATTTGTTTTAAAATAATCTGAGACATCATGGCCTAGCAAGCTATTAATTTCCTCTGCATCGGGATCGTCCTTCTCGATTTCAATACTTATTTTTGGCAACCATTTCATTCTTATGCCTTGTAGGACTGGATCTGAAGACAATAGCAAATGATGCATTAAATCATTATTTTGAGCAACTCTAGAGCATTTACGTGTATTGAAAAGTCGATATTGCTTAACATCTCTATTTCTAGCTTCCTGTGCTTCTTCGGTTAGCTCCCCCATAGGAAGAATGTTGTTTTCTATTATTTCTTTTGTATGTGCTAGCACTTTATGTACGGTTGGAGTTATTGATTTCCATGGATATAATTCATTTATTAGAATCAGAGTGTCTTTTGCATATTTTTCAAATTTGTCCTTATTAATTAACTTTTTACTATTTATAACGGCCAGTATTATTTTGAAACGTCTTATGAGATTAAAGCTAATAACAGTTATAGAAGATGTGGTTTCAGGGTCATCCAAAAATTGCCTGGCAGTGTTGCCATTATTGGAGTTTCCATAGCCATATAAAGGTTTGTCAATGATTAAGCCACGTTTCATAAACTCATCTTGAATTCTTTTCTTTTCTTCCAACCGTATCTGTTTTAAAGCAGAATTACTCGCAACTGGAACGTTCTGAAGTTCTGGTACACTGCGATATTTATTTTCGTAAGATAGATGTAAAAGGTACTCCATGAATCGAATCCGAGCATGAAGTGGTGATATTCCAAACTTAAGGGCATCTTCATATTTGAGTATAATTCTCAATGTCCTTAAAATCAGAATTTTTCTTTCCGCATATATTACAAATCAAATAAGATTTTGTATCGGTTATTGCATTTGCAACTTTTCCATCTATCATTGTTAAATAAGGTCTAAAAGATACTATTATTACTCGTCCTAATATATGAACGTCAATGGGTTCCATATTAGAAATTTCAAGTTTTATACCATCAACCAGATTTTGAGTTGTTTCTTTGTTTTCCTTGATGTATTCGAAACGTGTTTTTCGGCATAAAAACTTTGAGCCTAGAGTAGTATTTACACACATATCTTTAAATGCATTTTTACTTGTTGAAGGCATTTCATTATGTAGTCGAAGTCTTAATGGTACTAACGATGCCATTAAAACTTTGTAGAAGTCATTATCGCACTGGGCTGTCTATATTCTGAAAATCCAGATGATCCATCACATTCCCATTTATATATTAGTGTTAGTTCAGAATTATTACATGTATCTAAGTCTCTTTCGTCAAAAGTAGCGATGAGTATTGATACTGTATTATGAAGAAGGTCTGACAAACTAATGACTGCACTTCGGTTATCCACTGTTATCGGATGTGGCAAAATTTCGATTTTCTTTTTAACAACAATGTACTTGATGGCAAAGGCCCACTTTTTTCTTTAAGCACCTTCCTTAGATATCATATTTATTTCTTGAAAGGCCCAAATTAAGAATGAGTGCTAGTGCATCTTCCACCGTGAAAAATAGAAATTGATTTATTGCATTCAGGTATCTTCTTTTCATATAATTTAAAAAAAAATTTTCAAGTTTTTTCGATAAATCGGTGTTTACAGATAAACCATATGTAGTAGATATTAT
Organism: Tachina lurida; assembly: GCA_944452675.1. Classification (NCBI taxonomy): domain Eukaryota; kingdom Metazoa; phylum Arthropoda; class Insecta; order Diptera; family Tachinidae; genus Tachina; species Tachina lurida. The sequence goes on from OX101754.1 coordinate 56,313,316, forward strand.
GTACATCACTTGGTCTACCTTGTCCAACCGAGTACTACCATCAGTGAGGTTTTCCCACATTAATTTGCAGAGCGATTTATTTTTAATTGTTATCTCCATGATAGCTATAATAAAACCGATACAAATATCAGGTAAAACCATACCCATATAGGAGATGTGCGCGCAGGTACCTTTGTCCTTGTAGATATATAAATATACTGTGTGTATATAAATTCTTATATTTTATTGTATTTAAGTAAAGAAAGTATTTAATAACAGCTTCAAGAGTTCATAAAAAATGTGGGTTTGTTTGAGTATCAGATAAAACACGTAAATTGTTACCTGAGGTGTTATATTTGTACATTTTAAGACTGACATAATGGCAAAGGAATACATATTATATACCGTTGAATAGACAATTATATCTACTATTGTAATAACATAGAAAAAATTAAGAAACATTTGCAGTAAAGAAAATAAGATCAATAATTTAGACAAAAATAAAAAATGTAGAAAATTAAAATTTTTAATAAAAATTGGATTTCGAATATTTCAAAAAGTATTGAAGGTAGGAGAATAATTCTTTTTTCAGTTTGCAAAGCTAAATTTATACTATTGATAAAAATTAAAATGATTCCCAATTTATAATTTTATAATACTTTTTTCTTATTGGGAAAAATTGTGTTAGAAAAATTTTAGAATTTTTAGAAAATCTCCTCTCCTGCCTACATTTATGTGTAGGATGTCAAGAGTTTCTTACAGGTTACTTACAACAAATTTATTTATAATAAAAAACCAAAAAATTTACAAAAACGACCGTGCAATTTTTTGCCACATCCGAAAATCGGATTTTTTGAAAAAAAATTGCTAGTTTTCGACCAATGCTGAATGTAGGGTGCACCAACAACAATCTCCAAAATTTATTTCACAGCCTTTCTCAATGTCTCCTTTCTCAGAAACAATCAAAGTTTTTATCAAATACTTAATAATTTTTTAAAATATTCCAAAAAAATTAAGAATACTTTTTTCACAAAATATACCAAATTTTTTCATAATTTTTAAAAATCCAAATTGGAAAATTATTCCTTGCTACAATTTTTGAGATATCAAAAAAAAATTTTTTTTATATGAATTGTAATGAAGTTTTCTTTCAAAAACATTAAAACATACTGATTTTTGCCAAGTAATAAAGAAGTTATGTACTAACGAATAAAAAAAGTCAGAGCCAAAAATTAAAAAATAAATTTTTCAAGTCAAATAACTTGGAAACTGAAAAAGATAAGATGGTACTCTTAGCATGTTTTATTTTTATTTCTTAACGTAGATTGTCCCGCTGAAAAAATTATTGAAATCGGTCCCTATTTACAAAAGTTATAAGCTCCGAAAGAATTTCGATACCCGCACTTTCCCACTTTGAGGCTGTTTGGAGCTACCCTGTCTTACAACAGGGTGCCTCAAAATATGATTTCTAAAAATTTCAACACTTCTACTTTCCAAAACAGTTGGTTTCATCGAAATCGGTTAACTAGTTCAAAAGTTGCGGACTTTTTACCACTTTTTTTTTAATTCACGCCACTGTGCAACGGATAGACTATATATTAACGACCCCACTTACTGGTAAAACCGATTTTTGCGAAACTTGCAACACACCCTTAGTTGTAAAAATGATACGTTCTTGTATTTAAAAAAGTGGACGGGTACATCCGCATTTATTATTTCATGACCTTCCAATTGACCGAATATATTATATACCTACATATATATTTTTTTGGACTAGTTCTTTTCTTTTAATAAAACACCAAATGTTAACAAAATATGCAGTTTCATTAGCATTTTTATAAGCATAATTTAAGCTTAAATTAGACGTGACATAGCCATAACGCCATAACCAAACCAAAATTCAATTGGTTTCTATGGTGAGAGTTATGGCGTTATGGTAAGTCACGTATAATCAAATAAAGTGTTGCCCATTTGTTTGGTTCGAACGGCTGTTTTCTATGGCTATGGTTATGCCACGTCTGATTGAGCCTTTAAGCTTAACATGCCAGTTTGTTGGTGAGAGAGGCAAAGAGAGGGGTTTTGTGTTTGGCATAATTTTTCAACCAGCTACAACCCCGCATTAGCAGCACAAAACCAATACACACACAACTTAAAAAACTGCAAATGTTAAATGAATACGAAAAACACTAACACACACAAAGCTGTGTATACGTATACATTTTATTGCCGGATGAATTACAGCATGTTTATAGAACACGTCACAATCAAGACACGCACGAATACGTAAGAATTTGCATTTGTAGAACACGTTAATTTTTTTTCGTCCGTCTTACGTCGTGTGGCGCTCTTAGCAATTTAGTGCCAAATCACAGTGTTGCCTTTCTGTAAATAATTTTTATTTGTTTACATTTTGTCATATAAAATTTGTATTTTTTTCATTAAAAAATGTAACCCTTTTTGACGGCAACATGGAAGTATTTATGTAAATAAAAATTTTTTATTTAAAAAAGAAATCTTTAACTTTATACACATACACAAATAATGAAATAGCATAAAATGAGCTATTATCTTGCAAGAAAAGAAAATGAATTTCCAAAAATAATAACTGTACGGGTGTTGTGAACATTATGCTCTAATTGCCACTTGCAATAATAAAAAATAAAAATAAAAATTTACTATTGGTAGCAACATTAACTTTTATTTATTTATTTCTTAAAAAATTTGTAATTTTTTCCACCGACGAATGCAATTTTGCATTCGTGCACTTTTTTTTGTTTTGACAGCAGAAAACGCGTTATACAAACACAAACAAACTGTCACTTGTTACGTTTTTTACAAAAATAAAATGACATTCGCGTTATACAACCGAAAACTTGATAAACATCAGGTTTTATACGCGTATTTTAGACATATTGGGTTCTATAAACATGCTGTTACCCTCTGTTTGTGTAAGACGTTTGAGTTAGAAATCTTGGCGTTTTTGTAATAGATTAAAGGAAACGTGTACAACTTTTCTTTAATCTATTACAGAAACGCCAAGATATTTAACTCAAACGTCTTACACAAACAGGGGGTTAGTCTCGTGTAAACTACCTCAATAACATGCACATTTTAAATGTCAAAAGCAAAAATCATTTTCTGCGGTGCAATCAGTAGTATTCTTGACAAACACCCATCCCTAAACAAAAGCGGCAACCGTTTTTTAGCTGTCAAAAGTTCTCATGTCCATAAATTTTGTATGGAGCATACCGAAATAACGCGGCGGCAACGCAACGGCAACGCTTTGCTATTGGAAACCCCGCTTTTGACAAAAGCGTTCACAATGAAGTTAGTTGCAAAAGAAAACAATTGCCTTCTGTTTGCCATCATCAGAGTTACCATATGTGAAGACTTATCTTATTTTCGAAGTTTTTCGGGTTGTTAAAAATACTAAAAGATTTCTTTGTTAAAAAGACTAAAGTACTGACATATTTTCTTCTTTCCTTCATTAAAAGTATGAATTATATGTATACATATATTTATCTTATGCATGTTCTATTCAGTAAATATTTTGTTATTTACCTTTACGTTTCTTCCCTACAAGAAATGAATGACTGAAACTAACACAAACAAAATTTTTTAAATAATACATTTGCAACAATTTTACATTGAATTCAATAGTGACAGTCAATTGACTAGTCCTTTGATCGGATGTGATGATGGATTTATTTATTAATTATAGTTGCTCTACTCTAGCATATATGTTAGAGTGGGACATCTTATATACAGGGTGGCCCAGAATGGCCGAAGGGGTTTAAATTCCTTATAACTTTTTTATTATAATGTTTTTATTATTTTTCTTTTCAGTATTTTGTAAAGAAGACTGGGGAATTTGTCCAACAACTGAAGACGACAGATTACTTGATTATGCAATTTATTTTCGTCAAAAAGCAGAGAAAAGGATAATTAGCCCATATTTTTTTGAAAATGAACACGGTGGTGCCATTTCCATCACTGGTGTTAGATATCTTTGTTGAATTGTGTACTATTCAGTTTTAAATTCCCCAAGTCTTCTTTACAAAACACTGAAAGAAAAATATAAAAAAATTATAATAAAAAAGTTATAAGGAATTCAAACCCATTCGGTCATTCTGGGCCTCACTGTACATATGCGACAACTTCTATAACTCGAATTTTATTTTAAAAAAATTCATTCTGTCTGTGAAAATTAAAATTTATAAGTATTAAAAAAGATAAGTAAAAACAATACTGAATAAAAGAAATTTACAAAATTTAATTTAATATATATTTCTTTTCAAAATTTCAGATATTTGTTACAAGAAAGATGTGTTGGCAATGAAAAGTGTGAAGGGGGCTAGATACCGCCTAGGTTATTCTGTTTTTGCTTATTTCAGTCTTTAATTTCAAATATTTTATTTACTTGTATGTTTTGAATTGACTTTTTAAAATAAAAAAATCAATTAAAATAATAAAAATTATATTTATTGTCATATATCAATCATGTATGACTGCTTAATTATGGGGGATATATAAGTCAATTATGATCTTTTTTTTGTAGTTTTGTACACAAAATTTATGAAATTTATTGAAAGTATGGTAACCAGCGTTGCCGTTTTGGTTACTTTTAACCAAAATTGGTTACTTTTTTTCTAATGTGTACTTGTGTACTTTTTTCCATTTTGGTTACTTTTTTTAACTCAAAAATAACCATTTTTATATGGTATTTAAATTTGCATATCGTGATGCACTACCGCATTTTTAAATGAATTTCGTAGCTAAAAAAATGTGGATGTGGTTTCCCAATTTAGAACATGATAAAGAAGAAGAAATTGTATGCCACTAGCAATTGCTCAGATTTTCCCAATTGGAAATAAAAAGTATGGATATTGAAATAATTTGAGACAAAGTTTCCAAACATACAAATGAATTTATTGCCGCACAGCTCATCGGCTTCTGGAGGATATTTTCTTAGCTAAGTTTAATCAAAACTAAATGCAGGAAGCTGGGTTTTATTACCAACTCTATAATACATATGTATATTTTAAAACTTTATCTATACATTCATGTAATTGGATAACGAATGTAATAAAATTACATTTTATTATTGTTACAACTTATTCTTTTGTTATTGTGTATTATGTGATAGATAATTATAACACTTATGTAGCCTTATTTTCGATTTAATCGTAAGCGACAAGAATTCGAGTTTTCAGGAGAAGGTTTTTTATAATATTCAAATTTGTTTTACTTACGTAAATTGTCGCTTACGATAAAATTGTACAGCCCGTATCTTAAAAGTTATCAAAATTTTTTGCATTTTGATAATTCTAAACTATGGGTAGGCTTATAAAATTTTAATTTAAATAAAAAAGTATATTTTCTATTACTTTGTCGCTTATGATAAAATCGAAAATATGGCTCAATACAATTATGAAACTGAATTACAAATTTAAATGTAATAGATAATATTATATGATTTTATATTGATTATCATCAAATATGTTTTGATTTTGGGAGTATGCTGTATCTGTGGCAAAATGTAATAATCGCTTGATTATACGTGAAAACGTCCGAAAAACAATCCTTTGATTACTTTCTAAACTTAAGTGCAAATACGTCAGTACATTAAATACATAAAAATTTTGGTTACTTTTTTTCATATTTTGGTTACAAAAATACTTTGGTTGTGGCAACGCTGATGGTAACATGTTTGAGAGAATATTTATTTATATTTGGGAGCATAATTTTACCCCTTTTTTATAAATCCTCTATTTGCTGCCACTTTTTGAAAAATGTCATCGGTCACTCTGCTCTTTTTATACCTTCACCTAGAAACAGTAACACCACTGCAAGAAATTCCTTGTAGTCGCCTCTGGGTTGCTAAGGATATTGCAAAAACTCCATGTTGTCAACGACGCTGCCGAAAGAGGCGTAAAATTAATAGAAGATTATAGCAGTGCGTTATGCCGCGACAAAGAAGAAAAATATTTTTGTATTGAAAAAATATTGGAGGTCGGTCATACATTTGACTTCGATAGGAACGCGCCAGGGGCAATTAGAGCCCTGCGAGTAAATTTTGTACAAATTCCGCCTTTGTATGGGAGCCCCTTAATGAGTCGAGATAGGACATAGGTATGTTTGGAGGAAATGTTGAAGATGAAAACTTACTGTGGGTCGATCTTACATTTTACCCTCTTGGAGGCAACATAAAACCGGAAAAAGCGAATTTCTTAAAAAAAATTATTCAAAAAACTATTTTTTTGTATGGGGACCACCTTAATGATTGAAGATAGACGATAAATATGTTGAGAGAAAATCTTTGTATTGAAAAAATATTGGAGGTCGGTCATACATTTGACTTCGATAGGAACGCGCCAGGGTCAATTAGAGCCCTGCGAGTAAATTTTGTACAAATTCCGCCTTTGTATGGGAGCCCCCTTAATGAGTCGAGATAGGACATAGATATGTTCAGAGGAAATGTTGAAAATGAAAAATTATTGTGGGTATGTCTTACATTTTACGCCCCTAGGAGGCAACATAAAAACGGAAAAAGGGAATTTCTTAAAAAAAATTATTCAAAAAACTATTTTTTTGTATTGGGACCACCTTAATGGTTGAAGATAGACGATAAGTATGTTCAGAAAAAATGTTTGTAATGAAAAAATATTGTGGTCAGTCAAACATTTGACTTTGATAGGTACGCCCTAGGGGCAGTTCGAGCCCTGCGAGTAAATTTTATAAAAATTTCCCCTTTGTGTGGGAGCCCCCTTAAGGAGAGGAGTTAGGCGGTCAGTGTGCTTAAAAAATATGTTGAGCGGAGAAAATTAATGGGTGCTCGTCATACATTTGACCCTTGTAGCGGTGACCCCGGGAAAGTTATATGATTTTTTGTATTTTTTTTTTTTTTTTGCTTTTACCCTCAAATTTGAGTACGAAGCGGAGACCTTTGCCCCATCTGACCGCCACCATTTTTTGGCTTGAATATTTTTTTCCGAACCTCACAAAATGAGGGGTTCTTGCAAGTCGAAATCGAAAAATCGTTAACTACGCCATACCTAATGTACATACACATTTATTATTATTAAATAAAAATAAAAATTCGTACATACATACATACATAAATTTATTCATAGATACGAACCGCTCATAGGAAATATTACACATATTAAGTATTGAAACTATTCTGTTTTTTTTTCAACACGAACATTTGACTTTTGATTTCATGACATGCTTATTTTGTTTTTTTATTTTCTTTTCATTTACTTATTTTGCTTTTATTTATTTCTTACGTGTACTTCTGTTCAATATGTTTGCTTGATGTGTGCATGATATTTAAACCAAATTGTAGTCACTTGGAAAATAAAAAATTTATAAGTTAGTGTTTGTTCCCAACTGATTCATTGGCATACGTATGTATATGTAAGTAAGTATGAAATGCAAAGTTGTTAAATTGGGTATGTATTACCACAACAAACGAGTTTAAGTTTTAAATATTGAAATATATATTATGTATCTATACATATGCACACATATGTATATAAATTATCCCGTTCACAGAAAAAGTTCTTGTTACCTATCTCAGATTAAAGTTCTGTAGTTTTATTGAGGCTTCCCATTTGAGTGGTGTAGAGATGACCGTTCGAGAGCTGGCCCATGTCTAAAAAGATTTATTTTTGTAGTTTTTTGCATATTTTCTGTCAATACAACATTTAAAAAATACATAATCTGAAAGACCTGCATCCAATTGTGCATTAAACCTTACCATCACACCATCAGCAATGCGTTATTACATAAAAACTAATATTTTTAAGCATTTTTATAGTATGTTTAAGCGTTTTTATGAATGTATGTATACAAATTTGTCATTGAAGGGGTGCTTTGCAACAAAATATTAGCGCCTTTCACACTGCATTTGTTATTTGTTTACTTGGAAAAATGACGTATCATGATCGATCTTTACAATTTAACCATTTTTCTTTCTAAAATTTTGAACAAAAATATTATAAAAAATTCTGTCATATTACTAAATAGACAAATAACAAATTCAGTGAGAACTGAGCTATATTAGATAATAGCTATTTAAAAATATATCATAGTTAGGGTCTTTAGTTTTGGTATGTTTCGATTTGGTGCTATGTATTAACACAGAAAATATTAAATAACTAAAAAAATTCAAGCGCTTTGTAAAAATTAATAGAACAGGTTGAATTTAAAAAATTAAAAGAAATAACAAATAACAAAAATTTTTATAGAGAAATTAAAATCAAGTCGAATAAAATTTGATTGTTGCGATTTCTTTGTTTAAATTTCTTAGTTTCCCATACTTATGCTTTAAATCTTTCATTGGATTTTTCCCAGCCTTTATGGTAACTCTTACAGGAGACGTGTGACGTTACGTCTAACGATAAACTCTCCGATTGGCGTAATCTTGCAGTTTATCATTCTTGGGTTGTAATTATAATGAAATTAGTAATACCTGTTAATATCATGACATGATAATGAAATTAGTAATACCTGTTAATATCATGACATGATTGAAATATGTGTTACCCCGAGGTTACCATAGTTATACCACCTATAGACATAGTTATATTTACTATAAGTATAGAATTAAGTTGACAACACTGTACGACTAGTTTTAAGTTAACATCACTATTATTTGGTATGATGGCCACTTCCGCCAACAGATAAAAAGACAAGAGTTGTACAATAAACTGAAGGATAAATAAAAATATTAACTAAGTAATAAATAATCTTAATTTAATTGTATTTAACAATTTTGCTAGCCAAACACAAAATTGTTACATGGTGTCAGAAGTGGGATTTGTGTAAAAACCACTGTATTAAAGTAAATTAAACTGAGTAAAACTCACGTGTGCTGATTGGCAGAACACTTGGTCCACAAAGTAAGCTAAAGGAATCCAGTACTCTAGCGTGTGCTTGAGAACAATTATTGGATATCTGGGAACGTTAGATTTCATACCAGTGGATTGCAAGTTAATTTCAAATCAGTGGTACATTCAATGGCGGCGAACGATCGACTACCATCCGAACTAGATTGCTTGAATCTAGCAAACGAATGGCCCAACTGGAAGCGCAGTTTCATGGTCTACATGATCGCTAGTGGTAAGACAAAAGAGCCTGACGCATCAAAAATTGCTAATTTTCTTTGGCTCGCTGGCACTAGGGGGGCAAACATCTACAACACCTTGTTTCCAAATGATGGAACAGAAGAGTCATTGTTAGGTACCGTAAGCGCTGGTGATGGGGTTATGCAACGGACATTGAGTGAGGTCCTAGAGAAATTTGACCAACATTGTCTACCCCAGAGAAAAGTAGCCATGGAATCATTCAAATTTAACATGATTTCCCAGAAAGAGCGTCAGTCTTTTTCAGAGTTTGAGACAGAATTACGCACGCAGATTCGTTACTGTAAGTATAAATGTGCTTGCGGTGAACTGTACGAGAGTCGTATGCTGCGAGATAGAATAATTGTGGGAGTGCACGACAAGAAGTTACAGCTTAAATTGTTGGATGGTCGTGACGAACCACTAAATCGTCTCATAGATTTGTGTAAAACATATGAAACGGCCAATGCGAATAAGTCCTTACTAGATGAAAAAAGTCCAACCATCAGTGTCATAAAAGAAGCTGAAAAGGCTGAAGCAACAACCGTATCAGCAATAAGTCGTTTTTGTTTTAATTGCGGGGGACAATGGAAAGTCGGTCACCCAAATGAGTGCAAGGCGAAGGATGCCACGTGTCGTTCATGCTCCAAAAGAGGACATTTTCAAAGAATGTGCCGTAAACCCAAAGAAAAATCAACAGATAGCAAAAATATCAACAACAACAACAACAAACAGAGAATAGCAAGCCTTAATTGGAGTGAAGCGGAAGGTGACACAAACGGTAAAATTATAAAATTAAGTAGTTTATTAAACTCTAATCACATTCTTAGGTTAAATTCACTAGCATCTGTAAACGAGCGTTGGACCAAGAATTATGACAAAGGCAATGAGGTTATATCGTTTAAGTTGGACACAGGGGCAGACGTCAATTGCATACCTTTAAAAATAGTCAGGAAAAATAATATAGTGTTGTGTAATCGGGAAAACAATTTTCCCATATTTGACTACAATGAAAATAAAATTAAAATCTTTGGTACTTGTAGACTTAATTGCGTGGATTTGATTTCAGGGTTAGGAAAACAGGCAGAATTTGTAGTTGTTGGTGACAAGTGTGAGCCAGTACTTGGGTTGAGAACGTGCAGGGATTTTAAATTAGTTGAGCGATTGGACGTGAATAGTATTAGTGGCACGGGATTGAAGGCATCATTCATGGACAGATACAGTGACGTTTTTCAGGGACTGGGAGAATTTCCGAGGACGTTTTCAATTATATTGAAGGATATTTCCCGACCTGTCCTTCATTACAGGAAGCGTATACCGAACGCATTACTAGGTAGATTGAAGTCAGAGCTGGAAAAGTTGGTCAATGATAAGATAATCTTACCAGTCGATTACCCGACTGATTGGGTGAACAATTTACAATTAGTTGAGAAGCCAAATGGGGAACTGCGGATTTGTTTAGATCCAAAGCCACTCAACGAATGTATTAAACGGGAATATTTTTTAGTTCCTACGATTGATGAATTAACATCCGGACTGGCGGATAAACGAATTTTTTCTGTTCTGGACCTTAAAAGTGGGTTTTGGCACATGGTACTAGATAAGAAAAGTTCAGATTTGACAACATTTTTAACGCCATTTGGCAGATTTAAGTTCACTCGTGTGCCCTTTGGTCTCAATTGCGCGCCGGAGATGTTTCAACAGGAAATGATGCGGGTTTTTGGAGATATACCAGGAGTACTAGTCTATTTTGACGACATTGTTATCTGCGCGGGTAGTGAGGATGAACATGATCAGATCATGGAATTGTTAATGGCTAGGGCTCGTGAAAACAATATCAAGTTTAACCCGGACAAGATTCAGTATCGGCAAAAGGAGGTGAAGTTTATGGGAAATATCTTATCCGAAGGGAAAATTAAGGCAGATAGGAAATATGGTGATGCTATAACAGGAATGAAGAAACCTGTGGACAGGGCTGGTGTATTGAGGTTTTTAGGACTCCTAAAGTACTTGGCTAGATTTATTCCTAACCTATCGAAACAGTCGGCGGGACTAAGGAATTTAACTCCTAATGATGTAGTATTTGAATGGACGAAAGGGCATGATACGGAGTTCGAGAATTTGCTGCGCATAGTGGTGGCAGAGCCTGTACTGGCAGCTTATGACCCAAAGTTACCTGTGGTTATACAAACCGACGCATCCAAGGATGGTTTAGGATGTGTATTGATTCAGAACGGTCATCCAGTGCAATTTGCGTCGAGAACACTCAGCAAGAGTGAACAAAAATGGGCTCAAATTTAAAAGGAGCTCTTGGCTATAGTTTTTGCATGTCAACGTTTTCATTACTTCTTGTACGGACGAGCATTCACCGTCGAGAGTGATCATAAACCTTTAGAAGCATTGATAAGACGTGATATTGATGACGTATCAATGCGACTTCAGCGCATGTTTATGTTTCTCCTTAAGTATCCAAAAATGACAGTTGTATATAAACTAGGCAAGGAAATGTTGGTAGCTGACTGTTTGTCAAGGGCTCAACTATTGGACGTGACGGAAATATCGGAATTGTCTAGCGTAATTCACGCTGTGACAAAATCTGTTTGTTTGACGGAGGAGAACTACAGGTATTATAGTGATTCACTCAACAGTGATCGGGAATATTCGCTAATTCGTGAATACGTTGAGAATGGGTGGCCAGGGTTCCACAAGTTAAATGACCTGAGTCAGAGATTTTATAAATTAAAATCTGAGTTGCATGTTGAAAATGGACTGATGTTCTTGAACCATAGGTTAGTAATTCCGTCTGGAATGCAAGGGAAGATTGCGAATTGGTTACATTCACCTCACCTGGGCATACAGGAAACACTTGCCCGTGCAAGAAAACTATATTATTGGCCAGGAATGAATGGACAGATTAAGGAGCTGGTACTGTTTTGCAAAATTTGTGAGAAGCTCAGGAGAGGTAACCAGAGAGAGCCATTGTCCCAGGAAGAAATTCCTTCTTACCCATTCCACATAACGGCAATGGACTTGTACGAATATGCAGATCGAAATTATATTGCAATAATCGACGCATATTCAAATTATCTAATATGTGCGGGAATACGTAACAAGACATCGGGACATATTGTCGGCATACTTCAGCAGATATTTAATATGGTAGGCTATCCAACAATTATCAAATGTGATAATAGTCCGTTTGGATCGGCTGAATTTTTGCGATTTTCAAAGGAATATAATGTTCAGTTCAGGCTCTCAAGTCTGCGATATCCACAGAGTAATGGGTTGGCTGAGAACGGGGTGGCAATAGCAAAGAATATTATTAAAAGATGTTTTGAGACGAACAGTGTCGACAAATTTCAGTATCAGTTACTGGAGTATAACACAACACCACTGACGGATATGCAGGTTGCCCCGACGGAATTATTATTTGGGAGACTTAAAGACAAAACTGCCGTTACCTGGCTCACTATTGAGGAGAAATAACATAGGTGAAGGAGAAACAAGGAGCAAGATTGAAAGGAAAAAGAAACGACAGAAATATTATTATGACAGGAATGCGAGAGGATTACCGGCTCTTAAGGAGGGGGATCTCATCATGTTTAGAAAGAACGGGAAGGAATGGACCTACGGAAAAGTAGTGTCAGCCTTCAACAATAGGTCATATATAGTAAGGGATAGTTTTGATAACTACTTTAGACGCAATCGACAGTTTATTACGAAGACTAAAAATGAGGATTTTGACGCCAGTGATCTGTTATCCGAGGAGGACGGAAGATGCATTAATGGGACCTATTTTGGCACACAAGAAATCCAGAGTAAGGCTATGAATAGGGATAAATTGGGTAACAATGTTGGAGGGGGTAATGAATCTGGGGTTGGAATGAACTCAGGTAGTGATAGTAGCGTTAGCGCTTCTGAAGAATCAATCCCTTCGACTATAGATAAGAACATTTCATCAGATCAGACTCATTCCAAAGTGATTGATTCAGAGGTACAATGTCAGCCAATTATTCATGTTAGCCAGCCCAGGGTTACAAGAAGTGGGCGTGCCATTAGGCCACCACTGCGATATAGTAGGGACTACGGCGTTGAAACTTGGCCCAAACGCTAGTAGGTATATTATTATTTTTATGCATCATTATTTCTGTAAATCACTAAAAAAAAAACATGTAATGATAATGAAATTAGTAATACCTGTTAATATTATGACATGATAATGAAATTAGTAATACCTGTTAATATCATGACATGATTGAAATATGTGTTACCCCGAGGTTACCATAGTTATACCACCTATAGACATAGTTATATTTACTATAAGTATAGAATTAAGTTGACAACACTGTACGACTAGTTTTAAGTTAACATCACTATTATTTGGTATGATGGCCACTTCCGCCAACAGATAAAAAGACAAGAGTTGTACAATAAACTGATGGATAAATAAAAATATTAACTAAGTAATAAATAATCTTAATTTAATTGCATTTAACAATTTTGTGTTTGGCTAGCAAAATTGTTAAATGCAATTAACTAGCCAATGCTAGCCAAACACAAAATTGTTACATGGGTGAAAATGTACTGAGTCGCTTTTGACTTTCACACCAGTACTACCCTCTAGTTATTCTGCACACGTACATTTTGTACGGAGCATACCGAAATTACGTGGCGGCAACGCTACGGCAACGCTTTGCTATTGGAAAATCCGATTTTGACAACGCGTTTTACAATGAAGTTAGTTGCAAAAGAAAACAATTGCCTTCCCTACAAGAAGGCTACCAGTCAACTGACTAGTCATTTGACTAGTAGCGACGACCACAACTTCGGTCACCGTCCCCAGTTAGTTTATTAGGGGCTTGGTGAAAAAAATGACCAAAACATTTGTGTACGTGTGATTTTTTCTCTCCCTCTAACTCATTAATTTCACTTAATTTAAACACATATATCTGAACTGCTTACTCTGCTACTTTTTTGCCAGTCACAGATTACATAAGCATTGGTGAACTATGACTAGTAAGTGGTTACAAAGCAACAGGTCACCTGTTACTAGTCAATTTTTACATAGAAACTGGAAAAATGTAACTTTTAAATAAATAAACATAATTTTTATATTATTTTAATTGTTTTTTATTATAAGAAAATAAATAAATAAATAATATACATATATAAAAACAGTCCAAAATAATGTAGATGGCACCAATCAGTCTTCTTTACGCTTTTTTTTAGGTCGTACACACATTTCTTTTTGTAAATATCTAAAATTAAAAAACAAAATACACAAATGTATAAATTAAATTAAACTTTTCAATTTCTTTTATGCAGTATTGTTGTTACTTAACTTTCTTAAAACTTTAATAAATTTTCACAGACCGAACGAATTGTATATTTTACAATAAAATGCGTTGTCTTAAAATTTTTGGGTTATGTACATTAGATGTTTCACTCTAACATACATGTTAGAGAAGAGCAACTATAATTGGTAAATGTGTTGGTCATCGCTACCAGTCAAATGACCAGTCAATTGACTGGCACTCTTAAATTCACTATAAATTTATTGCAAATGTATTAGTGAAAAAATTTCGTTTGTGTTAGTTTCGGTTATTCATTTCTTGTAGGGTTCTGTTTGCCATCATCAGAGTTACCATATGTGAAGATTTATCTTATTTTCTTTGCTAAAAATAAGGTTTTTAAGAATATGATATTTAATGCTTTTAGTTTATTATTTAGTGTCCTTTTGACTAAAGTACTCAGATATTTTCGTCTTTCTTTCATTAAAAGTATGAATGATGTGCATACATATATTTATCTTAAACATGTTTTATTAAGTAAATATTTTGTGTTATTTCCTTTACGTTTGTTCCCTATAAGAATGATTGAAACTAACACAATAAAAAATTTTTTCACTAACACATTTGCAACAATTTTACATTGAATTCAATAGTGACAGTCAATTGACTAGTCATTTGATCGGAAGTGATGATGGATTTATTTATTAATTATATTTGCTCTACTCTAGCATATATTTTAGAGTGGGACAAAACTTTTATAACTCGAATTTTATTTTAAAAAAAATCATACTGCCTGTGAAAATTAAAATTAATAAGTGTTAAAAAAGATAAGTAAAAACAATAGTGAATAAAAGAAATTTACAAAATTTTGTTTAATATATATTTCTTTTCAAAATTTTAGATATTTCTTAAAAGAAAGATCTTTTGGCAATGAAAAGGTGTGAAGAGGGATAGATACCGCCGAGGTTATTCTGTTTTTGCCTATTTCTGTCTTTAATTTTAAATATTTGATTTACTTATATGTTTTGAATTGACTTTTTAAAATAAAAAAATCAATTAAAATTATAAAAATTATATATATTGTCAGTATATCTATCATGTATGACTGCTCAATTATAGAGGATATATTAGTCAATTATGATTAGTCGAATTAATATTTATGCTATAATTGATTAGTAAGGACCACTGGAGTGAGCAGTATATGTTTTATTCATTAGTTAGAGAGAGATACAACATCACACGTACACAAAATTTTCCATCACATTTTTCATTTTGCCCTTAATACTATGATAGAAACTTTGTTGTATGCAATGATGAAGCCTACATGACTTCTGATCAAATGACCGGTCAATTGACTGATATTATTATTGTATGGTTAGTTCATTTAAAACAACATAAATTTTTCCTGCATTTGAATTCAGTAAAATCAATGCAATTAATATATTTTGAGTAAAATCTAAAAAAAAAGATTTTTAATGAGAAAAAAAATTTTTTTTTGTTCGACTTGAAGGTTTTTGATAAAACACAAGCAAGTTTTCCAAATTTTCTAAATAACTAATTTTTTCAAACTTTAATTATTTTATTTTAATTTAAATAACAAAATTAAAGTAACAAAATTTTAATAACAGAATCACAAACAACAATGTCGTCCGTCCAGGTGTTAAAATAATCAGGATTGCTTTATTTATTTGTTTGATAACCCTGGTTGTGTCGTTTTGACATAACGTTGCCGCTTTTATTTAGGTATGGCATAACAGCGTTAAAGCTCGACTGAAAAAACGTTCCGCTTTCCGACCTTGTTAACACTACGACCACACGAGCAATTTGATGTATCTTAACACAAGCAATACCGCCGGCAGAGCGATGACGTCAAATTGCTTGTGTTCAACAATGTATTTAGAGGTGGTGAACACGTATATTCAAATATATTTAGTTTTTATGCATATAAACACTTAAATTATCAATAAATAGCTATTTTTCTAATTGTAAATTTAACTTTTCTTTGTTTTATGTAGTTAAAACATTTTTTTTTACTTATTTGTTGAAAAAAAATTAATATTATTATGACAGCATGTGTTAAGAGATGATTGCTCAGCAATATATTTTGACATTTGTTGCTGAATATATATTTAAACACATATTCATATAGTCCACAGGCCGTCGGTAATCGAATTTGACAGTTGCCACGGCAATAATTACCAAGATTATTGCTCGTGTGGTCAGCATGTTAGGGATGGCTGAAAGGCACTATTGAATCAGTAGTGTTTCTCAATTCATATTTCCTACAAGGTATCTAAGAAACATACATACAAAGGCGCAAAGTAAATTTATATAAAGTATATGCAAGTACTCAGGTGATTAATTTTTTTCTCGTGTAGTGTCAATGCATGAATGTCAAAAGTTGTTTACAATTTTCGTACACCATTTTGTTTTGCTTTGCTTTGTTATACACAATTGTGTGTAGTGAAAAAGTTGAAATAAGCTTTTACTTAAAAAAGGTGTTTCAAAACATTTAAAAATAATTATATTTAATTATTAAAATATATATTGTTACGTTTAAGAATTGATTAAACGTGTGAGTTCTTTTGATTGCTCAAAAATAAAAATAAAGTAACGCACAATTTTTATTTGCAACTGTTTTGCTTTTATTATTTCTTCACTAAGCAAAATTACAAACTGTCTTTACTTAACTATAATGTTATTTTATACCGCACGAGGTCTTAAAACGATGTTGACTCGACTACTTTCTGTTTTGTACTGACTCCTTCCCACACAGGCTGACTCTTTTTATAGTACTTGAAACGGTTCTCGAATGTTCGCTCATAGGTGGCGTAATGACGTGTATTTACTTAGTAAAGCCAAATGGCTGCGTTGCCATCTGTATTGTCATTTACGATCAAACAGTCTTCTAGCAAAATCGGGAAAATTCATGTTGCTGCTTCTAGGCGTTTGTAGAAAATTCGATTGGCCGTTATTTTGAATATCAGAGTACCTTTTTATGTTGGCAATACTGTGAGTTACGGGTAATACAGGGCTGTTACCATATGTGTTCGCACTTTTGAGTATGTGTGTACTATAGGTGTGTCTATCTGTTAATAAGCAGACGCTTGTAGTTGTTGTTGGTTGTTTACGTTTAATCACGTATTTGTGTGCTACGCATGTGCATATAGTTGTTTGCTATAGTGCTTGTATGTAAATACGTGTGTACGTTTAGTTATTTATTTAAATACTTCTGGATATTTCTTTACATTGGCTCTGTTCGAATATTTTTACGTAACACTGCCGCCCACTTAAGCCTATTCGTCCCGAATAGGCACATTATCCGGCTTTCCATAGTTTGCAAGTCGTTCTAAAAGTACAACTTTCATTTTTGACCTTGGGCTATTGTGTTTCTGTATTCTGTAGACGACATCGTTTAACCTTTTTACCACCGTATATGGTCCCTCCCAGTGAGTCTGTAGTTTGGGAGACAATCCTATTTTCCGCTGTGGGTTAAACAGTAGAACCAATTGACCCTCATTAAAGCCCTTAGAATTTGCAGCACGGTCGTATCTAACTTTCATCTTATTACTGACCATTTTAATTCGGCTACGTACAAATTCATGTAGCTCATTCAAATTTTCTTGCCTTTGGAAGGGGTCTGTATCTGCTTCATTTTCTTGTGTAGGCTTGACACCGAACTGTAGATCTCCAGGTAACTTTAACTCAGCTCCAAAGATAATTTTTGCAGGTGTTCGCGATGTTGTGTCATGCACAGCTGACCTATATGCTAATAGAAAGTCCGGAATTCGCTCGTCCCAGTCTTTTTGATGCGCGCTCACCACTTTTCTCAAATATTCTTCTAATGTACGGTTGAACCTCTCTACCATGCCATCAGACTGTGGGTGAAGTGGTGTGGTTCTGGTTTTCCTTATCCCATACCGCTCGCACATGTCTTTAAATATGGCAGACTCAAAATTTCTACCTTGATCAGAGTGCAGTTCAATAGGAACTCCATAGCGACATACCCAGTTGTTTACGAACGCGTCCACAACCGTTCTGGCTTCCTGGTTGGGTATGGCATACACTTCTGGCCATTTGCTGAAATAGTCCATTACTACAAGAATATAACGATTCCCGGCGTTGCTGACTGGAAAAGGTCCTGCTACATCCATTGCTACCCTCTCAAAGGGTGCTCCCGAGTTATATTTTTGCAGCAGACCCCGACTTCGTTTTGCTGGACCTTTAGCCTTCATGCACTGTGTGCAATTTGCTATCCATTCGGCTACGGTTTGTTGACATCCAATCCAATAAAACCGCTGTTTTAGCTTTTCGAGCGTTTTTGTTACGCCCAGGTGACCACCGCTGGGTCCATTATGGAACTCCTTTAACACCTCGCTCCTCTTGGATGTTGGGACCACGATCAGATTGGAAACCGTTTTACCGTCTACACTTTCCCAGACACGATACAAACAACCGTTTATCAATTTCAGGCTGTCCCACTGGGCCCAATACGATTTAACCAGTGGACTTTCGGCTGATATCTCATTACGAGTGGGTCTTCTATCCTCCTCTTTAGCCTCTATAATTTTTCCCAGCGCAGCATCTGCCCTTTGCGCCTCTGACCAGTCTTCTTCCGTACCAATTTTTGTAAGCCTGACATCAATGACACATTCTCTTGCCTCGACTTTTGAACAATGTCTGCACTCTAAGCTACAGGGCCGCCGTGACAGAGCATCAGCATTATTATGCTTTGCACCCCTTCTGTGCTCAATGCTGAAATCGTAGCTCTGAAGACGTTCAATCCAGCGTGCTAGCTGCCCTTCAGGATTCTTAAACTGCAGTAGCCACCTGAGCGCAGAATGGTCAGTTCTTAAAGTAAAGTTCTGGCCATACAAGTATTTATGAAAATGCTTAATGCACTCCAACACTGCTAGAAGCTCCCGTCGTGTCACACAGTAGTTCCTCTCAGGCTTCGAAAGTATTCGGCTATAATAACCCACTACTTTTTCTGTTCCATTAATCACCTGCGATAACACACCTCCTATTCCATATCCACTTGCATCACTATCTAGCACAAATTTTTCCCCAGCAACTGGATATGTTAAAACTGGTGATGTGCACAATAAATCTTTTAGCGTCTGGAAAGCCTTCTCCTGCGATTCACCCCATACGTATGGTTGCGACTTCTTTGTTAACTCATGCAAGCTTGCAGCTACGCTGGCAAAATTTGGCACAAAGCGTCTGTAGTATGTGCAAAGGCCCAAAAAGCTGCGCAATTCGTGAAGATTTCTTGGACGAGTCTTTTACTGCTCGTATCTTATCTTCATCTGTTGAAATGCCATCCGCCGTAACCTTATGGCCCAGATACTTTACCTCTTTCTGGAATAGTGCACACTTTTTGATGCTGAGTTTGAGTCCAGCCGATGATATGCGCTGAAAGACTTCAGTCAGATTTTTAAGGTGTTCATCAAAAGTCTTCCCCATTACAATTATGTCATCAAGATACACCAAGCATGTTTTCCAGTGCAGTCCCTTTAGTACTTGTTCCATGAGCCGCTCAAAAGTAGCAGGAGCATTGCAGAGCCCAAATGGCATAACATTAAACTGCCACAGACCATCGCATGCGCTGAAAGCAGTTTTCTCCTTGTCTCTCTCTGCAATCTCCACCTGCCAATAGCCGCTTTGTAAATCCAATGTGGAGAACCATTTCGTTCCGGCAAGCGTATCTAAGGTATCGTCAATTCTTGGTAGCGGGTAACTGTCCTTTTTTGTCACGTCATTTAGTTTTCTGTAATCGACGCAAAATCGAGTACTGCCATCCTTTTTCTTTACTAACACTACCGGCGAGCTCCATGGACTTGAAGATGGTTCGATTACACCACACCGCTCCATTTCATTGACGAGCTCTTTTACTTCAGTTCGCTTAGCCAGCGGTACACTTCTGGGTGCCTGTTTTATTGGCCTTGCTTCACCAGTATTTATTTCGTGTTTCACTATTGCTGTTCTCCCTTGGCTTTTATTCTGCCCGGCAAAAATGCAAGCGTGCCTTTTCAGCAGTTGTTTGGCTTTATTTCTGTCAGGAGGTGATAGCCCTGCTACCCATCGCTCCACATGTGCCTGAAATTCTTCACGCTCCTTTGCAGACATATTGGCAGGTTCTGGCTTTTTATCGCAGTTTATTATTGCCTCTGCTTGAGCACATTGACCTATTTCGGAATTCTTGTTGATGACTTTTTCTTGGCCTGATAAATTTAGTACCCGTATGGGAACCTTTCTTCCATTGCAAGTTTTTACGAGGGCTTTTGCTGTTAATAGCTCGCTCTTAATTTCTGCTGGTTCTACTACCCACAACCGATTGTCCTCACAATCTCCCTCCATTCGTGCCCATATTACTGATTCAGACCGTGGTGGTAATGTCTGATTCTCAATAGCAAGCAGTTTCTTGACGTGCATCTGGTTGTCATATCCAACATCAAGCGGTATTTCAACATTACGCCAAATCATCACTTGTTGCCCCATATGCAAGGTGATTCCGTGGTTTATCATAAAATCCGCTCCAATAATAACCTCGTCCACAATATCGGCAACAATAAATATGTGTTTTACACTGATATTGGCAATAGTCACCTTCGCCTCAGTCTTACCATAGACAGTGGCAGGCTCCCCAGTAGCTGTACGTAGTCGTATATTACTTATAGCTTCACATTTTCCCCTCACTACATCGGGCCTGATTATTGACTGTGACGCTCCTGTGTCTATGGTAAAGATGTGCTTTTCACCGTTGATGTGTCCACATGCAGTAAGGTTGCTATTTTTCTGCTGCATCACTGATATGGAGATTGTGGGGCCGTCGTTTGTGGGAGCTAGCTCTTGCCCCTTAGTGCTAGCTCGTTTTAGTTTAACGGGGACTCTTGTGTTGTTTGTTGGTACACCCGTTTACTGTTTCTTGATGGCGAAACAGATCTAGCTCTCTTCCTTGGCGCCTTGCAGTTGCGCTGGTAATGACCGGCTTTGCCGCAATTATAGCACTTATTATTAACTTTGTGCTCTTTCTCCGCCAATGCTTGTCTCACGGCCTCCTTAATGCTAGAGACTAAACTATTTTCATCTTCGGCAAGGACTTCTACATTCCGTACCTTGCACACCTGTGGCTTCATAATTACCCTAGCAGTCTCCTGAGCCAGTGCAAATGAAACCATTTCTGCGAAGGTTGCCTTTTGCGTAGCACACACTGCAAGTTTGACATCAGGGTCGCGGATACCATTAACAAAAGCCTCTGTTTTGACATGATCCAGGAATGGATGGTTTTCGCCTGGATACGTAAGCTGCACCAACCGCTCGATTTCCATTGCGAAATCTTGTAGAGACTCATTTGGCTTTTGTCCTCTACATCGCAATTCCATGCGGTATAGGTCACGCTTGTGTTCACCACCATATTTACGCTGCAGTGCCGTCATTATGTCATCAAAACTGTTTCTGCAGCCTACTGGTACAGTTTCGAGTACTTCTGCTGCCGAACCTTTTAAGGCCAAAACTAATTCTATGGCCTTTTCTTCAGTGTCCCATCCATTTCTGTTAGCCACTGTTTCGAACTGAAATTTGAAAATGTTCAGTGGTGCACTGCCATCGAAACATGGCGTCTTTATTCTGTTGGAAACCTCTGGAACAAATCGCGTTGGTCCACCTTGGCACTGGAGATTCAGGATTTTCGCTTCCAGTTCATGTAATTTCTCATCCACGTCTTTTACCTGAACTTCGACGCCACCAATTTCTAAGCTATGGACTTTATTCTCCAGCTCTGAGATTTTATCGTCAAACTTGCTGACTTTTTCTTCAATGCCATCTACTCTTTTGTTTATGGACTCAGACATTTCTACAAATCTCGCATCCATTTTATCAAACCTAGTTTCCATTTGCTCACTGTTCACTCTAGATGTTTCTTGCAAATCAGCCATTTTCTCACTGTTCGCTTTGATTTCGCTCATCATGGCAGCAAACATTGCGCTGATGTCTGTACTGATTGGAGTGCTAATAGAAGGAGTGGATGTTTCCATCTCATATTTTTCTTTTTCATCGAACTCATAACTCTCTATGTCGATGTTGCGTCGATGGAACTCGTCTATTAACCTTTTTTGAAGTTCTGCCTTATTACCTGTTGTCGGCAGGTCACACTTACTCAATTCCTTTTTGAGTTGCTCCACTTTTAGGTCTTCGAACTTCATTGTAGATTTTTTTTTTTCTTTTATTGCAAATAAATTTATTATTTTTACTTTAATATTGCAATCCCACTTCTGACACCAAATGTTACGTTTAAGAATTGATTAAACGTGTGAGTTCTTTTGATTGCTCAAAAATAAAAATAAAGTAACGCACAATTTTTATTTGCAACTGTTTTGCTTTTATTATTTCTTCACTAAGCAAAATTACAAACTGTCTTTACTTAACTATAATGTTATTTTATACCGCACGAGGTCTTAAAACGATGTTGACTCGACTACTTTCTGTTTTGTACTGACTCCTTCCCACACAGGCTGACTCTTTTTATAGTACTTGAAACGGTTCTCGAATGTTCGCTCATAGGTGGCGTAATGACGTGTATTTACTTAGTAAAGCCAAATGGCTGCGTTGCCATCTGTATTGTCATTTACGATCAAACAGTCTTCTAGCAAAATCGGGAAAATTCATGTTGCTGCTTCTAGGCGTTTGTAGAAAATTCGATTGGCCGTTATTTTGAATATCAGAGTACCTTTTTATGTTGGCAATACTGTGTGTTACGGGTAATACAGGGCTGTTACCATATGTGTTCGCACTTTTGAGTATGTGTGTACTATAGGTGTGTCTATCTGTTAATAAGCAGACGCTTGTAGTTGTTGTTGGTTGTTTACGTTTAATCACGTATTTGTGTGCTACGCATGTGCATATAGTTGTTTGCTATAGTGCTTGTATGTAAATACGTGTGTACGTTTAGTTATTTATTTAAATACTTCTGGATATTTCTTTACATTGGCTCTGTTCGAATATTTTTACGTAACAATATGTAGCTTTTTTTATACTTATTTCACGTAATAAAGGTTTATCAAATAATAAATTTACTTTGGTTTTGTGTATTATAGGCCTGTTACACACCAGACTAAGTTTTATGCCACACAATTTTTGTTTTTTTAAGAACACACGAGACTAATTCATCCGACATAAAAATGTATACGTGTACACAGCTTTGTGTGTATTAGTGTTTTATGTATTCATTTGACATTTGCCTTTAAGCGTAGATATTTCAGCTCATAATTTTAAAATGGACGTAAATATTGAAATATTGCGGGCACAGAATACACAGAAGTGAAGAAAGTGACAGGTCAAAAAAGCTAGGATCAGGTTTTCAAAATTCGTGGGAAAAAGAGACAACTATAGTGCATTTGTTATTAAGAAAGTATGGAAATAAACAAACTGAAAACGAAAATTATAAGAAAATGATAAGAATGTGAAAAAGCAAAAATGATTAGAAAAGTTTAAAAAAATTAAAATTTAATCATATGAATTGAATAGGCTAAAGTTCGTAACGCTCTTTTTTTTTTTTTTTTTTTTTTTTTTTTAAGCCAAATTACATGTGATAATTATTAATGAACAAATAACATCAAAGTTAGTTGTAAATATTCTGACAACAACACATAGTTGAACGGAACAGCCAGCCGTTTTCGAAGGCCACTAAACCTTCCTCATCAGCGTTCTTCTGTGTTTTGGTCCACTGTGTGTGGTGTCAGTTGATGTAGATGTCTGCCTTATATACGTAACTTTATTGCAAATGGAATATGTGAATTGTTTTGATTCATTGCATTTCAATTTGCTAATGTGTTTCGTAATGTATACGCAAGTTACCATCTATATATATACCATCTTCTATATATATTACCATCTTCTATATATATTACAACAGTCTTACCATTGTCGTTTTGTTCCTTACTAACTATACACATGTTTGTTAATTTGCTTATTTTTGTTCTACTTAAGACAAACTTTTTTGGTTTGTTACTATTAAGTATATTTTTATTTTTAATTTTTGCCACAAGCCAATGACTATTAATTAGTTAATTTAATTATTATTTTTCGAACTGTATTTGTTTCTATATTCTTATGAATTGAATAGGCTAAAGTTCGTAACGCTTTTTTTTTTTTAAGCCAAATTACATGTGATAATTATTAATGAACAAATAACATCAAAGTTAGTTGTAAATATTCTGACAACAACACATAGTTGAACGGAACAGCCAGCCGTTTTCGAAGGCCACTAAACCTTCCTCATCAGCGTTCTTCTGTGTTTTGGTCCACTGTGTGTGGTGTCAGTTGATGTAGATGTCTGCCTTATATACGTAACTTTAAAAAAAAAAAAAAAGCGTTACGAACTTTAGCCTATTCAATTCATAAGAATATAGAAACAAATACAGTTCGAAAAATAATAATTAAATTAACTAATTAATAGTCATTGGCTTGTGGCAAAAATTAAAAATAAAAATATACTTAATAGTAACAAACCAAAAAAGTTTGTCTTAAGTAGAACAAAAATAAGCAAATTAACAAACATGTGTATAGTTAGTAAGGAACAAAACGACAATGGTAAGACTGTTGTAATATATATAGAAGATGGTAATATATATAGAAGATGGTATATATATAGATGGTAACTTGCGTATACATTACGAAACACATTAGCAAATTGAAATGCAATGAATCAAAACAATTCACATATTCCATTTGCAATAAAGTTACGTATATAAGGCAGACATCTACATCAACTGACACCACACACAGTGGACCAAAACACAGAAGAACGCTGATGAGGAAGGTTTAGTGGCCTTCGAAAACGGCTGGCTGTTCCGTTCAACTATGTGTTGTTGTCAGAATATTTACAACTAACTTTGATGTTATTTGTTCATTAATAATTATCACATGTAATTTGGCTTAAAAAAAAAAAAAGCGTTACGAACTTTAGCCTATTCAATTCATAAGAATATAGAAACAAATACAGTTCGAAAAATAATAATTAAATTAAAATTTAATCATTTTTATGTGTTTAAGCAAAAAAAAAGGTGATATAAAAGGTTGCGAGTGTTCATTAAGTGTTTCCGGCATCTTTCAATGGCAATATTGCTGGCTATAGTGCAGAAAACTTCATCTGGGTGAGAACGAGGAGTCTGTATTGGCCATTAAGGAATTCGCTCAACGTGCCGGAGTTGCATTTGTTCCATATATTGGGGAGTCTTACAATATTGTCTACAAATGATTGATTATCCTCAGGAAGATGTTTGTAAAGTTTATATCGATGAATTGTTGACATTCATCAGTGCCACAAAACATTCATTGCCTTGTACAAGGAGAGTTGGAAATGCCATTACCATACTAATTCCTAAATTGGATCAAATTGTGCGTGACGATAAAAAGGTTTCCCTTGTGCTTGCTGCACTTGAAAGTTTCTCCTATATTTTGAAACACAATTGCCTGCCGGGTGAAAATTGAATGATTGCAATTTTGATGAGCCTGCTGGCGGCAATGACGACGAAAGTGAATACGAAGGTGCTGGTAATTTGCTGCGATTATTGGGATAGGTAATTAAGCAAAAATTCATGTAAATTTATATTTATAATAATTAGCACTTGCGGGTTTTAAATATATTTGCAGCGAAAAACTAAGAAGGATGAGAAACTTGATTTACAAAGGGTCTTTGTATATAGAGCTTTGGCCGAATGTTCACCGGAAACTATTTGGATACATTCTGCTCGTCAAAATAATGTTTTCGTATTGGGTGAATTGGTTTTTTGTTCCGAGGGAAAATCATTCGAGTAAGTATTAATTTTTTTATTAAATAAATTTACACACAATAACTAAAATGTATATTTTTCAATTGCAGAGCATACCTATATGTATATTTTGATGGCATTGTCTCAGGACATTGCCAACGAAAAGGAACCTGCCGCTCTCGATAATATATGTGGAGCAATTGCCTACCTTACAAACTGTAACTTAAAGAAACAAGTATTGCCAGTTTTGCTACAACACTTGCCACTACATGAACATTTTGATAAAAACGCTTTAATCTTTAAATGCTTCAAAGTCTTCGTGCAAATTATCCCAACAAATTCAGTGCAGTGGCTAATTAGAATCCATAAATAAAAGTTTTACTTGTAGTTATTATGAGCAATTCCTATCCTTACTATCGGGCCTGTTCTGCAAATCACGACATGTCAAATCACGGTGATTTCAAAAATTGATAAAAGCTAAATCACAGCTTTTGTAAATTTCACGATTTATAGCGATGGAAGTTGGAATAAAATGTTCTATTATACATGACAAAAACTTAAAATAAAATAAAAATCCACTAACAAGTGAGTTATTAATAGTTTGATTTTGAAATCACCGTGATTTTAATCACCGTGATTTTCAGAACAGGCCCGTATACGTACTATTTTTAAACACATTTGTTGTATTTATGTACTATAGATGTATATTTGACACAACACAAATGAAAAATTAATAAACCCCTCTATTATTTTTGTTTTGTATAATCAAATTTGCTTTAATTATTATTATTTTCAATAAAAAATTAAATAATCATTAATTGTTAATTAAGTAGATTTTGTCAAGTTTAATAATTTTAAAATGCGCTAAGTGTTGTTTGTAATAGAGGGAAAACAACCCCAGTTTTATATTAACAAAATTTGAAGTTGGGACAAAAATAAAAAAACAAATCTATTATTTAAAACGAATTTAACAAAATCTTTAATTTACTAATAACGTGTGGTTACAATAATTTGTTTTACACTTTCTATCGGTGTCAATAGACGCTTTGTTGTATCTTCCATCACTAGTTCCGGACAATTGACCAATAAACTTTGCGTTACTGATAAAGCTCCTGGGGCCAGATTCCGCAACGATGAGTTTTGAAATGTTCACCAATTTCAGTGTTCACAATTCAGCACACTTTTTCCAGTGATAAATTTTGACGCTAGTGTTCACTATAACTATCAAAATTATTCATTCTCACCGTTGAGGATGCACAAAGCAACAAGTGTATACTGGAATTGGTGAACACTTCAAAATTCATCGTTGTGGAATCCGGTCCCTGCTCGGCATTCGTAACTTGCCATGTAAATGAGGCGCCGTGAGCCTTTTCTGACTCCAATTCTTTGCTGGAACTAGGAAAAGAGTGGCGCCACAACAGCAACAATTTGGGTAATAGTCCCTTCACTTATGGGAGATCCCAGTCATTATGGATCCAATTAACAACCAACCGGCTTGGGTACGATTTAGCGACATGCTACTCGTGTCGCATTAAATACAATTTTACCCTTGATATGTTGCCGCCAAAGCGCAACTGTAACCTGATATGGACTCCGGTGAAGACCCCATTTGCTCGAGGGTATCAACAAAGCTATCGATAAGTGGTGTTATTAGACTTGGCACAGTCTTGGGCTGCTGCACTTGGATGCACCAATACAGCACAAGTCGTATCAATGGCATGCAGAGATTGATCAGCCAGAAGGTTTTGAGGTGTTGTGCCTCAAACTAATACCATAGAGCCCAGTTCTTGCAATGCACACACTAAGAAGTGTTGACTGAACAGTGTTTCCTGATTCAAGTCCTTGACATTTTCGGGATTGAAAGCCGAAAATTTTGCCAATTTCCCAGAAAAAAGTTTGCCAAATTTCTGAAAGCAAAATATTAATAAATACATATATTTCTTGTAATTTTCCAACTGAGAATTATACTTACATTAAATATTGAGCCAAAGAATGGTTTCCTGAAAATAAACTGAAAATATATCCAACATTAAACACAAATTCATAAAATTAAAAAATTTTTCACCCTTTTACTTACCAATTAACACATGAATAAAAGCACAAAGCATAATCACAAAACAAGCTAAAATTTTGTTGCGCTAGAAGCAAAATCAACGCCAAAATTCCGGGGAGAGCGAGATAGGTATAAAAACACAAAAATCTTCCGTCTCGTGTCACTTCTGTATGTTTTGTGTTGCGGGTATTATAGATGATGAAACACTAACAATTGCCTTAGTTGGATTGACTTGTTGGCAGATTCTCGCAATGTAGACACCTCTTCCAATCTTGAACGCTTAAACTGAAAAAAATTTGAAATTTAATTATAAAATAACATTTTCAACAATATGTATGTATATTTCAAATATGTATGCATTTCAATTATACATACATATGTATGTATAAACAACTTACCTTTTTTGAAGTGCTGCTGCATGCCGTTTCACAGTATGAGTCATCTATCTAAACAAAACAAACAAATTAAAAAATGAATTTTAGTTCGTTAAGAATAAATAACAGACTACAAATATTTTGAGGCACATTTGTATCAAATGTACCTATCTATCATTTGTTAAAGTTTGCTCACCTTATTAATTTCTAAATTAGATTGGCCTCTAATTTCGTCGTTTCATTAAAGCACAAAAGTTTTGAAACAAACATTTCTTCAGCTGCCATTCCACTTCTCATTGCTGCTCTCATTTTCTTTTTTTCAAGGGATATTTGTTGTTGCAGCACTTTAATTTTCCGTTTGATTTCTTCTTTTGTTACATTTGGCTTGACATTTTTCAACTTTAAAGCAATTTCTTCCATTGCTTCATTTTTTTATATATTTTTCCATAATCTGGATGTGTAACTTTAAATAGTAGTTCGCGGCATTTAAATTCTTTTATTAATTCCAAAGTTTGCTGACGTGACCAGCCCCCTTCCTCTTTTGTATTCATGTTTTCACTTTGGCAAGCGACGAACGACTAAATGTGCTCTATAAAAAAAAAATTGCGAACCCATTTTTTTAAAGTTATGTGTGTATTGGTTTTGTGCTGATGATGCGGGCAAAGTATATTTATATAAAGTATATGCAGGTCTACAACAACTAAGAAAATACAAAAACAACATGCGCTTTGTTTGTGTAAAAATAATGTATGAATGTCGAAAACAGATGATTACAATCAGACCTGGGCAACTTGCATTACTTTTCATAAGCACTGATTGAAAAACAAACATTTTAGTGAAAATTTAAATTAGATGTTTGTAATGCACTTTTTTTGCACTAAAATAAAATCTCTTAAAAGTAATGGATTAATATTGCTTTAGCAGCTAATCGTATGGCGAAAAATTCACTAATTTTGTATTACCACTATGCACATCATGAAATAATGCAATATCACATATTGTACACAGTAAATTATATAAAACGTAATCATATTTTTATCAGATAGCACAAATAAAAAAATACATTAAAGGAACATTGAAGGCACCTGTATAAGTAAGTACATACAAATGAAAGATCAGAACTTAGGTTTTCGTTTATTTTATTGTAAAGCTATATCTTAAAAAATGGTGATTTTATAAACGGAATATACTACCGCTTGGAACAATTTAATCAAGTTTTGTCTTTCTCTTGAAAATTTATAAAAATGGTAGTGATATGATTTTTGCCTGAATTAAGTGGCGATATGTACATGGAAAAAAGTTTACATATTTATGTTTGTACGTATGTTTTTATGTACTTATTTACACATTTACGTTCTATTTTTTGCCATGTAATTTGCTGCTAGCGCAATATTAATGTATTACTTTGAAGAGATTTTAGTTTAATGCAAAAAAATTGCACTATAATTATCAAAGTTAGTTCTAATGTAATAAATTTGCATTTGTATTGATTTGGTTTAGTGTGGGAAGATGGTCAACGCATTTGCTTATTTAATACAAGTCCCAGATCTGCATACAACAAAAAGGAAATGTATGGATAGACAAAACCAAAATAAATTTATTAATTGATAAACCTTAATTACGTGAAATAAGTATAATAAA
The DNA here is from genome assembly GCA_944452675.1 of Tachina lurida. Taxonomy (NCBI): domain Eukaryota; kingdom Metazoa; phylum Arthropoda; class Insecta; order Diptera; family Tachinidae; genus Tachina; species Tachina lurida. Next base: position 56,343,553 of record OX101754.1, read on the forward strand.
AGCTACATATTTATTTTAATAATTAAATATAATTATTTTTAAATGTTTTGTAGCATTTTTTTTGAGTAAAAATGTATTTCAACTTTTTCACTACACACAATTGTGTATAACAAATCAAAGCAAAACAAAATGGCGCACGAAAATTGTAAACAACTTTTGACATTCATGCATTGACACTACACGAGAAAAAAATTAATCACCTGAGTACTTGCATATACTTTATATAAATTTACTTTGGATGCGGGGTTGTCGCTGGTTGAAAAATGATGCCAAAAACAAAACCACTCTCTTTGCCCCTCTCACCAACAAACTGGCATGTTGTTCCAGCACAATTGTTCTCGTGTGTGACAGGCCATAGACCTGCGTAATTAGTCTTGAAATGTAAATATGTCTTGTTTTTTAAATGTATTCTCGTGGCTGCATTATAGTAAACCAATAATAAATGCTGTCGTATTAAAAGCAAAGCACGATAGATGCATTTGTGTGCGTGTATATGAGTGCTAACAAGCAATGTCGTGAAGACTTCTTGTTATGAACAAACAGTCAACAAAGTAGTGTTGATACGTGTATGCTTGTTATTTTCCATCTTGTACGTTTGAGTGTGTGTGTGTAAGATGTAGATGGTAAGCTATTATGTGTTTAAGGGAGGTTTTTTTTAAGCGAGCGCACACACTAATGTAAATGCATGTGAATGTTTGTTTGTGTGCAGAAAAATAAAAGAGCTTACACACAACGTGTGTGTGTATGTACATGCATGACGCTTGTATACGCGCCCATGCGTAGAAAGAAGCAAGCATCACAAATTTTTCAGTTACGAAGTATTTTCTTCTTTACTCCTTTACTTGCAATAACTGAAACAAGTTCTTGCAAACAGTGTTGCTTAGCGTTTGTTTTAGAAGACTTCGCTGTAGTAAAGCATTTGAAAAATCCCTCATGTCTTGAAAGTTATTATAAATAGTCTTGTGCAGGACTTTATTGTGTATCCATACTAGAGTTCGACCGATTAATCGGCTTCGGCGTTCGGCCAAAAATTGGTAATCGGCCAACATTCGGCCTATGGCAAAAATCGGCCGATTAGCCGAAGCCGAATATTTTTCATTCCAAGCTTGAAAATAACATTATTTTTGGTCGTTGCTCGCCGACAGTTTCTATTGTGTTTAACGTTTTGAAAGGCTTGCTTTGAAATACAACCCTGTTGCTTTCTATTTTCTTTTACTTGGACGTTCTTGTGAGTGATCATATGAAAAAGCAATCTAGAAATTGCAAAATAGTCTTATTTTTCTTGTTATGTATCCAATAGATATTACAGCTATTTCAGTGATCTCAAAAAAGCAAACTTTTTTCTTAATTCATATAAAACAAGTATCATTTTTAAAATTTAAAACATTCGGCTTCGGTTTTGGTCGAAGCTTAGGATTTTAGCCGAAGTTCGGCTTCGGCTTCGGCCAAAAAAACCCCTTCGGTCGATCTCTAATCCATACATTTCCTTTTTGTTGTATGCAGATCTGGGACTTGCATTAAATAAGCAAATGCATTGACCATTTTCCCGCACTAAACCAAATCAATACAAATGCAAATTTATTACATTAGAACTAACTTTGATAATTATAGTGCAATTTTTTGGCATTAAACTAAGATCTCTCCAAAGTAATACATTAATATTGCGCTAGCACCAAATCACATGGCGAAAAATAGAACGTAAATCTGTACATACATACATAAATATATAAACTTTTTTCTATGTACATATCGCCACTTAAGGCAAAAATCATTTTTCAAGAGAAAGACAAAACTTTATTAAATTGTTCCAAGCGGTAGTATATTCCGTTTATAAAATCACCATTTTTTAAGATATAACTTTACAATAAAATAAACGAAATCCTAAGTCCTGATCTTTCATTTGTATGAACGTACTTATACAGGTGGCTTCAATGTTCCTTTACTGTATTTTTTATTTGTGCTATCTGATAAAAATATGACTACGTTTTATATAATTTTACTATGTACAATATGTGATATTGCAATAATATTGCATTACTTTATGATGTGCTTAGTGGCAATACAAAATTAGTGCATTTTTCGCCATACCATTAGCTGCTAATGCAATATTAATCCATTACTATTAAGAGATTTTATTTAAGTGCAAAAAATAGTGCATTACAAGCATCAAATTTAAATTTTCACTACAATTTTTGTTTTCCAATCAGTGCTTATGAATAGTAATGCAAGTTGCCCAGATCTGGTTGTAATCATCTGTTTTTGACATTCAACCATTATTTTTACACAAACAAAGCGCATGTTGTTTTTGTATTTTCTTAGTTGTTGTAGACCTGCATATACTTTATATAAATATACTTTGCAAAGGCGTATGTATTCATCATGATACAATAATATAAAGGTACAACCACATTTGACGTATAAAATTAATTTTGACTTTTACCAAAATTGTTTGATCGCTGTTTTTTTGTAAAGAGAGAGGAAAACGTTGCCACACGAAATTACGGGGAACTTTTTTTTAGGAATGTTTTTGGAAATGTGTAATTTTAAGTTTAGAAATTATAGTTTAATACACATTTATTTAAATGTTATATTAATTGGATACGTGAATAACGAAATATGTATGTGTATAATATGATGTAGAATGGATGAGCGTGTTTCATGCATATAATACACATTTACATACACTTCGTGTGCAAATTCATTGCAGCTTACAGTAAGAATTAATGCTTTTTTGATGGGCTACATCTGAATAATCTGAACAAAAAAAGACATGCAAAAGAAATAGTTAATGCATGGGTTCTATTGCTAATGAATTGGTTCAATTTAGGTGCAGAACGCATGATTTTAACACAGGCGTGTCATTGACGAGCATGGGCTAACATTTAGCAAAACTGCTCATCATTCAAATGAGTGCTTAGAACAAATGATACGTTTATTCGTTTATATATACATACATATGTATGTTTAAAACAGAACATAACGAAGTGCCCGCGGGTGGCCTTTTGCTTATAATTTTAGGCTCTAAGCAGGCATACTCTGATGATTATACTCGTATTTGAGGCAAACAGCTTTGAAAGCTGTTAAGTGTGCTGTTGTTTCCTTGCAAATTAAGAGGAAGCATTGTTCTCGCCGAGATCTGATTGGCAATTGTTCTCTCGTCGGTGTGAAAGCTCAATAGCTCTTTTAAAAAAGTTTGCACATGTGCATATGACTTGTACGCACCTGATGTAAGGCAATAAGCCAGAGTAGTACGAAGAGAAAGTCCCACCCTTGATTCAGAGGCTTTTCCGTTGGTAATTTCCCTTGAATTGTTTATGCTGATGTAAATTTTTTTTATAATTATAATTTAAATACATATTCTTCAATATTTTTCAATAAATAAAAAAGAACGTCAAAAAATTAATCAAAAACTCGGATTTCATAAATTAATAAGGTAGCATTAATTTTGAGAGTAAAAAATTGTCGGCACAAGCGTCAGAAGGTTAATATGGCGACGAAAAGAGAGAACGGTTGTACCCTTATATTATTGTATCATGGTATTCATTATGGCGAGTATACACGATACTACAAATCGTACAAGTATGAAATTAGTAACGTGTATCATGCTGTCGTACTTAAGGTGTTTTTACACGGTAATACAAAGTATTACCACTTTGTAGAATCATAATATTATGAAATCCTCTCCGTGTTTAAAAATAGAGAACAAGAATCTGTTGAAGGTATTTTTCATGTTTACACTGATACTATAAGTAAAGAAGACCAGTTTTGAATATATAAAAGAGCCTTCTAAACGGCTATAGGGATGTCATTTCTGGCATTTTAGCCGTTTAGAGGGTATACCACCCTTAGGTGAAATTTCATACTAGGCCATTATGAAAAGTATGCTAGTGAATAAAATCTGTAAATTTAATGGTGCCAAAAAAAGAAGACCAGTTTTGAATAGATAAAAGAGCCTTCTAAACGGCTATAGGGATGTCATTTCTGCCATTTTAGCCGTTTAGAGGGTATATCACAATTAGGTGAAATTTCATACTATGCCAAAATCAAAAGTACGCTTATTGAATAAAATCTGTAAATTTAACGGTGTCAAAAAAAGAAGACCAGTTTTGAATAGGTGAAAAAGCCCTCTAAACCACAAAGTAGACCAGAGTTGAAGAAAGTGACTTATGAAAAAAGCTAAAATCATTTGTCGCGCAGATTCTGCGAGAAAGGGACAACTGCAGTATATTTATTATTAAAATGTTACCAAAAAAATCAAAACAAACAAGAGAAAATGTGTTCTTTGTGAAATATACACGTGTACATACATACATACGTACATACACATTTACAAAATTAAATTGAAGAATTTGTTGCATTTACTTAAAAAAACCGAATGTGAAAAAGATTATTTGTATTAAAAAGTTATTAAAATTTGTTTGCAAATTATTCCTGATTTAACTTTAAGAATTTTCATTGAAAAATTTTAATTTTTACCTTTTATTTACAAAAATCACTCAGCGAATAAGACCACAAAGTGTTAAACGAAAAACATTTCAACAAGTAAACAATTTTGCAAAATTAGATGAAAGAATTTGTTGTGTTGAATTAAGAAACAAAGTGCGAAATAGCTTATCACTAATAAAAAGGCAATTACAAATTGTTTTAAGATGATTGCAGATTTCATTTGAAGCATTTTCATTAAAAAAATATTAATTTTTATCATTTATTTACAAAAATCGTCAAGCGAATGAGGCTACAAAGTATAAATTGAAATTAAGCTGCAAAATTCCACCACGAAAGAAGGTTAAAGAAGACACAGTGACAGAGTGAGCGCGAGATCCGAAAACACAAATAATCTTCCGTCTCGTGTCACCTCTGGTATACCCTGTGCTCTAAACCGCTATTGGCATTTTACCCAAATTCTATGACTAATTATTTAAATTTCACATACAATTCGACAAAAAAAATTATTAGAACCCTGTATAATCCCAAAACTTGTACATAAATTATTCTGTTTTTAATTGAAACATAGAAACATTTAGAGAAAACTTTAAAAGTGGGTTGGGGAATTATATGTTTGTGAAACATTTTCCACTAGTTTTGTATAATTATTATTATTTTTGTCTTAATTATTTGTACATAAAACTGAAATATATTTTCAGTGTATGGTGAAAATCTAGTTTCATTCCGGCTGTTTCTTATTTAACATGTGGCAGCACTATTTTATTTAAGATAATACAGCAAGGTTACCGCAAGTTTGCCGCAACTCTGTGTGAACTGTCAAACCCCATATGAAAAAACGCAAAATTTTTTAAATTATTTTCGGTTGTAGTTTGACACATCAGTAGTAATAGAGATGGAAAAATGGAGATGATATCGTGATTGAATATTCACTCACAACAGGTTCATAGTCAATGACTTATATTTAAATTATCTCAAGTGATATTATAAAAATTAACATTTAAAATTAATTTTGAAAAAGTAAAAAAACTGCTATTATATAATCCAAAATTTATAGTTATACCGATTTTACGAAGCAAACATTTTACAGTTTGTATTTGATACAACGATATTCTCCCAATGGGGTTTCCAACTAGCTCTACTCTTGGCATTTACCTCAGCGGGTTCCAACCCTCCCATTGGATATGCTATCAACAAAAATTATATGAAAAAAACTAAATGACAAAACAACAAAAAAAATGTCTATACATACAAAACAAAACAACGTATTACAATTGATAGTTATAGGGCTGGAAACAGATGTTTTATCCCAGCAATCGCCCACCCATCCGTGCCATTGTATATTCCTCATCTCTTATTTCAATGACCCCAATATCCACTCGACTTTTCCTACCTTACCTTACCTTCATGCCGCCAACCTTTCCTTAGCTTCACTCAAAAAACATCATCTTTCCTTTAATGCAATTTAGATCATATTTTCCTATACAGTTTTATTAACAAATTTCCTTAAATATACTTATTCTATTTATGTATGTGTTTTTTTATGGTATAAATATAAAAACTTTAAATTCTATTTTTTTTTTCTACTAATATTTAACTTATTCAACTATTACTCTTGATATTCTATTATTACACAATTATCTTTACTCTTTTATTTTCCTGCACAGCAAAAGGTTTGTATTGGATTGAAAATTAACTTTTTAATTGGTATATTTCCTTATCTCTTATATATTTCTATTAATAAAAAAATGTTCTTGCCTTTTTCGCTCATATCAAAATTTTGGGTTGTAAAGTTAGGTATATGTATATGTATTTAATTAATATCCCTAACCTGAAGGAGCTCCCTAAGGTTGGTAAAAATAAATCCTGCACTGTTCAGATTAATTAATTTAATTCTTTCAAATCACTTCGATATGAACCTCACCAGAAAAAATTCTTTTTATTTCCGTGGATAAATATATTTACGCGTACTTTGCCGATGGTCTACTTTCAGGCGTATGTAAAAATTTTTTTTTAGTTCTAACAAATAGCAAATTACTAAACCTTTGACTGTACTAACATATGTATAGGGAACAATTTTTATACCGTAAGCTAACCTATATATGCACATTAATTATAACACTATTTATCACGAAACACTAAATACTTAATTATGAAGTTTTTGTTATTTTTTTTCTTTAACTTTCTTAAATAATTTATTATATTTTATAAAAGAAATATTTTATTGCTTTTTAAAATTTCTTTTTTTTTTATTAGGCTAGGATTCTTTTTATTTTTCTATGCTGCTTGGGCCATTTTGCTTTATTTATAACCTCAATCAGATTTTGTTAACTGGCTTTACGGCCTTTTCCTTTTTTTAACCTTTTGCTCTTTTTGTCGTGTGCCACTGGTGAATACTTAGTTTGATTTAATTGTGGTCATCGCCTTGTCTTTTAAATAGCCTCTATATAGCCAGCTATAGTTACACATAAAGGCATTCTTTTGACTCACTTAAAACTTTTTTGTTATACATACTTTACTAAACTTACGTTCTTTTTTTGTTTTTGTTTTTTTTTATAAACCTTCCAGCTATTTTGCTGCTCTTCTCCAGAAACTGGGGAACTATTTAGGCCATACGTAACGCACGGAGCACAATATTACTATTTACATATATATATTTTTGTGTTTTATTTTATTTTGATTTGTTTACATATACTTCACTAATAGTTCTGGTGTGAACATTTCGACAATCTTTTTATTTCTGATTTCTATACATTTGTATCCCTATGTTCAACCCAAGGCAAATTCATTTCCAGGTAATATCAGGATTACAAAAACAATGAAAAAATACAACAATGAAAAAAACAACATGGGTTTTAGTTCATCCAAAACTTCAAAAATAGAATTTTTTTAACACAATAATAATAAAATTGATTCACATAAATTTGAAAATATTTCTCCACGGCAGCTACCACTAACAAAATTTGCAACGTTTAGCACTTCTAACAATTTTTTAATAGTTTTTTTCATATTTTTAAATTTGTTTTCACAGAATTTCTTTTAATAAAATATTTTTCATACTGAAATTTTTTAACATTTTCTTTTAATTTCTCTTTCGTAAAAAATTTTTGAAGTTTCTGATGAACTTTAATTTGAAAAAAAAAATAGCTCAGCTGAATTTCCGCTACTACCTTGTGAATGTGCCTTGATTCAACCTATATTTTTCCCAATAGATTTTCCAATTTTCAAAAAAAAAAAAACAAAAAACCTTTCCCGTCTGCCATATTTTCTTTGTTTTCTCGAACAATCTATCTTCCCTCCAAATCGCCATCTTTATTTGGGTAACTATACATTTTTATAATTTCTAGAAAATTCTACTCAATTATTTACTGTATAAATATATACATATATATATAGTTTTGGTGTGAGCCACCTTGGATTCTTTTCGCCATTTTGTAACTCTAGAATTTTCTTGGTACTAGACTATCAGCAATTTTAGAAGGAGCTTTTTATTCATTCGTAAACTTTATATTTTTTTCCGTTTACCCTATTTTTTTTTTATTGTTTTGTATCACCCTGTGTATAATATAAATCCTAGCAACACCACAATATTAGCAACTGTAACATTTGTAATACGAACACTTCCTTAACAAAACAAAACAAAATTAACACTGACATTTAATACTCTAATAAGTGATTGTAATTCTCGTTTGTGCCATGGAATATTATATTGTAACTATTTTAAACTAGCCAGAATTTAAAACAAACTAGAACAAAAATTCAACAAATTGTTTTATGGCTACACAATTAAAATAATCAGACGGGACAAGGTTTATTCGAATTCATATACATTATCCGCATGTATGTGTAGGATTTGTGTTGTTTTCTTTCACTTTTCCAAGGGACAGTCCGGGCTAAAATTTTAACAATACTTTCCCGCAACATATTTTGAGTTTTACTTCAAAAGAATTTGTGTTTATTGATTCCATGACTACTTCCAGTGCAGAAGAACATTATAGAGATTTTTGTTCATATGATCCTAAATACAGAACATGGAAACTTTTAAATATAAAAAACAGAACCCAGCAAAATGATAGTGTAAGCTGCGGTGTATTTGTTATAATGTTTTCTGTAAACTACTTAAATAGCAAATCCTTACTTGATTTACCCTCTCCCGACGTATTTAGAAATACTATCAAATCGATTTTAGTTCGAAACTCAGATAATTATGCCCAGTTTTGCTGCCATTGCGGAAACACTAAAATTTCAAAGACTAAATGTAGCTCCTGTGAATATAGAGTGTGCGAACGATATGTTAAAGAGATATACATCAATTCTTTTAACATATGTAAAATATGTACGAATGAAATTTTACAATAAGCGTTTTAGCTATATTTCAGAACAAATCTATATATAAATAGGCAAGTGAAAAAAGTTAAGAACCATTTTAATTGACTTAAACTCAACGTATTCGCTTGATTTTTTTTTGTTAGATAGATTGACAATAGTAGCAGTGCAGAATGTATTTTTTCTTCTACATTTTTGTGTCTAAGATAGTTAAAAACAGTTAAGAATATTAGCCAATCATAAAGCCATTATTTCTCTTTCTCTCTTACCCGCAGTTTTTAACTTAATAATTAAGTACGTAATAAGCTAATTTTTATTTAAAATTAATGTGTAATTAAATACGATTTCATTTTTTCAGAGGTAAATTAAAGTTCTTATTAAATTACGTTGAAAGTACGGCAGCATTGCAAAACTTCTAAAGAACAGCTGTTTAGCATAAACAAAAAAGTTAGGTTATAAACATGTAGAAAATTAAAATTACATAAAAACTCATTTTATGAAATCAAACGAACATTGTAATACATTTTTTTATTACCTTATTCCATAATATGTAACTTTGTATTGTATATGTTATATATTTATGAAATTTAAACGAAATTCTTCTTAACCCGACCACATGATTTTTTCAACCCGACCACATGATGTCATGTGTATGTTTTCAATAAACACATACACGCATAAAAACATATGGTACGTTCATAAAACTTAAGTAGTATTTAATTACACAAAGTTGGGTATTTAATTATTATTTAATTATGCACTCAAAAACACAATTTCGTATTTAATTAGAACTTAAAAATAATTACAGTTTGATTAGCCAGTCAAAAACTGGGGGTTAATTTGCTAAAAAAAAATTACAACAATTTGGCTTGGCAACTCCATAAACACTCAGAAGGAAAAACCTATTTTATTTGTTCATTCTATTCTTATTTCCATCTTTCTATGTACTTAAACGATTATTGCTGAAACTAATAAAATTTGGATATTTAAATAACGAGTGGTACTGTATTATTTTTCTTTAGATGCTTAAAAATAATATATTTTTTTAATTATTAATAACTTTGAATTTAAATTCACCTACAGCACAAAGTAAAATTTTTATTTTTGGTTTATTTTGTGTGCGTTTTGCTTTTGTTCATTGTTTTCATTATTTTTCTGTGCTTTAAATGACTGAACATACTGGAATGTTGGAATATGATGGAATGTTGGAATATGATGGAATATGATGGAATGTTTATATTATTAGGCTAGCATATTCGTACATACATGTGGGGTCTTTCTCAAAGAATAGGAAATAGAAACTTATTTTGTAACAAACGTTTTAATGGGGAGTCTAAAACTTTAGAGAAAAAGCGTTCAATGAAAAAATAAACGAATATTTTTGTTTTGGGCAATAATAATGAATATGAAGTGAAAACACTAGGAGCAAATATCTAATTACATTTAGTTCAAAAAGTGAACAACTTTTTTTAAATAGTTTGCTTAAAATCTATTCTTATTTATGCCGATAAGTGAAATTTTAAATTCGTATTTAGTACTTAAGAAAGTGGTTTAGCCTGGAGTCTATACATATGTATATTTGAATATAGTTTTTAAATTGTGTTTTCAATTCATCAAACTTTAAATATTTTCATTCTATTCTCCACCTCTGTGCGTTAATGGTTGATTTTCAACCACTGGGCGAACACTAGTAGTAATAAAATAAGAAATTTTTATTAAGAATAAAATTATAGGAATTTGTTGATACCCTCGAGCAAATGCGGTCTTCACCGGAGTCCATATCAGGTTACAGTTGCGCTTTGGCGGCAACATATCAAGGGTAAAATTGTATTTAATGCGACACGAGTAGCATGTCGCTAAATCGTACCCAAGCCGGTTGGTTGTTAATTGGATCCATAATTACTGGGATCTCCCATAAGTGAAGGGACTATTACCCAAATTGCTGCTGTTGTGGCGCCACTCTTTTCCTAGTTGCAGCAAAGAATTGGAGTCAGAAAAGGCTCACGGCGCCTCATTTACATGGCAAGTTACGAATGCCGAGCAGGGATGGGATTCCACAACGATGAATTTTGAAGTGTTCACCAATTCCAGTGTACACTTGTTATTTTGTTCATCCTCAACGGTGAGAATGAATAATTTTGATAGTTATAGTGAACACTAGCGTCAAAATTTATCACTGGAAAAAGTATGCTGAATTGTGAACACTGAAATTGGTGAACATTTCAAAACTCATCGTTGCGGAATCTGGCCCTAGGAGTCTAGGAACAAAATATTGTAACCACACGTTATTAAGTAAATTAAAGATTTTGTTAAATTCGTTTTAAATAATCGATTTGTTTTTTTATTTTTGTAACAACTTCAAATTTAGTTAATATAAAATTGGGTTTGTTTTCCCTCTATACTTGTTCCATTAAGTTAGTTTGTAAGGCGGGCAATTGCTCCACATTAGAGATCGACCGAAGGCGTTTTTTTTGGCCGAAGCCGAACTTCGGCTAAAATCCTAAACTTCGGCCAAAACCGAAGCCGAATGTTTTAAATTTTAAAAATGATACTTGTTTTATATGAATTAAGAAAAAAGTTTGCTTTTTTGAGATCACTGAAATAGCTGTAATATCTATTGGATACATAACAAGAAAAATAAAACTGTTTTGCAATTTCTAGATTGCTTTTTCATATGATCACTCACAAGAACGTCCAAGTAAAAGAAAATAGAAAGCAACAGGGTTGTATTTCAAAGCAACCCTTTCAAAACGTTAAACACAATAGAAACTGTCGACGAGCAACGACCAAAAATAATGTTATTTTTCAAGCTTGGAATGAAAAATATTCGGCTTCGGCTAATCGGCCGATTTTTGCCGTAGGCCGAATGTTGGCCGATTACCAATTTTTGGCCGAAGGCCGAAGCCGAAGCCGATTAATCGGTCGAACTCTACTCCACATATATTATCGAGAGCGGCAGGTTCCTATTCATTGGCAATGTCCTGAGACAATGCCATCAAAATATAGATATATGCTCTGCAATTGAAAAATATAAATTTTTTTTAGTTGTGTGTAAATTTATTTAATAAAAAAATTAACACTTACTCGAATGATTTTCCCTCGGAACAAAAAACCAATTCACCCAATACGAAAACAGTATTTTGACGAGAAGAATGTATCCAAATAGTTTCCGGTGCAGTTTTTCAAAGCACCAAAACATTCGGCCAAAACTCTATATACAAAGGCCCTTTGTGAATCCAGTTTCTCATCCTTTTTAGCTTTTTGATGCAAATATATCTAAAACCCGTAAGTGCTAATTATTATAAATATAAATTTACATGAATTTTTGCTTAATTACCTGACCCAATAATCGCAGCAAATTACCAGCACCTTCGTATTCACTTTCGTCGTCATTGCCGTTAGCAGGCTCATCAAAATTGCAATCATTCAATTTTCACCCGGCAGGGAATTGTGTTTCAAAATATAGGAGAAACTTTCAAGCGCAGCAAGCACAAGGGAAACCTTTTTATCGTCACGCACAATTTGATCCAATTTAGGAATTAGTATGGTAATGGCATTTCCAACACCTTGTACATATGTATGTATTAAAGGGTTGCATTTGTATACTTATAAGTATAGACAAACCACATACACCATGGTATGTACCATGTAATTGTGGTGAGAGCGAGAGAACTTGTATAACAGTTCTTGTGTGTGTTTGCATTTCGAAATGGCAATACAATTAAAACAGATAACAATTGCTTGTTGTATTGCTGCTTAGGAACTGTTTGTATATGTTTTTGCTCACAAAAACATATTGTAACACAGGTATATGAAAATAAACACTGTTACAACAAATAAATGATGAGCAGCAGAAAGCCATAGGAAATATTTCTTACGCTTTGTTCACATTATGAACATACACATTTACTATGTAAAATGACACTTTTTTGTACACATAATATTTTATATTGTATATGCAAAAAATGGTTCTAATTTTACAAAATATGCATAGAAAATTCAAGTTAATTGGATTTAGTCAGTATTTTTAATAATTTGTGTAATTTGTGCATGTTATTAACACTTGCCAAGTAAATAATTATTACAATTATTTTTGGTTTGTTTTTTTACGCAGATATTTGAAGCTTTTCTTGATTAATTAAGATGTACAACAGTGAAAGGAACACTGAACACAGTAGAACCTACTTGACAGTATAGGTTCTATTATACTATCAAAGGTTAATAAAACTATAAACTCAATTAGTGATTTTGGTGACCAACTTTATGGGCCTCCATAGACTTAGAAAATCAGTACACTCTCAAGTTTTTGCCCAACAGTTAATTCAGGCTTGGTGGTAGTACTTATATACATATGTGACTATACATACCATAATGTAGCTAAGAGTTCACTAAAGGCCAAACCCACGATGTCGACAACGTTCGACTTGTCACACATTTACATTCAAAACAAAAACAAATGTAACAAGTCGACCTTGTCGATATCGTGGGTCAGGCCCTAAATGTTAATATTTTACGAAAAAAAAAATTTCTATTTGCCTTTTTTTTTAGAATAACAAACAGGGACTTTTAACGTATTGCTAACAGTATTTGACAAAGTTGTAACTAAGTTAGACCTGAACTAGTTTTGTAAACATATCAATATAACCTGAACGTGTCTAGGCAATTTTGTAATCAATTGCAAGTTTAAAGTTTAAAAAATTGCGAAAAGAATATTTTATTTTTACAACCTACAGATATTTTATATACAACCTATAGATAAGACTGATTCTAACAAAAATTTAATTGAAAGGGAAGTTAATAAATATAAAAATACTATTATACACCTACAGTGTGATTTAAATATTTTGAAATGGTGGGATGATTGAAAAAATGAGTTTCCGCTGTTATATAAGCTAAGCTGCCGAATATTCTCTATACCAGCATCTAGTGCTCCTTCCGAAAGGATATTTTCTGTAGCTCGGGCACTAATAACAAATAAACGATCACAAATTGGTACTGATGAAAAATCATTCAATAAAATTTTATTTGTGAATATAAATTCAAAGAACCGAATTTCGTTTAAGCCTATCATATACATATGTATATATGTACATATGTACATACCGATACCTTAATGTAGAAAGCTCTATTTCTTCTATGAAATATGCATACAAGAAACCCGATATAATATATATGTATATGCATAAATATATGTATGGATATGCATATGTAGATATATGTATGTACATACATATATTTTTGTATTGCGTAATTAATCTACTTTATATTATATGCTTATCTTGAATAATTGATTTTTGAATTTAATGATGTAGATACCTATGTCTAAATTAAAAAATTTAATAGTTTTTGTTGCTTAATTTTTTAATTATATCACATTAATTTTTGTTATATTATTATTGAATAATTGATTTTTTACTACATAAAGTATGTTAAAATTCAAAAGACAATAATTATTGTTACCTGATTTTTTTTTTTTAAATTCGTATGTACCTGTGTATATTTATTTTTTATATATGTACATATGTAAGTACAAAAAAGAATTACTTTTGTTACCTTATTTTATTAAATTATTTTAATTTTTTGGTGAAACTCATTAATGATTTATGAGTTTTTTATTTAATGGGTAAATTGAATAACAAAAGCATTTGCTTTTTACTTAAATTAAAAAAAAAAACACATTATTTTTATTTAAAATATTTGTGTTTAACTTCAAAGCACTCAATTAGTTTTTTTAAACAAATTATATTAAATAAACGTTATGAAAAAAAATCAAAGTAGCATAAAGCAGTCTTTCATTGCGCTGATTTACACGGGATTAATTGTGCTGGCATAACATGCCAGTTTGTGGGTGAGAGAGGCAAAGAGAGGGGTTTTGTGTTGGGCATAATTTTTCAACCAGCTACAACCCCGCATTAGCAGCACAAAACCAATACACACACAACTTAAAAAACTGCAAATAATAAATGAATACGAAAAACACTAACACACACACAGCTGTGTATACGTATACACTTTTATGTTTGATGAATTAGTCTTGTATGTTCTTAAAAAAACAAAAATTGTGCGGCATAAAAATTAGTCTCGTGTAAACTACCTCATTCATCAACAATGGTAATTTTTTCAACACACCATGTTGTACTTATGTTAAAAGCAGTTTTACGTATTTGATTGGTTTCAAAAAAACAGATCCAAACAAACATGTTATTCTCATTTGCTCATTATACAACCACACAACAACAGTTTTGAAAAACAACCATAGCTACTAGAGACAGAAACGCTAATTAACATAGCTAAACATATCAGAACCAATACACACGCAAAACTGTTGTGAACAGTTCCAACTGTGCAACCCTTTAGTATGTATATATTGTATTGTATTTCATTCTCCTTGTATGTACAAGGCAATGAATGTTTTGTGGCACTGATGAATGTCGACAAGGCATCGAAATAAACTTTACAAATATCTTCCTGAGTATAATAAATCATTTTGTAGACAATATTGTAAGACTCCCCAATATATGGAACAAATGCAACTCCGGCACGTTGAGAGAATTCCTTAATGGCCAATACAGAATCCTCGATCTCACCCAGATAAAGTTTTCTGCACTATAGCCAGCAATATTGCCATTGAAAGATGCCGGAAACACTTAATGAACACTCGCAACCTTTTATTTCACCTTTTTTTTTGCTTAAAACACATAAAAATGATTCAATTTAAATTTTTTATAAAACTTTTCTAATCATTTTTGCTTTTTCACATTCTTATAATTTTCGTTTTCCGTTTGTTTATTTTCATACCTTCTTAATAACAAATGCACTATAGTTGTCTCTTTTTCCCACGAATTTTAAAAACCTGATCCTAGCTTTTTTGACCTGTCACTTTCTTCACTTCTGTGTATTCTGAGGTCTTCTTCTTCTTCTTCCTGTGCTGACATACTATGTATGTCAAAAAAGGTGACTTCGGACACTTATTCCATGGTGCCAACTTTGTGGTGATAATTTTGTTTTGTTGTGTAGGAGCTTCCTTCGGTTGCTGCGAACGACCTATACCTTCATATAGGAGGTAGGAGTTTCCAAGATCCACTCCCTTGTGGTGGTTGTTTTTATTATAGTTGTTTTTGTTTTTGCATGTGGTTAATGGAAACCAACTGTGCCTGTATTCTGTGGTAAAAGTACGATTTCTTCACATCGATGGCATTTATTTCGTGCGAAATATTGACAGCTGAAGTTTTTGTTAACAAAAGTCTATCAATGTTGCCTACTTCAAACCAATAAATACGAACATTTTTTATCGCCGTGAAGAAAAAAAACTTTTGAAAAAATTTTTCAGTCACGTAAAAAACTTTTTTAAGAGTTGCAAAAAAGGTATCATTTTACGTGTAGGTGTGAGCACGTGCGTTTTTTTGAGAGAGTATGTGTGCCACGTGCTCGAATGAAATTTATATCCAGAAATTTAATTTAAATAAATAGCAAATATATTAGATGTGCGCTATTAATGTATAAACGTTTCAATAGAAGACAAAAGTAGGTATCAGAATTATTAAATGTCATTATTTTAATTACTTGATTTCGAAAGTTATAGCCCAGCAAACTTTTTATAAAAAAAAAGTTTTAATCTTATCAAATCAAAACGATTAAGTGTGCGCTATTGGGACATATACCAATCGATAGAAAATCAATATACCTTTCAGAAAAAGTGACTGTCATATTCAGATTTACTTTGGTTCCTAAGTTATAGCCCAGCAAACATTTTATTAGCAAAAAAAAAAGTTTGCTTTATAAAACCAAAAGCGTTACTTGTGCGCTATTGACACATATACCAGTCAATGGGGAATTTAAATACCTTTAAGAACTGATAACTGTCATATTCAGATTTACTTTTGTTCTGAAGTTATAGCCCAGCAAACTTTTTAGTGACGAAAAAAGTTTTGCCTTTTTAAACCAAAACGGTTGAGTGTGCGCTATTGACACATATACCAATCAATGGGGAATTAAAATACCTTTAAGAACTGATATCTGTCATATTCAGATTTACTTTTGTTCTGAAGTTATAGCCCAGCAAACTTTTTAGTGACGAAAAAAGTTTTGCCTTTTTAAACCAAAACGATAAATTGTGCACTATTGACACATATATCAATCAATGAGGAATTAAAATACCTTTAAGAACTGATATCTGTCATATTCAGATTTACTTTTGTTCTGAAGTTATAGCCCAGCAAACTTTTTTGGTCGTTAAAAAGAGAAAAAAGTTTTCTCTTATTAAACCAAAACTATTGGTTGTGCACTATATAGAAGTGTAACAATCGATAAAGGATAAAAATACTTTTCAGAATTGGTGAGTTTCTTTTTCTGAATTACTTTAGTTCAGAACTTATAGTGTATCAAACTTTCACAAATTTTCATAATTTTTGTGGTAATGCAGTTTTTCCCATTAAGTGTGCTAGTGGCAACCTCGTGGTAATTTGCCTAGTAAAATATGTAAACAAACTGTGGAAAAAAATACTGATTTTGCAAATCAATAAAAATAGGTAATTTTTACTTTTATTTAAAAAAAAAGAATTAAGTTTTATGCTTTCGTATGAGTAGAGTCAGATTTAATAGATGTCATTATTTTTATTTGAATGACTATGGAGAAAAACACTCTCGAAAATTACTAAAAAAAAATTTTTTTCTTGCATATAAAATGAAAAGTATTAATTGTGCCCAATTAAATTATATACCAATCGATAGGAAATCAAAATACCTTTTCAAACATGTAACTTTTATATTCTGAATTACTTTAGTTCGGAAGTTATGGCCAAATAAAAAAATTTATATCATTAAAATTTAACAAAAAAGTTTAATGCGCATAAAATAGTAACTATTGTATGTCAGATATGAAATTATATATCTTTCGATAGATAATAAAAATACCTTTTAGAATTAATGACTGTCATTTTCTGAATTACTTTATTTCAGAAGTTATATCCTAGAAAACTCGTCGAAAGCACAAAAATAAGGACAAAAGTTTTCTACTTATAAAATAGAAACTACTTATACTATCGTATTGTGATATATAGCAATCGATGGAAAACAAAACTATATTTTTAAATTGGACGATAATATGCAGTGGTTGGTAGCACTACATGATTGTTGAAATATTACAGCAAGTTGGCAGCACTGCAGTTATTATTATTGGGTATCATGATACAATTATACAGGTAACCGCGAAGCGCCAGCTGTTTTGCTTGCTTCGTGGTGCACTCTGCCAAATGTTGTTTATGTTTTACAAACACACACACACGCTGTTTATCTTTAATTGCTCTATGACAGTTGGCACCAGAAACTAGCAACAAAAAGCCCTGTTGTTTTATTTGCTGTAAATTTGTTGTCGATTTGCGGTTACCTGTATAATTGTATCATGATACCCAATAATAATAACTGCAGTGCTGCCAACTTGCTGTAATATTTCAACAATCATGTAGTGCTACCAACCACTGCATATTATCGTCCTAAGCCATCCCTGTCCTTAAAATACACCACTGTTATCGACACAATTAAAAATGTAAATTTTAATGTTTAATTTGTTTAATATTTATTAATAATTGCAAATATAAGCTAATAATAATCATTATTAATTTTAATATTTATTATTAGTTTCAATTCGAGGTGGTAGTTGTTATTTGTGCTGCCACATATAACTGTGCTATCTACATCTTATACCTGCATTATCAGTAGCTGCACACTATTATTGACATTTTATAAAAAGTCTGCAAATAGGAAAGTATTTACGAAGTTGTAAGTTTGATGTGTTATAACTTCTGAATTCCACAAATTCAGAAAATGACAGTCACCAATTTAAAAATATAGTTTTGTTTTCTATCGATTGCTATATATCACAATACGATAGTATAAGTAGTTTCTATTTTATAAGTAGAAAACTTTTGTCCTTATTTTTGTGCTTTCGACGAGTTTTCTAGGATATAACTTCTGAAATAAAGTAATTCAGAAAATGACAGTCATTAATTCTAAAAGGTATTTTTATTATCTATCGAAAGATATATAATTTTATATCTGACATACAATAGTTACTATTTTATGCGCATTAAACTTTTTTGTTAAATTTTAATGATATAAATTTTTTCTTTTGGCCATAACTTCCGAACTAAAGTAATTCAGAATATAAAAGTTACATGTTTGAAAAGGTATTTTGATTTCCTATCGATTGGTATATAATTTAATTGGGCACAATTAATACTTTTCATTTTATATGCAAGAAAAAAATTTTTTTTTAGTAATTTTCGAGAGTGTTTTTCTCCATAGTCATTCAAATAAAAATAATGACATCTATTAAATCTGACTCTACTCATACGAAAGCATAAAACTTAATTCTTTTTTTTTAAATAAAAGTAAAAATTACCTATTTTTATTGATTTGCAAAATCAGTATTTTTTTCCACAGTTTGTTTACATATTTTACTAGGCAAATTACCACGAAGTTGCCACTAGCACACTTAATGGGAAAAATTGCATTACCACAAAAATTATGAAAATTTGTGAAAGTTTGATACACTATAAGTTCTGAACTAAAGTAATTCAGAAAAAGAAACTCACCAATTCTGAAAAGTATTTTTATCCTTTATCGATTGTTACACTTCTATATAGTGCACAACCAATAGTTTTGGTTTAATAAGACGAAAACTTTTTTCTCTTTTTAACGACCAAAAAAGTTTGCTGGGCTATAACTTCAGAACAAAAGTAAATCTGAATATAACAGTTATCAGTTATTAAAGGTATTTTAATTCCCCATTGATTGGTATATGTGTCAATAGCGCACAATTAACCGTTTTGGTTTAAAAAGGCAAAACTTTTTTCGTCACTAAAAAGTTTGCTGGGCTATAACTTCAGAACAAAAGTAAATCTGAATATGACAGATATCAGTTCTTAAAGGTATTTTAGTTCCTCATTGATTGATATATGTGTCAATAGTGCACAATTTATCGTTTTGGTTTAAAAAGGCAAAACTTTTTTCGTCACTAAAAAGTTTGCTGGGCTATAACTTCAGAACAAAAGTAAATCTGAATATGACAGTTATCAGTTCTTAAAGGTATTTTAATTCCTCATTGATTGATATATGTGTCAATAGCGCACAATTTATCGTTTTGGTTTAAAAAGGCAAAACTTTTTTCGTCACTAAAAAGTTTGCTGGGCTATAACTTCAGAACAAAAGTAAATCTGAATATGACAGTTATCAGTTCTTAAAGGTATTTAAATTCCCCATTGATTGGTATATGTGTCAATAGCGCAAATTTATTGTTTTGGTTTAAAAAGGCAAAACTTTTTTCGTCACTAAAAAGTTTGCTGGGCTATAACTTCAGAACAAAAGTAAATCTGAATATGACAGTTATCAGTTCTTAAAGGTATTTTAATTCCTCATTGATTGGTATATGTGTCAATAGCGCACAATCAACCGTTTTGGTTTAAAAAGGAAAAACTTTTTTCGTCACTAAAAAGTTTGCTGGGCTATAACTTCAGAACAAAAGTAAATCTGAATATGACAGTTATCAGTTCTTAAAGGTATTTTAATTCCTCATTGATTGGTATATGTGTCAATAGCGCACAATTAACCGTTTTGGTTTAAAAAGGCAAAACTTTTTTCGTCACTAAAAAGTTTGCTGGGCTATAACTTCAGAACAAAAGTAAATCTGAATATGACAGTTATCAGTTATTAAAGGTATTTTAATTTTTCATTGATTGGTATATGTGTCAATAGCGCACAATCAACCGTTTTGGTTTAAAAAGGCAAAACTTTTTTCGTCACTAAAAAGTTTGCTGGGCTATAACTTCAGAACAAAAGTAAATCTGAATATGACAGTTATCAGTTATTAAAGGTATTCTAATTCCTCATTGATTGGTATATGTGTCAATAGCGCACAATCAACCGTTTTGGTTTAAAAAGGCAAAATTTTTTTCGTCACTAAAAAGTTTGCTGGGCTATAACTTCAGAACAAAAGTAAATCTGAATATGACAGTTATCAGTTCTTAAAGGTATTTTAATTCCCCATTGATTGGTATATGTGTTAATAGCGCACAAGTAACCGTTTTGGTTTAAAAAGGCAAAACTTTTTTCGTCACTAAAAAGTTTGCTGGGCTATAACTTCAGAACAAAAGTAAATCTGAATATGACAGTTATCACATATTAAAGGTATTTTAATTCCTCATTGATTGGTATATGTGTCAATAGCGCACAATCAACCGTTTTGGTTTAAAAAGGCAAAACTTTTTTCGTCACTAAAAAGTTTGCTGGGCTATAACTTCAGAACAAAAGTAAATCTGAATATGACAGGCATCAGTTCTTAAAGGTATTTAAATATCCCCATTGACTGGTATATGTGTCAATAGCGCACAAGTAACGCTTTTGGTTTTATAAAGCAAACTTATACATATATATACATATAAATTTATTTCATATGTTTGAATTGATATAGGCATTGCACATGTTGTAATGTTTACAGAAATAATGTTTTTTTTTATTAAAAACGAAATTTCATGGTATTTTTGATCGCGCACGTGCTTTTAATGTAAACAAAAACAAAAAAGCGCGCACGAGCACGTGCGTTTAATGTAAACAAAAACAAAAATACTCCTTTTTTTGGAACTCTGAGGAGAAAAGTTTTTTGGGCAAAAGTTTTTTTTCTTCTCTTCCGTACATTTTTTCCGAAAAAGTTAAATGGGCATCACTTGTTACTTGTCAAACTTTTCACGCGAACAGCGTTACCATTTGTCAAGTTTTCCCTTTTTTTGGACGTTTTTTGAGATGCCAACAAGTTTTTTGAAAATATAAAGTTTTTTCAAGTTTTTTTTATAAATATGTCCATAATTGAACTTTTGCAGTACATTGAATGAAAATATTAAGTGATGTTTGTATGCAATAAAACGATCTTATATTTTCTCCCTTATTACTGCAACAGTGTCTAAAGGGTCAGTTAGCCTAACCAAGGTGTATTTAAACAGGTGGCAGCGTTACTTCAGCTGATAATTTTTTGCTCTATGTGCTTTGTAGCCAACGAATGTCAAAAACTTCGTTTTGTTTTTGTTTTGGTACAATTATTTCTGTACTTTTGACATTCTTCGGCTCTTTACACATCTATTTTTGCCGTATTTTTGTATAACAAATCCTTACGCAGTCACCTGTATAATTACACCATGAGCCTAACCATTTTTATTACTTTTCACATAACAATATCGATCAGCTGGTTTCTTTTAAAATTTTGGTACTTTTGTAGAAAAAGTTTTTGTTTTGGAAAAAAGTTTTTTTTTTCAGATTTAGCAAGTTTTTAAAAAATTATATATGGTAACGCTGCACGCGAAATAATCAATGTTGCTGAAAATTGTTCACAGTACGAATAGACGAGCAATTTTTATTTCTGAACATAAGAAATAACGTCGGCAGAATGACGTCACAAAAAACTTTGTGTTCAAACTTATTTTAAGGGGTGGCTAGACGTATAATGTTAAAAATCAAAATTTAAGTTCTCGTTTGCATACAAAGTGTGCGTTTTAAGTTTTGATTTTTTAATACTTATGCCACAGAGCATATATTTAGTGCTTCTGCTTGATTTTTTTTTAATCAACTTATTATTTCCAGTTTCCCGCAATTATTTTCAACGAAAAATGTGAATTTGACAGCTTGTGTCCTAACATAATTGCTCAGACATGTGTTTGAGCAATTATTTCCAAACATGTGTTCGAACACTAACATTTACGGTTTACACTGTCATTTTTTGTGTTAACAAGAGATTTTGACAATTGCCAACACAAAAATTTCCAAACTTATGTCTCGTGTAATCTCACTGTCACAACTTCGAACAGAGTACCAGGCTTAACAAGGCAAATTCATTTCCAGGTAATATCAGGATTACAAAAACAATGAAAAAATACAACAATGAAAAAGACAACATGGGTTTTACTAAATTCTTATGGGTTTTAGTTCATCCAAAACTTCACAAAAAGAATTTGTTTAACACAATAATAATAAATATTCACATAAATTTAAAAATATTTCTCCACGGCAGCTACCACTAACAAAATTTGCAACGTTTAGCACTTCTCACAATTTTTTAATAGTTTTTTCATATCTTTAAATTTGTTTTCACAGAATTTGTTTTGATAAAATATTTTTCATATTGAAATTTTTTAACATTTTCTTTTAACTAGTGTTCGCCCAGTGGTTGAAAATCAACCATTAACGCACAGAGGTGGAGAATAGAATGAAAATATTTAAAGTTTGATGAATTTAAAACACAATTTAAAAACTATATTAAAATATACATATGTATAGACTCCAAGGTAGACCACTCTCTTAAACCACTTTCTTAACTACTAAATACGAATTTAAAATTTCATTTATCGGCATAAATAAGAATAGATTTTAAGCAAACTATTTAAAAAAATTTGTTCACTTTTTGAACTAAATGTAATTAGATATTTGCTCTTAGTGTTTTCACTTCATATTCATTATTATTGCCCAAAACTAAAATATTCGTTTATTTTTTCATTGAACGCTTTTTCTCTAAAGTTTTACACTCCCCATTAAAACGTTTGTTACAAAAAAGTTTCTATTCCCTATTCTTTGAGAAAGACCCCATATGTATGTACGAATATGCTAGCCTAATAATATAAACATTCCATCATATTCCAACATTCCATCATATTCCAACATTCCAGTATGTTCAGTAATTTAAAGCACAGAAAAATAATGAAAACAATGAACAAAAACAAAACGCACACAAAGTAAACCAAAAATAAAAAAACTTACTTTGTGCTGTAGGTGAATTTAACTTTAATCAAAGTTATTAATAATTAAAAAAATATATTATTTTTAAGCATCTAAAGAAAAATAATACAGTACCACTCGTTATTTCAATATCCAAATTTTATAAGTTTCAGCAATAATCGTTTAAGTACATAGAAAGATGGAAATAAAAATAGAATGAACAAATAAAATACGTTTTTCCTTCTGAGTGTTTATGGAGTTGCCAAGCCAAATTGTTGTAATTTTTTTTTAGCAAATTAAGAGAGAAAGAGAAATCATGGCTTTATGATTGGCTAATATTCTTAACTGTTTTTAACTATGTATCTTAGACACAAAAATGTAGAAGAAAAAATACATTCTGCACTGCTCCTATTGTCAATCTATCTAACAAAAAAAATCAAGCGAATACGTTGAGTTTAAGTCAGTTAAAATGGTTCTTAACTTTTTTCACTTGCCTATTTATATATAGATTAATGAAAAACTCGTGCCGATATTCTTGGCGATTTTCGAAATTAATATGCCAAAAATGCCGATGATGAATCTTCTGGCAGCCCTGCCTTCTAGAAGTAAATTTTGACATTCTGTTTTTTAATAATCGGGGCCACGCAGCTATCCCTTTTTGCGAATTGTGTTTAAATAAATTAATTATTTTTGAGGTAAAATTCAAAAATATTTTTATACGTAACATTTTTCTAATAAAAAATTCATTAATCACGAGCAAAATGTAATTTTGCTCTCCATATCAAAGTAAAAGTTGAGGTTATACTTCGTGCACATATGTGTGTACATATGTTGTCTATGTACATAAATACATACATACATAAGGATGAAGTTTCACTTAAGTGCAGTGTAAAATACTTAATTTAAAAAGTTGCACCACAAATCTCTGCTTGCATTAGATGCGTCTAATCATGTTAGATTTATGTAAATCTAAATTTTCTTTGAATTGTTTAGGATGGCTAACCGAAGAGACAATGAGGAAACAGATAAGCAGACGCGCATTGCTATTGTTAGTGATGACAAATGTAAGCCAAAACGTTGTCGACAAGAATGCAAAAAATCCTGCCCAGTAGTGCGAATGGGTAAATTATGCATTGAAGTGGGACCCACTTCAAAAATTGCTTCTTTATCTGAGGAACTGTGTATAGGTTGCGGTATATGTGTCAAGGTATGACATTATTAATTGTTGTTTCTTTTAATTTCGTTTGAATTTTTACTTGTTTTTAGAAATGCCCTTTTGAAGCCATTACTATTATTAATGTTCCAAGCAATCTAGAAAAACATACTACCCATCGGTACGGCAAAAATTCTTTTAAACTGCATCGTTTACCGATACCTCGTCCTGGGGAAGTTCTAGGCTTAGTTGGACAAAATGGTATTGGCAAGTCTACTGCTCTCAAAATTTTAGCGGGCAAACAAAAGCCCAATTTGGGGCGTTATATTGATCCACCAGACTGGACTGAAATTTTGGCTTATTTTCGTGGTTCTGAATTACAGAACTACTTTACCAAAATACTTGAAGATAATTTAAGAGCCTTAGTCAAACCACAATATGTAGATCAGATTCCAAAAGCTGTTCGTGGTGCTGTTTCCGAGTTATTGGATAAAAAGAACGAACGTGAAAATCAAGAAAAAATTTGCAACATGTTAGATCTTACGCATATCCGAGACCGTAACGTGGGCGAATTGTCTGGGGGAGAACTGCAACGTTTCGCCATTGCTATGGTGTGTATCCAAAACGGTGACATTTTTATGTTTGATGAACCTTCTTCGTATTTAGATGTCAAGCAACGTTTAAATGCTGCCCTAACAATAAGAAGTTTGTTGCATCCCACCAAGTAATTATATGTTATTAAATTTTAATGTTTTCCAAATTCTGTAAACTATATTTTTCATTCTAAAGATTCATCATTGTCGTCGAGCATGACTTGTCTGTCTTGGATTACTTGTCAGATTTTATTTGTTGTTTATATGGTGTTCCTGGTTGCTATGGTGTTGTTACTATGCCTTTTTCTGTGCGTGAAGGTATTAATATATTCTTAGATGGTTTTGTTCCTACCGAAAACATGCGTTTCCGCACGGAATCATTAACTTTCAAGGTAATTTAATATATACATACAATCTAATCTATATATGGCCCTTGTTATGAGCAACTTTCGATGTTCGACTGTAGTCGAAAGTACTGATCGAACGAATTTCCGTTTGGTGTTATGACGAGGATAAGACAGAATGCCATTATTGCGAATATCACAAAGTGATTTTTAAAATTTGCAACTACTTTACATATAAATAAAAAACAATCGTTTATAATAATTTTTTATACTAAAATACTTCATCGAAAACTAAATTCTGTTCAATAAAAAATTCGTTGGTCAACGAAATTTTCGATGCTCATAATATGAATTGAACATTCGATGTTCGATAGCCAGCGAAGATCGAAAATCGAATGCAACTCATAATAAGGACCATAGATTTTCAAAAAAAATTTCTTATTAAAAAAAAATCATCGAAAGCTAAATTCTGTTCGATAGAAAATTCGTTGCTCAGCAAAATTTTCGATGCTCATAATATGAATTTAACATTCGATTTTCGATGTTCGATACCCAGCGAAGATCGAAAATCGAATGCAACTCATAATAGGGCCTTTAGATATTACTATCAACTTATTCAACATACACATATGGATAATTTCAAGAAAAATGTCAACAAAAAAAATAATTTTCCTCAAACATGTCTATGGCCCCTATTATGAGCAACTTTCGATCTTCAACTGTAGTCGAAAGTACTGATCGAATGAATTTTCATTTGGTATTATGTCGTGCATTCGACAAAGAATGTCCTTATTGCGAATATCACAAAGTGATTTTTAAAATTTGCAACTACTTTACATATAAATAAAAAACAATCGTTTATAATAATTTTTTATACTAAAATACTTCATCGAAAACTAAATTCTGTTCAATAAAAAATTCGTTGGTCAACGAAATTTTCGATGCTCATAATATGAATTGAACATTCGATGTTCGATAGCCAGCGAAGATCGAAAATCGAATGCAACTCATAATAAGGACCTATATATAAAACCGGAACTATAACTATGAGCTGTGGATCTTTGTTTTTGACCCAACAACTGACTAGTGTGTGAAGTAATTTGTAGTTAAAAAAAATAATTGAGGCTAAGACAACGTTTGTCGGGCCCAACTAGTTTACTAATATAGATATTACTATCAACTTATTCAACATACACATATGGATAATTTCAAGAAAAATGTCAACAAAAAAAATAATTTTCCTCAAACATGTCTATGTTTTTAACCGACTTCAAAAAAAGGAGGAGGTTAACAATTCGTCTGTATTTATTTTAGGTGTGTATCTTTATAACTCAGTACATTTTAGACCGATTGTACACGTTTTTTGTTGTCTGAGAGGGTATAGCTTAACATTGTAAATAAAGTGGGCGGGGACACGCTCACCTTTTTTTTATGATATTCTACCTTTGGTTCCTGTAATTACACAATTCGAAAATTAAAAAAATGGGCGGAGTCACTAAAATTTAAAATTTAATACTATATTTCACAAGCTTGTTTTTCACCGATTTTTACGAAACTTGGTACACTAAGCTTAAATAAAGGCACAATCGTGCATTCAAAAAAGTAGGCGGGGCACGCCTATTACATTTTAGTATAATATTTCACGTGCTTGAACTTAACCAACATTTGCGAAACTCGGACACATCTTGAACTCTTAAAAATACACAATCTTGTTTTAATAAAGTTAGCGTAACCACGCCCCATAAAATTTAATACTATATTTCACGTGCTTTTACTTAATCGATTTTTACGAAACTTGGCACCCACCTTGAGCTTTAAAAAATAATCAAGCATGTGCTAAAACAGTAGGCGGGGTTACGCGCGTGTAAGTTTAGTATTAAATTAAATGTACTGCTTATTAAAAGTATGCACTAAATAAAACAAAAAAAAACTAACCGACTTCAAAAATAAGCACTACAAAGCTAAAAATAATATACATAGATCGAGTTAAATAAAATATTTTTGGTGTTGGTGCCAGTAATACTGGTACTAAACACATAGGAAACATGCCCGATAAAAAATTGCAAGTACTTTTTATGTGCATATATGTACAGGTTGGGCCAAAAGTTACCATGTGGTTTAAAAGTTTAATAAATTTTTCGTTTATTAATTTTTTTAATTTTTTTTTCTCAGATTATATAATATACAAAATGGAAATTTTTTTACACTAAGTATGAAAAATAAAATCTCTTAATTGAGCACCGTTTTCAGCTTCGCACTGATGTGCTCGTTTTAGAGCTTTTTCCATAACATCTTTCAAAATTTGTGGCTATAGCGTTCGAATTTCTGCAACAATGTTTGCCTTGAGTTCAAGGATTGTCTCTGGCTTGTTCACATACACTCGCTCCTTCTAATAACCCCAAAGAAAATAGTCGGGTGCTGTGAAATCTGGCGATCGCGCTGGCCAAATATTTTCCGAATTTCTGAAAATTATTCGCTCCAAAAATTTGACTTAAAAGTGCCATTGTGTCTCGGGCAGTGTGGGCAGTGGCTCCGTCCTGCTGAAACCACATACCAGGTCTGTTTTCAAGAGCAGGACGTAAAAAATTTTCTATCATAAACCGATACCGAGCTCCATTTACGGTTGCAGCACTTCCATCTTCATTCTCGAAGAAGTAAGGCCCAGTGATATTTTCAGATGTGATCCCACACCATAGTTGTACACCTAATGGGGTGCAATTGGCGTTGATGAATGACTTGGATTTTCAGAACCCCAGAACCTACAGTTCTACTTATTAACAAAGCCAAACAAATGAAAATTAGCTTCATCACTTATAATCAGGGACCGTAACGGTTATAATTTTTATTTTAAAAATCACTTTTTAATCATTATTTCTTGATTTTTATTTATCCCTCACAAAATAACTCTTATTTTGTGACTTTTATTTATTCCTCAGAAAATAACAGTTATTTCTTGATTTTTATTTATCCCTCACAAAATAAGAGTTATTGTGTGACTTTTATTTATTCCTCACAAAATAACAGTTACTGTTTGATTTTTATTTTTTTGCTTATTTTTTAAAATGTAGAAAGCGTAATTTTTGCGTTAAAATGAATATTAACCGATTTAAAATTGAATTTATCGCCAGAGTCTTAAAAAAAAACTCTTATATGTTAAATTAAATTTACTTTTTTATTATTTATTAATTTTAAAAGTTAAAATTTTTTTGAGCAAAAAAATAAAAATCAAAAATTAACTGTTATTTTGTGAGGAATAAATAAAAGTCACAAAATAACTCTTATTTTGTGAGGGATAAATAAAAATCAAGAAATAACTGTTATTTTCTGAGGAATAAATAAAAGTCAAAAAATAAGAGTTATTTTGTGAGGAATAAATAAAAATCAAAAAAATAAAAATCATTGCATCTATCGGTAGTCCATGTAACATGGAGTATCTTGGTATATTCCTTGTGCACGTAGCACTTCTCTATTACTGTGATTTTTTTACTTTAAATTTGGAAAATAATCGTTATTTGCCATCCCTGCTTATAATCAAATTTTAATTTAAAATTTAAATAATAAAATTCTATTATTCTGGTTATTTGTTCAGTTGTGAATCTCCATTATTTATTTATTTTATTAAAAAAAATATATAAACATAAAAGTTATTAAATTTTTAAACCCCATGGTAACTTTTGGCCCACCCTGTATATGTACATATGTATTTGCTTATGCCGGCCATACACTACACAAGTTCAGGGGGGCTACCGCGTATTCCGTTCGAAAGAAATAACTTACGAATTCGAACGAATTGTACTGTGTATTACGATTTTCGCACTCCTTGTTTCGAATTTACGAACGGTTTTTGTACTCTATCGAAAACTAAAAACCCCTTTCGAGACAGCAACTCTGTATTACGAACAATAAAAATCCCTTTCGAAAGGGCTACTCTGTAATACGAAAACGAGTGGCAGTTATGCAAAAAGCGTTCGGAAATGGTTCGAAAGGCATTTTGTTAGTGACAACTTGAGAGAAAAATAGAAAATGTAATTATTTAAATATTTCAATATAAATAAAAGGTGTTATAAACAAAATATACTTAATGTTTGATTTGCTAAAACATATTGCTTATTTATGTTGTTATAAATGTTTTAATGTTTGTGATTTTGAAACATTCAAGGAATACTAAAAAAATGACGCAAATAAAAGCAATATGAAGAAGTGGTAAACTATATGTCTCTGCATCCATACCTCGCAAGAGGGCATCTAAATATTTCAGATGATAAAAACAAATAGTATAATAATCATCCTCGTCTAACCACAGCAAACACAATCCATTATACAAATTACAACAAGCACTTAATTTTTCACACAAAATACGTATAACAATAAATTTTTTTACAAGGCAAAGATTTTTTTTGTTATGGGATATTTTTTTTCCATTTTGGTACTTTAGCAGCAATGCTACCAACTTTTCATATAATATCCCATTCGTTTCTAAATACAACTCTGTAATCGTTTCGAAAGAGTTACGCAGTACGGTTTAGCATTCGATTCGGAAATTTCTTTCGAAAAATTTTACTTTTCGAATCGAAATACACGGTAGCACCCCAGTGCTCAAATCTGGCACTGCGTAAACTAAGCTTGTTACATACACTATACAAGTAAACTGCATTTTTTTATTTTAATTCGCCATAATGCTGATGATTCTTTGTATAATTCCAGAATATTTGTTCTCCGCTCATTTCTTGTTGCGAACTCTTAAAAAAATCACTACACAATATCGCAATAGCTAAAGCTTTGCAACAACTAAGGCCGAGTTTACATCTGGCACATACATATGCCTTCTGAGACTTAGATGCCTTTATTTGGAAAAAGCAGAACGCGACGTTCAAAATTTAATTCTACAACAATTCATAAAAGTAAAAAACAGAAATGAGCAAGGAAATAAAAGAAAATTACAAATAATTACAGATTCTCTTTGGTAAATAGTATGGTTAACAGCATTAACAGCTTATTGTGTACTAAAGTCATATTTCCAAAGAAATATGCCCTTATGCAAAAACGATTGTTAAAGTTAAAGCATGCGTTAAGAACGGGTTTCCCATACAAAAATCGTTTGTTAAACCAACTTTAAGTTTAACAATGATTTTTTCATAATTCTCGTATAATTACTTTTTTATAATATGTAATGTATTACTATTATATAAAGAACGGAAACGGTATTATTTTTTGACTATCGTGTGTATAAAGCGTTATTATTTAATAGATCTCATGAATTATTATTTGTTTGTTTGAAATAAATTAAATTTAAAAATATTTTGTATTGTTTTGTACTGGGCAAGGTGTATTTAAACAGGTGGCAGCGTTACTTCAGCTGATAATTTTATGCTCTATGTGCTTCGTAGCTAACGAATGTCAAAAACTTCGTTTTGTTTTGGTTTTGGTACAATTATTTTTGTGCTTTTGACATTTTTTGTATAACAAATCCTTACGATGTCACCTGCATAATTACACCATGGTACTGGGTGTGAATTCCCGGGTAAGTAAGTAACTCGAAGCATTAATTTAAGTTATTTCTTACAAAACATACTATATTTCATCTAAAAATATTACTGCCTTATTCATAAAAAATATTTCTATTTTATAGGAGGTTAATAAAACAAATTTTCTATGAAAATTTGATTAATAAACTTTTTATAAAACCAAAATGTTTTTTATGAATTAGGCCCTTAATATTTAGTTCGAATTTAATATCATTAGGAATTAGGTTGTACAGATAGAGTCCTTTATGAAACAGTGGTTGATTTGAAAGATATTCTGGCGCATTGTCAGTTTTAATTTTTTGAATAAATATGAGATTGTTAATTTCTAGTCTTTGTTTTATGTTTAATCATTCTAATGAATTAAGCATATATGTTATTGGTGTATATACATATGTATGTATGTTGCATTTCAGTATTGCTCTCATGGTTTTATTAATAATAAAGCTGAAATGTCTCTTAGAAATGTAAGAGCATGTTTAATTTTTGAAATTTGTTGACCGAAATATGCGACTGTAAAAAAAATTTCTTTTGCAATTTACAAATTTTCTGCTAATAATAACCTTACGCATTAGCACAAAATAAGGAGAACGGCGTCACACGGGGTTATAATAACAGAAGTTTTTTGAGTTTATTATCACTTATACCTTTATAGCAATGATAAGCAAACACATACATAAGTAATGTAAAAGAGAGCAAATTGCATGCTTTTACGGATATACATGTAAAAAAGAGCATAACAAAGTTCCCACGGGCACTCAAGTAGGTTTAAGTAATGCTATAAACACAAAGGCTACCGACCATCGACTACCGACTACAAAAGTAGCTGGCTACAAAAATAGCCAAGTCGCCAGCTACTTAATTCTTTTAACGACTACCGACCACTAACTACAAAAAATAAACATCATTACATTAAACATCATTACATTAAACAATATAATAAATACATATAAACAGTAGTTCGTTCCTCGTTGTACCTTCGTAGTGAACAGACGTAATAGCGGAATTTTTCTTATATACAAACTAAACAAAAAAAAAAGCATAAAAAAAATATTCGTAGTACATATTAACTTTGATAAATAAGGTTTTTTTGCTTTGATAATATTTTTACATATAGAAATAACAAAAATAAAAAAAACCGTAAACAAAAAAACATACAAAATACCCTTGAGGAATACTCTTTATGAGTACCCCAGAGGAAAAAAATAGTGAAGTGAGTTCTAACGGCAGAAATGCCTAGTAAAATAGGCAGTTTTGATGCTCATAATGATAACAATAAAAATAAAAAATCTGATAATAGACTTGCTGTGAGTTCTGAAGCTCTTAATAAAAATCAAAAATCTGATAATAGACTTTTTCTAACGGCAAAACCACAGTTTCGTCAGCGATCAACTTCGCTTTGTCCAATGCCAACTAGTGAATCGTTGACATTATTGCCTAGTACTTCTACATTTAGCTCAGCGATATCATCCGCTTCGGGCTCGTGGTCAACAATTAAACAAGTTGTTACTGAAGACAACAGTAGTACAAAACCAAAGGTACAAGTAGGAATGGACAGATATATAACCATTTTAAAGCGCGGGCGAAGCCCAAATTCGACTAAAATTGGATCCGCCCCAAAGATGTCTAGGGATAACAGCACACCTTCTATCAATCGTCAAAATCGTTTTTCATTATTGCAAGACAAAAACGACAAGCCCGCTGCATCATCGCAAAAGTCTTTTAAGCCACCACCTATTTATCTGAGAGAAAAAAATTCAAACGCGCTTCTAAAAAATCTACTGTCGACCATTGGTGAAAATACTTTTCACATCATTCCAATTAAACGAGGTAATATTGATGAAACTAAAATCCAAATATATGATGAAAAAGATTTCCGCAAAATTATTAGTGATTTCGAAAAAAATAAAACAAATTTTTATACATATCAACTTAAGAGTGCTAAAGGCCTACAAATAGTATTAAAGGGCATAGATTCATATGTTGAGCCTGAAGAAGTAAAATGTGCACTTATCGAACAAGGATTTAAGGTAAAAAATGTTACCAATATAATCAATAGAGAGAAGATTCCCCAGCCTCTATTTAGTGTTGAATAGAGCCGAATGATATACAGTTAAAGAAAAATGAGACGCACCCAATTTATAGTCTAAAATACCTTTTACACCGAAAAATCACAGTTGAAGAGCCACGTAAGCGTTCAGGTCCCGTACAGTGCCATAATTGCCAAGAATATGGCCACACAAAAACCTACTGCAAATTACCTACAGTTTGTGTTATCTGCGGTGAATTGCATGGTACTGCTAACTGTACCAAGCCAAAAGTACAAGCAGAAAAGAAATGCAGTAATTGTGGACGTAATCACACTGCTAACTACAGAGGATGCCCTGTATATTCTTTCGTTAAACAGGCTATGGGTCAAAAATCTAAATTAGCTCCAGTTCAATCAGCAAATGCTTACTCCGCCACTCTTCCTCAAACTAGCCAAATAGTTACTTCACGTGTATCGTATGCCGATGCTGCTAAGACTAGAGTTCTATTCCCACACAAAATGTTCCACCGCCAAGTAATTCAACGAATGCAAACTCTACTTTTAACTTTAGTCGTCTTGAAGCTACTATTGAGAATCTGGTGCTAACTATAAACAACTTTACAACAAATATGACTAGCATGATGCAAGAAATGCTGAGAATGCAGAATACTCTGCTTCAAGCATTAGTCAACAAACCATGAACACGTTAAAACTATGTTTCTGGAACGCAAACGGCATTCGCCAACATAAAAATGAACTTGAGCACTTCCTCACGGAAAAAAATATTGATATAATGATGGTCTCTGAGACTCACTTGACTTCGAGAAGCTGCTTTAAAATAAATGGTTACACTCTATATGATTCAAAGGACCCGAGAGGGAGAGCATGCGGTGGATCAGCAATTCTAATTAAGTCAAGACTCAAGCACTATATCCTTGAGAACGTTAGTGAAGAATATATGCAAGCTACGAATATTTTCGTAGAAAATTTTTGTGCGAACTTCGTGATATCATCAATTTACTCATCTCCCAGATTTTCAGTTACCGAAGATCAGTATGAGAAGTTCTACAAATCGCTTGGATCTTGTTTCGTGGCAGCTGGTGACTACAATGCAAAACATACGTACTGGGGCTCGCGTCTTGTTACACCTAGAGGTAGAGCGTTGTTTAATACAATTTCAAAAATGGGCTTAGATGTCATTTCGAGTGGGGAGCCTACTTACTGGCCTACTGACGATGAAAAATTCCAGATGTTATAGATTTTGGCGTCACGAAAAATATCCATAGGGACTTAATTCACGTAGAGGGCTCTGTAGATCTGTCCTCCGATCACTCTCCCACAATAGTTACAATTTTCAACTCACTAAGGGGTGATTTAACTAACTCATATGCGAAAACGATTAATAGGGTCAACTGGCTTGGATTCAAAAAATATATTAGTAGTCACTGCGTAGAAAACATTCACTTAAGATCACCTGATGATATTGAATTTAATATTGCCAACCTTAACGAATATATTAAACAGGCTGCTGAACATGCCACTACTTCCTATCCGCAGACTGGCTTTAATAGAAATTATTCTACGGAAATTGAACGTCTTGTATGTGAAAAAAGGAGAGCTAGAAGAGAATGGCAACAACACCGATCACCCCTAAATAAAATCAGACTTAAAGAATGTACTAAACGACTCAAAGAGCTGCTATCGTCGGAAAAGACTGCATTACTGGAAAAGTATTTAGAAGGTCTTGATGTAACGTCAACATCTAATTACTCTTTATGGCACGCTACTAGAAATCTTAAAAGACCCGTTGATCTCAAATCACCATTGCGTACTTCGACTGGAGGCTGGGCAAGAAGCGATAGTGAGAAAGGTAACTTCTTTTCTTTTTTCGGGTGCTGCCGATTTACCGAGTGTAGTCTCTCTACCCCCTCGTCTCTTAAGGTTTAAGATGCGTGAACTACAAAAAATAGTTGCTGAACTCGACCCTAAGAAAGCTCCAGGTATTGATGGCATTAGTAATAAGATGCTGATGAACTTGCCTCATATTGCAATAAGAATTTTGCTATTTATTTTTAATGCCATTTTACGAATGCAGTATTTTCCACAAAACTGGAAACTTGCCAAGATTAAAATGATTCCAAAGCCAGGCAAAGATCTTACCAAGGCTGAGTCATATAGGCCTATAAGCTTACTTTCAACAATTTCAAAGCTTTTCGAAAAGCTGCTCATGACTAAATTGTCCACAATTTTAGCTGATACTGGGTGCATCCCGGACCATCAATTTGGCTTTAGAAGTCAGCATAGCACTATTGAGCAAACGCATAGATTGGTTCAAATTATAAGGAGGACTTTTGAAGAAAAGAAGTATTGTTCTGCCCTTTTTATTGATGTTTCTCAGGCATTTGACAAAGTATGGCACAAAGGCCTAGTTTTAAAATTGAAGACATACCTACCAATAAATATACAAAAGCTTTTGGAAAGTTATATTCTTGATAGAAAGTTTACTGTTGTGGAAGGAGACTTCATGAGTGTACCCGAATCTATATCTTCTGGTGTGCCACAGGGTAGTATTCTGGGGCCAGTCTTGTATCTAATATATATTTGTGATATGCCTGTGAGCAATAACATCCACACTTCTACATTTGCCGATGATACAGCCAGTTTTAGTATTCACAAAAATCCTGATGAGGCATCCCGCAATCTCCAAGCACACATTACCCAGCTTGAAATATGGTTGAACTTATGGAGAATTAAAGTCAATGAACAAAAGTGTGTTCATATAACGTTTACCCTAAGAAAAGATATCTGTTCCCCCATTCGAATCAACAATCAAAATATTCCTCAACATTCTCAAGTCAAATACCTTGGCATACACCTTGATCGAAGGCTTACATGGAAATATCATATTGACACTAAGTTAACCCAAATGAAACTTAAATTGACTCAAATATATTGGTTAATTGGCAGAAATTCAGCACTCAGCCTAGACTGCAAACTTTTGATATACAAGTCGCTTTTGAAGCCAATATGGTGCTATGGAATTCAGCTGTGGGGCACTGCTTCAGCTTCAAATGTCGAGAGAATCCAACGAAGGCAAAACAAAATTTTACGTTTGATAACATCTGCTCCATGGTACGTTAAAAATTCAAATATTCATCGTGATTTAAATATGCCACTAGTGAGTGAAGAAATTGCAAAATACGCAGGCAAATATTTAACTAAACTCGAGTCACATCCTAATCCGCTTGTCCGTAATATTTTGAGCTTTACTGGACACATCCGCTTAAAAAAGAGGGACACAAGGGCTCTTATACCCAACACTCCAGATGGGACTGCTTAAAAATACTTCTTTTTGATTATCACTACTTATGTATTATTTATAACTATCACTAAGCTTATGTCCGATATTGGTCGGGCCTAATAATTATATTTAGATTTAAGATTTGATTACTTATTGTTAGTTCATTTTTGAAGATACAATAAATAAATATGTATATGAAAAAAAAAATATAAACAGTAAAAATGACTATTACATACTTACCAATTTCAAAAAAACCAAAAAATAAATATAAATGAAACAAATGAACAGATGATAATTATTTTTCAATGGTGCCACTATAATAGTTTTTCGCGTTTTTAATAGCGATATTTAATGTATTGCGTTTTTAAAACCACCATTTCATGCATTTATTGTATTGGCAGCACTAATCTGTTTTTTGTAACCAAGAAAAATAGAAATTAGCCTAATGCATTAAACACATTCATCACAGCAGGCTACACGAACACACGACTTCAAATGCCGCTACCAGCATTTGTCGCCTCGCAGCCAACTACTTAATTATTTTGGAGACGGCAGCAGCACCATCTGCAGCTGATATTCGAGTACAAATACATAGTTCAGTATTGCCATTTTCATATATTTTGCATTTATAAAAATTAATTAGTCTTTTAAAATCTACTTATTTTACATAAAAGTACAATAATGAATCAATTTATTCTTTACATAAATTTTTGGATATTGTTTCTGGTAAATAGTATGAAATAATTGTACGATATCATTCATTCACCATTTTGTATTATACTGGCAACACTGCATTTGCTCATTGTAGTAGACTTGGGTCGAACTCGTTCACTAGTTCATTTTTGCCACAAACCAATGATCAAACCCATTTAAATTACATAGGTTTGATCATTGGTTTGTGGCAAAAATGAACTAGTGAACGAGTTCGACCCAAGTCTACATTGTAGCCAGAGAAATAGAAATTAGTTTAATTGGAGTACAACGACAAAATCAGCATAGACAACAACCTGTCGCCGTGTTGCCTTGCTGTCTTCAAAATAATCATTCTCATATAAACATGTGTATTCTATCCTTGACATTTGGTAGTCGGTAGCTTGCTGTGGCGAATGTGTTTAATGCATAAGTTGGATACGGGCTACAAAAGTAGCCGTGTAGTCGGTAGTCGTGTAGCGGCTAAAAGAATTATTCTCATAAGCACGCATGTATTCTATTTTTGACATCTTGTAGTCGATGGTGGGTGGACTTGATTGTGTTTATAGCATAAGGCTATGTTTAGACGACAATTTGAATCACCTGCTTCGCTCTTCATGTTTATGAAGCATGCTGTTTAGACTACGCATGCGTCCTTCGTGTGCAGCGTGCCAATTTAGTGCTTTTCGTACTAGATTTAGAGTTTTTTAATTTATAACAGTGCGCAATTTTTCAAATTGTTGCTTAAAAAAAGGCACTAAATTTGTGCTTTTCACCTTTGAAAAGCGTTTTACAAATCTACTAAATATTAATTTTGTAAAGTGTGGTGGCTTTGTTTTCACTTTTCAAAAACTATCTGATTTCACCCCTTTTAGACATGCAAAGTTGCCTTTGCAGAATGTTAATTCAGCTGGGTGAAATACAAAGGAAGAAAAACTTTATCTTCCATAGTGGGAAAAAATAATATATATCTAGAAATTACAGAGGATACCATACACGTTATAAAATAACTTAATTACAATAATCTAATTACTAACCACTGAAGGAAGCAATGTATTGTTTTCTTGATAACGAAAGCTTCCAAAAATGCTTCTGAAAATTACTAACGTAAGGCTCTCTAACAAAGTGGATAAAAGTAAAAAAAATGTAAACCAGTAACTTTTGCATCTGAGTACACAAAAACTACACATTGCCCCTTATTGTGAATGGCGTCGTCGACGTCACATCAAGACGACAGTATATATTGTCAGTTGTCTACTCTTTATCGGCAACAATTGGCTCTTATTGACAATCTCTTACTAATCTCTAAGGCTTTTGTAAATTAATGGAGCATGTTAATAGTAGTCAATTGTTGTCGACAAAGAGTAGAGAAGTGAAAATTTTTACTGTCGTCTTGATGTGACGTCGATGACGCCATTCACAATAAGGGGGATTATTACTTCTGTAAAAGGAATTAGTAAGGCAAAAAAGTAATGGCTTTTTGGAAACTGAATTCATTGGTTTTAGCTGGCTTACTAAAACTTTTCTGGGAAGCGGTAATTTTTGCTGGGATGGTGAAATTGAAGAAATAGAACGAAGTATCAGATATTTAAGGATACATAAATGGAAAAATTTGCTCAGAACTGATCAATTTTGGATTGAAGTTTATAATTATAGAAATTCAACTAATCATAATCCATTTCTAATACTGTCAATATTTGCTCTAAGACTATTAACATTACCATTTTCAAATGTTGAAGTAGAAATAACTTTTAGCGCTAATAACTATTTTAAAAGTAAGTTAGAAATACAATAATGATTTTATAAATCAAATTGTTTCATTCATATAAAATACGGTCTAAAAAGAAAACACTTATGCTGTTCAGAATGTAACATACTGAACCATGCTCATGTAAAAATTAATTCAGATAAAACGCCTAAAAATCTAATTGTTTTATTAAAACAGTTTTATGGCCACTCTTTTGTTGAAATAATACACCATAATTGGAGTGTCTTGCCAAATGAACTTCAATTATTTTCTTACTCATATTCTACTTATGACCGTAATTTCTACACACAGGTAATTTACCTAAGGTTTTTACCCACGAGTTTGCCTTATAAAATTCAACTTACACGATAGATATCTAGGCACCAATAGATATCTACTTGTAGAAATTACGGAGCTTATAAGTAAAAGCGAAATATGGCTCGATATAATTGAAATTATTACAAAAACCTATGAAATGTAGTAAATTTAAAATTATAGTTAACTTAAATTTCTAATTTTTACTCATTCAATCCATATATAATTAGCAGGGACAGGGGTTTCATGCAAATGCATGTTTTTCCCCTTAACCCTGATAATGGCAAGAACGAAATATCTTTACGAAACAATGAATTTGCGTAAAAATGGCATCGATTTGTTAGTGCATATTTTTGCATATTTTGCTGAAAATTCATATTTAGCATAATTTGGTCACAAATACAAAGCTTTGTTTCATATTTTGGTATAAATGCATGGTTTTGTATCATATATTGTTAAAAATTCGAATGTCAAAATTTATTGTTGACATATTTTTAAAGTAAAACAGTTTTTTTAGCAAATATATTCGCATGAAAACTGTAGAACGATTGTACACGCACACACACGTGCCAAATTTAATGGAAATTGTAATTTTGATGATTTCAAGAGGAAATTGTGTGCTATTAAAGTCGAAAGTAGTGAATCAATTCTGCTGAAACTTTAGTTATATTGGTGCGTAGTCATAGTCAAAACAAAGTACACTTTAAGAAGTTAAAACCAGTATTACCATACAAAATACTGGTTTTAATTTCTTAAAGTGTACTTTGTTTTGACTATGACTACGCGCCATTGTTTTTAAAAATGATAATGGATTTAAAAAACAAGTGTAGTAGCTAGTATTCAATTCATTGTAATGGTTGGGTTAAATAAATATATAACATTATATAAAAAGAATCATTTAAATTTGAGCCGATTACATCCACAGACGTTACAAGGCCTTTTTCAATGCATAAAAGCTTTCTAAGAACAAATTCATTGAAATTTGCATTTGAAAATTATAAAAAATGTAAATATTTAAATGAAAATAAATAACTAACAAAACTTTTCTTTATCTACTCGTATTTACGTATCGCTCCTACACTGTAATATAAACATGTCTCGAAAAACGCGTGTTTGGAGTTAACAATGCAAAAAATCGTTATACCACATTTAATATTGTGAAAAAATTTGGTAATAAAGGCTTGTACACGCACCACTTGAGAAAAGAAAAAAATTTTTATCTTTATTTAGTTGTTTGTAAACTGAAAACTTTTTTTTTTAATAAATTATTTTTAAAATATGTGCATATTTTAATGGTTTTAGTGCATATTTTGCGTTTTTGATGTCATATTTTAGGCGCCAAAGTAGCTATAGCATAGCTGCTTAAAAATTAAGTAGGTATATGTTTCGAATAAAACACACCTACTATTGAAATTTATAAAACCAAATTCCCGACAGACAAAACTGATGAAAGTGCTTTTTGCGAACTTATTTTACTTTTTTTTTACAAAACGTGCAACAAATTAAAATTAAGTGAAAAGTGAAAATTGCTGATAAAAGCAATTACATAGTATATTAAAATCATGTACATACTGTGAGCGTCAAAATAAAGTAAACACCATAGAATCTTGTAAAAAAAGTTTTATTAAATATGCTTAAAGAATAGAGATTAAAAAAATATGTTACATAATTGATTAATAACTAAAGCAAAAAATAATTCATTAACAAAAAACTGAAAAACTAAATTAATGCACTTTAAATAAAAATGTACCACATTTTTCGCATCAAAATAAAGTCAACAGTGCACTAAGGGTAAAACGTTGCTATTTTTGGCATAAATTCGATTTTTTTTTTGTTTAAAATTTAAATTCTGCTTTCGTTTTTTGAATTCGTATACTCTAACGGTTATATAAACGTTTTTTTTTATAATTTTTATGTTGCACCCTGTTATTTTATAAAAGGAAAAAGTCAGCTGTTCCATGGTTACATTATGAAGAGAAAATGCGCGCGAAATTTTTACTAACTTTGATCGTGAGTAAAACATTAATTTTAAACACTGTGAAAAAGTTTAAATATGGAAGAAGTTAGACAAGGTATGTAAAACAATTTGTGATATAGTTTAAAAAATAGTTGTGTGTTATTGTCTAGTAATTCAGTGTGTTGTTGGTGTGTTATTGGTCAAAACTGACAAACATACGTGTGTTGTGTGGAATATAACTTCTGTGTATAGAATGGTATTTGTAATATTTTTTAAAAAAGTTATTAATCAAACTGTATATAATCAAACATCATTAACACTTTTTGCTCCTTTTTGTTCCTTTTTGTTCCTTTTCGGAAAAAACTTCATTTTGTAGTTTCATACGAGTTTTGCCATTCAACACTGCTTGAAGTTTGGAGCAGCAAAAATCGACAAGCAGATAGTGTTAAAGAATTTATTTTGGAAAATATTACACAACAAAACTTATCAGATGAGCAACATCACTTAATTAAACAAAAAGTGAAGCAATTTATTGCTTTTATAAATTTAAATTTGCCAAAATGCAATCGAATACTTGAACGATTTAAAAAAAAACATTCGCGTTGGCTTGCATCCAATATAACTATTAAAATAAGTGATTGCGGCTTGCCCGGCAATAAACGAGGTCGGAGGCATTTAGACTATACTGATGCAGGGCCTCGTTTGAAAAGAAAGTTAGCATCTGAGCTTGCCGCAGAACAAAAACATTCAACACCTCTTTCATTGCTCATGTCAATACTGCCCACTATGTGGTGCTAAGCCAAATCAACTGCTAAAAACCCATGACTACAACTCGAAAATCTTTGGCGTTAAACCAAATAATTTTAAATATGGCGTAAGCTCTTTACATGCATGGATAAGATTTTTTGAATTTGTGTTAAAAACCTCGTACAGAATGGAATTAGAGATATGGCGTGTTAAAATGATGACAAAGTCAAAGTCTCTTTGCGAAAACAGTACCTTCAGGAAAGATTGTGGACGGAAATGGGTCTCATTGTAGACAAACCCAAACAAAATGGCAGTGGAAATACCAACGATGGAAATACTGCAACAAGAGCATTTAGAAATGTTGAGCTCTTATCTTCCATTTTAAATTTCGATTTAAGTATTCTCAAACACTTTTACATTATATTGATTGCCATTTCTTGTGAATATAAGATTGATACAGAAAAATTCAAAAACTTTTTTGGCCAAACATTCAATATGTATTTCGAAAAGTATTCTTGGTATCCAATGTCTCCAACTGTGCACAAAGTTTTGGTACATGGGCACCAAATAATGGATACTTGCATACTTCCTGTTGGAGTTCTAGGAGAAAATGCATCAGAAGCAAGAAACAAGCTGTATAAAAGCGACAGGAGATCGCACGCAAGGAAATGTAGCCGATTGGATAACATGACAGACGTTTTTAATAGAGCAAGACTCTTCCGACCCACAAATGTCCACCATAAGTTTAACAAAACGAAAAAATATCAACAAAAAGAAGAGCCTGCCAAGAGAAGTCATTGCCCTTTTCAAAACACCTGGTATTGACTTTTCAGACACATTAGAAGGTGATGAAAATGAAAATGAAGCAGAAGACGATGAGGCCGACGAAATTGACAGTTTTGGACTGGAGAATATTGAGTTGGAAGAAGAAAATGAAGACGATTAAGTTAGAAGTCTATATTCATAAATGGTTTGTAAAATGACAAAGGCATATTAGAATTTGTCTCATATGATTTTTTTTTCAGGGATCATGAGCAGTTTTATATCTTAACAAAAAGGCTGAATGAAGCCTTGTCTATCATCTGAGTCTACCTAAAAAATATAAACACATTGAATTTAAGTGGTTTTATCCAAAAAGTGAGGTTAAGATTTTTTTTTTAGTACTGGTCCCTAATTGGTTAATAAAATGAAATATTTTTAGATGCCAACTTACAGGTTCTTGAAACAGCTTTCTAGTGACATATATTTCAAAGAACGAAAATAAAATAACGAATTTATGTCAAAAGCTGAACTAATGTTTTAATTGGGAGGCGAAAGTGGGCGTGGTCCAAATAAAAAAAAGCAAAATTCCATTTTGGTGTTAGTTAAATCCGTGCAAAATTTTAAGTGTCTACCTTTAAAACTACA
The DNA here is from genome assembly GCA_944452675.1 of Tachina lurida. NCBI lineage: Eukaryota > Metazoa > Arthropoda > Insecta > Diptera > Tachinidae > Tachina > Tachina lurida. The sequence goes on from OX101754.1 coordinate 56,386,881, forward strand.
ATTAATGCCAAAAATATCGCTTTTTTGCCCACAGTGCAGTGGCATCATCCAATGCAAAAACCTTTGCATTGCTAAAGTAGTGGCAACTATTGTTAATTTTTTTTGGAAAGTATAACAATATATTTATATATAAGTAGTTGCAAGTTTCAAGTTTATTGTTGAAAGAGGTGTTATAGCGAAAAACTCACAATGGGAAGACAAACTTCAGTTGAGACTCGTGAAATCATATTAGATTTACACAGAAAAGGAAAATCCTTGCGTGAAATAGGAGAAATCGTTGGAAGGCACCACTGTACAATAAAAAAAAATCATAGACAAGTTTGCCAAACACAATACTCTTGAAAACTTACCCGGTACAGGACGGCCAAAGCGCTTAACAGAAACTGAAGTAAGAGCTATAGTAAGAGAGGAAAAGGCAAATCCAGCTTCCAGTGCTGTAAAAATAGCTGAAAATATTGGAAAAAATTGTCGAAAGCCAGTAAGTGCAAGTACCATCAGAAGATCTCTACATCGGAATAACATTCTTTTCACCGATGAAAGCAAGTTTGATATATTTGGTATAAAAAAACCACCTAAAATATGGCGAAATAAAAACGAAGCCTTCAGCAATAAAAATGTAACAAAGACGGTAAAACACGGTGGAGAATCAGTAATGGTCTGGGGATCTATGGCGGCATCAGGGGTTGGTAATCTAGTATTTATAGAAACTACGATGAAAAAGGAGGATTACTTAGATATTTTAAAGCAAAATGTAGCCCCTAGTGTAGAGAAATTAAAGTTATCTCAGAATTGGATGTTTCAACAGGACAATGATCCTAAGCATTCCTCCAAAATTGTAAAAGAGTGGTTGCTTTATCATTGTCCAAACACTCTGGATCATCCACCACAATCCCCAGACCTTAATCCCATCGAGCACCTGTGGGAATATCTCGATAAAAAAATTAGAGATAGAAATATTTCCAGCAAGGATCACCTGAAGGCAGTTTTACAGGACGAATGGAATAAAATACCACCTGATTTCACGAAAAAACTTGTTGATTCCATGCCTAGAAGATTATCAGCTGTTATAAAGTCAAAAGGATTAAAAACAAAATATTAAATACAATTTTTTAGACAATTCTTATATATCTGTTGACTTTATTTTGATGCGAAAAAAGTGGTACATTTTTATTTAAAGTGCATTAATTTTTTAAGTTCTTTAGTTTTTCATTTTTTGTTAATGAATTCTTTTTTGCTTTAGTTATTTATCAATTATGTAACATATTTTTTTAATCTCTATTCTTTAAGCATATTTAATAAAACTTTTTTTTACAAGATTCTATGATGTTTACTTTATTTTGACGCTCACAGTATGTATGTATACTAAAAACAATAATAAAGCATGTGAGTTTTGGCCTTTTTGTTTTTATATAAGGGAATACGAACAAAATTTAGAATGTCAAACATTTTTCATTCCAAGAGATATTTTACATTCCAAATGATTTGATTCCAGAAAGAAGAAGTACAACCAATAATAAAATAAGAAACTTCACCATGAAAAATATTAAAGGTAACAATTAACATTCCGCATTCTTGCGGGATTTATTTCTTTATTCATAAATGAAACTTCCAAATAACTTGATTCACGCAAAAAGAGGTGCACCAAAAACATAAACAAAATTGATCAATAGATCAAAATAGACCCCATTCTTGCGGCATTTATTTTTTATTCATAAATGAAAATTCCGAACGACCTGACTGCTAACGATTTCTTGGAATGAAATTGATCCTTTTGAGCGCGTTTCGTTTGTTGTTGTAGAATTATTAGACAAAATTCTAGGTAAGTAATAAAACCATACCTTAAAAACATACATACATATGTATGTATGTATGCGCCTCGATGTGAATTCGCACTGATTTTTTTGTTATTTGTATTGCATTCCATTAACAAATAAATAAAAAATGGACACTTGTGGGAGATTAACAAAAAAATGTTTTTAAACCTAAAAAACAAAAAAAAAATTATGATATCAAATGTGCCTTTAATTATGAAAGTGGCCTAAGTCATATATTTCTTTGGTCGAGATAATTAGTAGTTTACCATTGAACAAATCAAAAAAAAAAATTTATATTATGCAACATTTTAATTTAGTGTTCTACTAGTCTCGAGTAATTTAACTAATATTTTGAAGTAAAAATGCATACGACTAAAGGCTGGAACAGAATAGTAGCTGTAGTACAACGTAACGAGTAGCGCTGCAAGCTGTCAAAAGTTAAAAACTGTGTTTTAAAGGGAAGTAAACAGAATGCGTAGTTATGGTAGTCGTTGCAGTGGAAGTTGAAGCGATAAATTCGAAATTTTGAACTTTTTTGCGCGACAAAAAAATAAATGTTTGTATGTATATGTCAACAAGGATTACCATGCTTTTGAGTAAAATATTATGTAGTCAATTATTGTTGGTAATTTCTTTATTACATTTAGAAATTTTTGCTAACTTGCGATTTTTTTTTGCATTTTTTTCGAAATATTTTTATTTTTAACGACATTGGCGATTTTAATCAATTTTAGGGCTTGCTTCCGATTTTGCAACTTCTCGCGAATTTTTGCAAACTTCGCGGTATTAGTGACTTTTGTATGTTTTTAGCTTCCTGACAGTTTCGCCGATTTTTAAACAATATTAAACTTTGTTATCATCCCGCTGTTAGCAAGTTTTTGAAAATTTTCATCTTTTTCGCCATATTTTTGCATTCATTACAGTCTTGCAGATTTTGAATTAATATTATGGCTTATTTAAAATTTTGCAATTTTTCGCGATTTTCTGCAAAGTTCGCGAAAAAATGACTTTTGCATGTTTTCAGAGTCGTAAAATTTTTGCCGATTTTTAATACCATCCCGGTGTAAATAACTTTTTGCGAATTTTCGACTTTTTCACGATTTTTGCCGAATGTTTTGCAGTTCTTACAGTTTTAGCGATTTTTAATCAATATTATAATTTATTTAAAATTTTTAAACTTTTCACGATTTATCGCTTTTTTCGCGACAGGCGTAATTTTCCCATTTATTTTTGTTATCTTATATTTTCAGGGACTTTTAATCAATATTGTGCTCTGCCATCGTCAAAATTTTAGCAAGTGTTTTTTTTTTGCAAATTTTCATAGTTTTCGCGAATTTTCCGGAATGTTTGCTTGCCTTGCAGTTTTAGCAAGTTTTAATAAATTTTAGTAAATTATTTCCAATATTGCGATTTTTTGCGAATTTGTGGAATTTTGTTGCTTGAGGAAACGCACCTTAAGAAGAATGTACTTTCTGTTGTTAATTACACTAGTTTACACTGAAAATGTAAACTTAACGAGAGGTGATTTTACTTATGTATGTATTTTGAGATATTGTGATATTTTCAGTTTTTCGACCTTTTTTCACTTGACCCATCATATCTCGAGCTAGAACTGTCCGATTGAGTCGTTCTCGGTATTCAAATGAAAGGTATTTAGATGACAAATAAATATGTATAATTGGATCTTTAATTGGTATAGGCGGTTCAAAATATATCGATGAAAATAGTGCACATTTTCAAAAAAATCATATTTTACAATGATTATATGCTGGCAGAAAGGTACAAATCGTTAAAAAAACGTCTGGTTTCTGTTCATGTACGTATCTTTACTTTTATGTAAGAAAAATTTTTTTTTTAATTTTTATTTATTTTATTATTATTTTATTCCGTATGCACTTAATTGTGAATAAATTCAGAATTAATGGAATGATTTTTAATAAATTTGGCTCGCTTTATTTATAACATATGAATGTTTTTTTTTTCTAGGACCAGCACTCAGGGGATAACCCCTACTCATGCAATGCATTGTGCTAGAACAAGGAAAATAGGTTATAGGGAAGGAGGATAGAAGGAGTAGTGTCTGTGGACATTTGATTTAAACTTTCCCACGCTGGTAGTGACAGGAAAGACCTCCGCAGGTAGTTGATTCCACATACGTACAGTTCGGCTAAAAAAGGAATTCTCTCTGTAATGCGTAGTGCGATTCATTGGCCAATCGACCATAAAGGCATGTGCTCTGAATGAGGCACGGGTTGTACGTATAAATGTGCGGGTTTCAGGAACAAGTTCCCTAATTTCATTAGAACACATTCCGTTGTAGTAACGATAGAACAATGAAATGCACCCCACATTGCGTCGATGCTCCAATGAATCAATAGAATTGGATACCCTACTGTCACCGATGAGCTTCTTCGCCCTCTCCTGTACGCGGTCGAGCAGCCCCAAAATAGACTTTGAAGCCCCGGCCCATACATGAGAGTTGTATTCCATTTTCGGTCGGATATAAGTAGCATAAATAGTAAGGAGATCAGATGGGGTGAAATATCGTTTGCACCGTTTCAAAAAGCCGAGCCACTTGAATGCTTGTTTTGCAGTTTGAAAAATTTGTTCAGTCCATCGAACATAACAATGTATTTTCATGCCAAGAACATCAAGAGCGTCTGATTCCCTAATACTTATACCTCCCATAGTTACAGAGGCAGCAGCATTTTCGGTCATGCGTCTGTGTGTAACCATGCAACATTGGGTCTTACGGGCGTTAAAGTCGACCCTGTTCGCATGACCCCATTCAGAAATTTTCGCCAAATCATGGTTTAAAGTCTCATTCATTATTTGTCGCATAGCCTCAACCTGCGGCAGGCTAGGTCTATTGCTGAATGAGAAAGAATGGCAAATGCTACTGTCATCCGCGAAAGAATAGATAGGGTTGAAAGTTTTACAGAGAAGATCATTTAGAAAGATAAGAAATAGAGTCGGTGAAAGGACGGAACCTTGCGGTACTCCTGAATTTAACTTGAACTCATTTGATGAGATCCCATCTTTAACAACTTTTATAGTGCGATCCCTGAGGAAACTCGATAAGAATCGAGCGAAGCTATCACCGACACCAAGGGCAATACATTTTGACAAAAGTGCACCATGCCACACTTTATCAAACGCCTTGGAGATATCTAAAGCCCCTACGAAATCCATACTGCCGGTCGTTGAGTAAGCTGTTGGACTCCAGATACCTTACAAGATGGAAATTCACCATACTTTCCATTACTTTGGAAAGTGCAGAACATATTGCGATTGGGCGATAATTGTCAGGGTTAGTAGCCTCTCCTTTTTTAGGGATTGGCGTAACATTAGCAATCTTCCAACACATTAGGAACTCACCAACATGGTACAACGTGCTGAAAAGGTTAGCTAATGGACGTGCTAGCGTCGAGGAGCACTGCTTCAAGACCAGTGCTGGAATGCCATCCGGCCCGGGAGACTTATTTATGTTGAGTTCCGACAAGACCCTTTTTACTGCCCGAGCTCGAAAGAATATCTTAGGCATAGTAGTGGATACTCTCTCTAGCATAGGAAGAGGCTGATTGCTTTCCGGCAAGTAGGAATTACTTGCGAATATTTCAGCTGGTAGGTTAGCTTTATCAGCCGGGTCAGTGAATATTAGGTCATCCTTTAAAATAGTCGGAATTGAGGAACTAGCATTATTCTTTACTCTTTGAACGAATGACCAGAAGCTTTTACTACCCCGAGGGGCAGCAAGAACTTTAGCACGGAGACGATTCTCGTAAAGAGCTTTTTCACGCCTCAGTACTTTGGCACACGAAGATATCGCCCTTTTGCGTAGCAAATCAGTATCGGCATTTTGATTACTTCGCCAAATACTGAATGCTTCCTCTCTAGATCTGGCTGCATTTTTGCATGTCTGATTAAACCAGAGTTTCTCTTTGGGCTTAATCGGAATTTTTTTAGATGGTATGAAAGCTTTCATGCCCATCAATATTATAATTTCGACAATTTTGGCCATGGCATTGACATCATTGTCTAGGAAACATAGCTTCCAATTAAAATGCCGAAAAAAATTCGTTGAGCTGAGCCCAGCCCAACGAGCCTTTTCGTAGCTGTATTTTAGTCGTTTCGTAGCTGCAGATGAAACGCTATGAAGTGCTGAAAACGAAAAGGAGGCCGAAATGGTACAGTGATCTGAATTACCGAGAGGTGCATTAACACTTACTTCATACTTATCAGGGTGTGAAGTGAGAAAGAGGTCGAGTGTATTTTGTTGGTGCCCTTCAACACATGGAATGTGTGTTGGTTCATTCACTAGTTGCACTAGATGGTTATGCGCTGCGAACAACTCAATATATTGGCCTTCCGTAGTTGTACGGCTCGAATGGCGAAGCCAAGTTGAATTGTGAACATTGAAATCACCAGCAATAACGATTTCACTGTTCGGACAACTCTCTAGGATCTTCGATATGGAGTCAGAAAGGGCATCGAAGCCAGAAATGGTAGTATCCCTTTCTGCGTTTGGACTTCTGTAAACAAATCCGAAATGCAAACAGTGTGCCCTGATTTGGAATTTAACCCAGAGACAGCTAAATTCAGCATCAGATATGCCTAGTGATTGCTGGCATTGGTACACAACTGCATTGCGAATGTACATTGCAAGTCCGCGATGAAAATTAAAAAGAGATAGTAGGTGATAACCAGGTATCTGAAAATCCTGTGGATCAGCACCCTCACATAAGGCGAAAACATCCGGCCGATGGAGACAAATGTGTGCATACACAGAGAAAAAAATTCGATCTTAGACCGCGTATGTTGCAGAAACCAATTTTGAATTTATCTGTCATAGCAACACGGGAAAATCCAAATCAAATGTTATATCTGCGATACTGACTACAGTCACGTTAATCACTGTTGTAATGACTGCTTAATGATCAGTGTTATACCTTCATCACTAAGCAGTCCACCAGTAGCCAACGGAAAGGCGCCAGTATCACAGAATTACATTAGTTTTGCGATATGAGGGAGGAGATTGGTGGGGGGAAACACAATGTCATAAAAGCCCTGGTCTGGTCATTGCGGCGGGAACGGCAACACTGTGCCAGCACTGATAGTAGTGCCAACACTGATCTTTTTGCTTTTTTTTATTCATTTTTTTTTTTTTTTGTATCAGTAAATGCGTGTATGTAGGTATTAATGTATATATGTATGTATGTATGTTTATTTTATTGTTTTGTATTTAATTTTGAATTGGTATCGTTGATGTTGATATTGGTTTGATGTGATAATCGTATGATTTTGTGTTTGTGAATAACTGTTATATTATTTGTTATTTTTATTGCTCTGCTTATTAATTTTTAATTTTGTTTGGATGATTTGCACGCATATTTTTTTTTATTTATTGTATGTATGTATATTTATTTGAAAACGCGGATGGTAACAAAAATTTTTATTTATCACGGAACACAACAAATAAACACGTCTGAACGTAACCGAGGACAAACTACTACTGAATGTGTCACAATTAGTAATAAAATATAGAATTTTCTTCAGTTTAAAATTTTAATTAGTCTTTTAAGAAACAAACGATTTTCTAAATTTTTTCGAAAAAATTAATTTTTTTGTATAAAACTTTCTGAATATCTCTGAAACTATAAGACTGTTAAAAAATTCATGCAGACGTAATTTAAAGGTCAATTTGTTTCCTAGCCTTCTGTGTAATTTTTTATTGAATCGAAGAACTGGGGCCTAATTCCTGCACTCGTGAACGAAATTGCATTCGAGTAGAAATTAATTTCGCAAGCACGAAATTTTCCGATGATGTCACTCGCTACCAAGCGAATCGAGATTTTGTTTTAGTGTTGGGAAAAGGCAAATAAATTTATTTCCCTACACTGAATAAATTGTGAGCAAAAACATATGTTTGTATGTAAGCATACGTACGTACATACACACGTACTATGTAGTATATGCAAAAAACGAAACGAATATACATAAATGGTATTTTCATTTTTGTTTAATTATTAAATTAATAATAATTAATTGGTGTAAAATTAGAGAATAGAGCACTAGCCACATTTTTGATTCTTTTATTGCTTGACCAGAAGCAGCTAATTTATTATTTAGATGCTCCCAGAGTTGGTCGATTATTTTATTTTCACTGATGATAACTGTTGGACAAAACATTATTCGCCAAATCAGTGTGATTTGTTATACTTATTTAAAGTCAACTAGAATTTCATTATATTTGTATTTTTTATCCGTACATTTGTGCATACATTCATATATAAATAAATAAGTAAAATATTGGACATTTTCTTTTCCTTCGCTTTTTCTATTTTCAACATTATTTCGAATGCCTTTTTGCTTGCGACTAAAAACACGAACGGTTGTACTCGAACGGCTGCACGTGATCGAATGCTGTCATTAGAAATTTCGTTATGTGTTATTCGAAATCGAATGAGAAAATTCCAAAAGTTAAAAAACTCGCACGTTCTAGTAATAACTCGATCGCATTCGAATGCGGGAATTAGGCCCCTGGTTCTCGATTTAATGTCAATTATGTGATACAGCCAGCGTTGTCAACTCGGTGCTTTTCGCACCGTTTTTAGTGCTTTTTGAAATTTTCGACGCGAAAAATTTTGAAGTTAGTGCTCAGTGCTTTTTTAAATTAATTTTCGGTGCTTTTTGTTTTGAGCGGTGGCACTAAACCAAAAATTCAAAGATAAATTTCCTTATCTATTTCTTTTTCGAGGAAGTCTATCATTGAAAAAACATAACCTCTGAAGTTAAATAGAGCATTTAAAAAAATTCTAATAAGATTGTACAAGACTTGGTTGAAGAAATAAGCGCCATACTACCCTCAAACTTTAAAATTTTAAGTACAATTAATGTAAGCAGTGTTTTGCCACACAACAAGGAAGACATAATACAAGTATTCAGTCCACTCTATCAAGTTTTGGGCAGAAGTAAAATCTAATAGCGCTTGAGGCATTATCAAAAATTGCATTAGCATCAAACTTCTGTCACTTCCATATTTAAACGAAGAAGTTGAACGCGCTTTTACCTCTATGACTGTAGTTTAGTCTAAACCACGGATGGAAATCATGGTACAATTGTACTTTTTATGGTACATTTTTGACCTCGTTGGAACCGTGGTACTACCGCGAGTTGCTTGGTACAATTTAAAAAATGCCAATGTTTCACTATATAATTATATATAATTTTTTTATATAATTTTGCCTATGTTGTCTTTAATTTTTTTGTGTATGTTTTATTTTAGACCACCAGCTTCTGTGTTTTTGTTGGAATGCTGTTGCCAAGGTAAATTCATGTACCAGGTGGTGTCATGTCTGCAACAAAAAAATCTGTCTAGTACCTTAACTGTACATGGTAAATTGACAGCACCTCGTACATGAACTCGCCTTGGCTGTGGTTATATTTATCACAGAATATGATATTTATTTTGTTAACTACATATGGCTCCTTTACTTCAATAGTGTGTTTTAGGATTTATCGCCCATTTTTTATGCTTATAACTTAGATTTTATAGTGCATGAAAATAACATTTCTGTTAATAAGCAGAATTTGTAAAATAACCGATCTCTAACAATTCTAATCTACGAATGTACCCTTATGAAAGTAATATTTAATATTTTTTTATGTTATTTTTTATACTGAATTTTTATACACATTTAAGTTTCTGTTTTTTATTGTTTATGTACTTCTGAATTTTTACACATTTTTTTACGTTTCCGTTCTTATTAATAAATAGTAAAAAAAAATTTTACCATCATGGTCCAAAAAGTACATTTTGTTTTCACAGTTGGTACAAAATCCAATAAGTAATTTTCCTTCCCTGGTCTAAGCTACGTAACAGAATGTCCTTACACTTAGTTAACACTTTGCTTTTTATAAAAATCGCCCTGAAACGAGACAATTTTGATGTGAATAGAGCTGCCGGTTTTGGTTAATTATAACCAAAATTTGTAAATTTTTTTTCCAATGTCTAATATTTTTTCATTTCGGTTACATTTTTGCTATGAATATTTTTGTATATAACTTGATAAACTTGCAAATCACTTTTTTTATATATAACTTTGTTATTTATATTGCGTTTGCTGCACAATACTTTTGGCACCTTTTGTATTTCGTTCAAAATTTATTGGCTTTTGTCACCGAAAGAATGTTTCTACAGCATAGTTTAATAACAACCAAATTTGGTAAGCCCATCGAGTTCAAAATGTAATCAGCTCTTAACTTCATAAATACTTGTCCATTACTGCCATTTTGACTAAGCTCAAGTGATTAGTTTGTTCCTTGGCAAAAAAATTAAAAATTTTTTTTATAATAACTTCAAAAGTCTTCGTCAAATTGATTTTAGAATACACTTACATATTAATATAGAATTAAAATGTGTGCCTTTAATTTGACGTTTTAGGAACGGAATGCATATGTATGTATTTATGAATAAAAATTTTTTATAAAATGGAAAAATAAAAAGTGAAGTGCGTGGCTACACAGAAAAAATATAGGTATTTCCCCCAGCTAATAAAGTCTAGTTTAATTTTTCTTCTCTTCTTTAGATACTCACATTAATTAATAAAAATATTTCATTCAATAAGAATTGAAATTACTGAACTTAAGCCTGATTAAGAAATTATTTCTGATTAAAAATTCACTACAGTTCAATTAAATCTAAAAATGTCTCAAAATGGAAAAATTTTAAATTTAGTGCTTTTTTACTTAAATTACGCGCTTTTTTCCTGATTTCAGTGCTTTTTAAAATTTGAAAGTTGACAACGCTGGATACAGCATCCTCTTTTTTTTATAACGGAAATTCTCGAGATACAGAGTCAATTCAAAAAAAACTAATTTAAAGGGATTGATACACAGTATTTAGTATATACAAATTTACTATGAAACCTTTGACCTTACATAATAAATTAAATTTTGTTGACCTGTGTTATTTGTTATTTTTATGTATTTTTACTTTGGATTTATTCAATCCATTGCTTATAACTTTGTAATTTTTCGGTCGATTTTCTTCTGGTTGGTCTTCGTTCTTACATAAAAGTATTATCTTTACGTACATGAACAGAAACCAGACGTTTTTTTTTAACGATTTGTACCTTTCTGCCAGCATATAATCATTGTAAAATATGATTTTTTTGAAAATGTGCACTATTTTCATCGATATATTTTGAACCGCCTATACCAATTAAAGATCCAATTATACATATTTATTTGTCATCTAAATACCTTTCATTTGAATACCGAGAACGACCCAATCGGACAGTTCTAGCTCGAGATATGATGGGTCAAGTGAAAAAAGGTCGAAAAACTGAAAATATCACAATATCTCAAAATACATACATAAGTAAAATCACCTCTCGTTAAGTTTACATTTTCAGTGTAAACTAGTGTAATTAACAACAGAAAGTACATTCTTCTTAAGGTGCGTTTCCTCAAGCAACAAAATTCCACAAATTCGCAAAAAATCGCAATATTGGAAATAATTTACTAAAATTTATTAAAACTTGCTAAAACTGCAAGGCAAGCAAACATTCCGGAAAATTCGCGAAAACTATGAAAATTTGCAAAAAAAAAAAAAACACTTGCTAAAATTTTGACGATGGCAGAGCACAATATTGATTAAGAGTCCCTGAAAATATAAGATAACAAAAATAATTGGGAAAATTACGCCTGTCGCGAAAAAAGCGATAAATCGTGAAAAGTTTAAAAATTTTAAATAAATTATAATATTGATTAAAAATCGCTAAAACTGTAAGAACTGCAAAACATTCGGCAAAAATCGTGAAAAAGTCGAAAATTCGCAAAAAGTTATTTACACCGGGATGGTAACAAAGTCTAATATCTATTAAAAATCGGCAAAAATGTTACGACTCTGAAAACATGCAAAAGTCATTTTTTCGCGAACTTTGCAGAAAATCGCGAAAAATTGCAAAATTTTAAATAAGCCATAATATTAATTCAAAATCTGCAAGACTGTAATGAATGCAAAAATATGGCGAAAAAGATGAAAATTTTCAAAAACTTGCTAACAGCGGGATGATAACAAAGTTTAATATTGTTTAAAAATCGGCGAAACTGTCAGGAAGCTAAAAACATACAAAAGTCACTAATACCGCGAAGTTTGCAAAAATTCGCGAGAAGTTGCAAAATCGGAAGCAAGCCCTAAAATTGATTAAAATCGCCAATGTCGTTAAAAATAAAAATATTTCGAAAAAAATGCAAAAAAAAATCGCAAGTTAGCAAAAATTTCTAAATGTAATAAAGAAATTACCAACAATAATTGACTACATAATATTTTACTCAAAAGCATGGTAATCCTTGTTGACATATACATACAAACATTTATTTTTTTGTCGCGCAAAAAAGTTCAAAATTTCGAATTTATCGCTTCAACTTCCACTGCAACGACTACCATAACTACGCATTCTGTTTACTTCCCTTTAAAACACAGTTTTTAACTTTTGACAGCTTGCAGCGCTACTCGTTACGTTGTACTACAGCTACTATTCTGTTCCAGCCTTTAGTCGTATGCATTTTTACTTCAAAATATTAGTTAAATTACTCGAGACTAGTAGAACACTAAATTAAAATGTTGCATAATATAAATTTTTTTTTGATTTGTTCAATGGTAAACTACTAATTATCTCGACCAAAGAAATATATGACTTAGGCCACTTTCATAATTAAAGGCACATTTGATATCATAATTTTTTTTTTGTTTTTTAGGTTTAAAAACATTTTTTTGTTAATCTCCCACAAGTGTCCATTTTTTATTTATTTGTTAATGGAATGCAATACAAATAACAAAAAAATCAGTGCGAATTCACATCGAGGCGCATACATACATACATATGTATGTATGTTTTTAAGGGATGGTTTTATTACTTACCTAGAATTTTGTCTAATAATTCTACAACAACAAACGAAACGCGCTCAAAAGGATCAATTTCATTCCAAGAAATCGTTAGCAGTCAGGTCGTTCGGAATTTTCATTTATGAATAAAAAATAAATGCCGCAAGAATGGGGTCTATTTTGATCTATTGATCAATTTTGTTTATGTTTTTGGTGCACCTCTTTTTGCGTGAATCAAGTTATTTGGAAGTTTCATTTATGAATAAAGAAATAAATCCCGCAAGAATGCGGAATGTTAATTGTTACCTGTAATATTTTTCATGGTGAAGTTTCTTATTTTATTATTGGTTGTACTTCTTCTTTCTGGAATCAAATCATTTGGAATGTAAAATATCTCTTGGAATGAAAAATATTTGACATTCTAAATTTTGTTCGTATTCCCTTATATAAAAACAAAAAGGCCAAAACTCACATGCTTTATTATTGTTTTTAGTATACATACATATGTACATGATTTTAATATACTATGTAATTGCTTTTATCAGCAATTTTCACTTAATTTTAATTTGTAGCACGTTTTGTAAAAAAAAGTAAAATAAGTTCGCAAAAAGCACTTTCATCAGTTTTGTCTGTCGGGAATTTGGTTTTATAAATTTCAATAGTAGGTGTGTTTTATTCGAAACATATACCTACTTAATTTTTAAGCAGCTATAGCTATAGCTACTTAATAAGTTTATACACACTTAAATTTGTTCTGAATATTTATATAAACTTCGAATAAAACATACCTAGTAAAATAATAAAACAAGAACATCTACAATCAGTGTGCACACTTAATTGTTTTTTAATTCGGTAGCATCGACAAAAAAAAATCTGTAGATTTGAATGAAATTCGGTAGAAGATATTTTTTATTCAAAGGAACTGACCCTACGTCTCGACTAGCTATAAATATGTCGACATATATTGCAGCAGTTGTCAAAATTAATTTATTGCTAGTGGAGACAGCTCATTGCAGGAACTTGCAATATATGTTGCAATAATTGTCAACGCATTTTCGTTAACAATTATTGCAAGCGTGAAACGTCAAACTCGGTGTTAATTTATGTTCGACTTTTCTGTATTACATTTGACATTTATATAATATTAGTGAAATTGGGAAAATATACATATGAATGTATAATAAAATAGGAAAATAGTCTCTTAAAAACATGTGTAGTACAATAATTTGTATTGTTATAAATTTATAAACATAAAAATTCGTTCGATTAACCAGATATTTACAAGTGAATTGTATTTTTGTTCTGCACCTTTCCTGTTGAGTTTTACCACATTGTGAGCTACAATTTCCCATAGCCTTAACATAAGTAACACAATCAGTAATATTGCTCTGTTATTCTGCCGGCGTTATTGCTATATTGCCAACATATTGCTAGTCCAGAAGGGGGGTTAAAAAATAACCAGCGTTGTCAACTCGGTGCTTTTCGCACCGTTTTTAGTGCTTTTTGAAATTTTCGACGCGAAAAATTTTGAAGTTAGTGCTCAGTGCTTTTTTAAATTAATTTTCGGTGCTTTTTGTTTTGAGCGGTGGGACTAAACCAAAAATTCAAAGATAAATTTCCTTATCTATTTCTTTTTCGAGGAAGTCTATCATTGAAAAAACATAAGCTCTGAAGTTAAATAGAGCATTTCAAAAAATTCTAATAAGATTGTACAAGACTTGGTTGAAGAAATAAGCTCCATATTACCCTGAAACTTTCAAATTTTAAGTATGTATAATTAATGTAAGAAGTGTTTTGCCACAGAACAAGGAAGACATAATACAAGTATTCAATCCACTATCGAGTTTTGCGCAGAAGTAAAATCTAATAGCGTTTGAGGCATTATCAAAAATTGCATTAGCATCAAACTTTTGTCACTTCCATATTTTACCGAAGAAGTTGAACGCGCTTTTACCTCTATGACTGTAGTTTAGTCTAAACTACGTAACAGAATGTCCTTACAGCATTGTCAACTATTTATAGCTAAAACGCGCTATTTTTCAGCGCGCTAAATTAATTTTTAATAAAAGTCGATGTATGTATTAGTAAATATACTTTTTTTAGCAACCCCTTTTCAGATTTTGAAATATTGCTTCTCCGAAATTATATCCTAAATAACTAAAATAATTTAATTTTCTTTAACGAACTTTGTACCAGTAACAAAATACTCGTATAAAATGTCGAATAGCTTTGCGATTCAAATGATTTTTGTACTTCAGCTATAATAGATGCTTGATAATTTATATATATTTTTTTGGTCACGAATACGACTACATACATATTTTTAGTTGTGAAATTTAAAGATATTTGCCATTTACAGTATTAAAATGCGTTTTTAATTGAAATCACAGCCAAGGGAATTTTATTTGTAACAGCTGAATCAATAACGAAACTAAAAAAATTTTATCAGTTTTGGATACTAGAAAATTGGTAAATTTATACAAAAAAAGAAAAAAAAATGTAACTGATATTATGTTACTGACTTTATCCAAAACGCGCTAAGTTATCGCTTTTTTTATTAAACGCGCTAAGATGAAAAAAGCGCGTTTGGCGTAGTTAAAATGCGCTAAATCTAGCGCGAAACGCGCTAAATTGGCATCACTGATAGTTTAATAACAACCAAGGCAAATTCATTTCCAGGTAATATCAGGATTACAAGAACAATGAAAAAATACAACAATGAAAAAAAACAACATGGGCTGTAGTTCATCCAAAACTTCAAACATATAATTTCTTTAACATAATAATAATAAAAATTATTCACATAAATTTGAAAATATTTCTCCACGGCAGCTACCACTAACAAAATTTGCAACGTTTAGCACTTTTCACAATTTTTTAATAGTTTTTTCATATTTTTAGATTTGTTTTCACAGAATTTTTTTAATAAAATATTTTTCATATTGAAATTTTTTTACATTTTCCTTTAATTTCTCTTTCGTAAAAAAATTTTGAAGTTTCGGATGAACTTTAATTTGAAAAAAAAAAATAGCTCAGCTGCATTTTTTATAACAAATTTCCCAATATGACGATTGACGATTTTGTTTCCAATATTCCTCATATTTTGACGATTTGTTGAAATAAGTATTAAGTAACATAAATATGCCAACAAGTCCTTGCAGAAAAGAGATTTGATTTCGATAACACAATTTTAAAAATTTTAATTTAATTACAGCATCAGTTATTTTAAACATGGACTCTGAAATTCTTCGTTTACTAAACAGTTTTTCCAAATCTTGCGTCTAAGTCCCAGTTCACACTAGCTAAGTCTTATTGCTAAGCTTATCACTTTTAAGTCTTTGAATTTTCATCGGCGTTCAAACAATACAAGTCTTATTTTTCAGCTAATATTTTTTTTGCATAGTTTTGTGTATGCATGTGTGCTTTTTTAACATTACGAATGAGAAAGCAAAACCAAGATTTAAAATTTACTGGAAACAGGAACCCTTGAAATAATTATGTTTTCAAAAAATTATTACAAATTTAACTCTTCGGAATGTTACATGTTTTATTTTGAATCTAGTTTTATTTAGAAATTGTTACACACTATTATATACTCTGAATTTTTTGCTTTAATTTCATCCTATAGTTTTTATCTTTGACAATAAAGTCGATGCATTGTTTTTTGTTACATAAAATAGTCTTTGATTTCTAATATGGTGTATTGTTGTTCAATAAAACGGATAATTCTTGTATGGCGATTTTTCGACGATTCTTTTTGAAAATTGTGACGATTTTAACGATTTTATTTTTAAAATTTGAAGATTTTTAGAAAAAATTGTCTAACAACACTGCCATCGAGTTCAAAATGTAATCAGCTCTTAACCAGTGTTTAAAAAACTAGACTCCAAGTAGCTGTAGCAACGAAAAAACACGAAATAGTCTAGCAAAAAAATGTAAAAAACTTGTAGCCGTTCATTTACTATTACTACCGATACCGGCACAATTTGGTAGCTGTAGTTGTAGTAATAGTAACAAAATAAAATAATTGGAGCAGCGTAGTAAATAATGTTTTACTGCTTTAGCTACCTTCAAATTCTTGTAGCACTAAAAGTAGTTTTATTTTTTAAATTTTTACTGCTACCTACTTTGGTAGTCACAGAAGGAGCAGATAGCATAGTTTTTGAAGTAGCACTAGAATAACATTTCAGCAGCAATTTAATAACATTGAGGTAGTTTTAAAATAACATTTCAGCAGCAATTTAATAACATTGCAGCAGCATAAAATAACATTTAGGGAGCAGCATAAGTAGTAAAAAAGTAAAATTTTCAGTAAACTAAATACAAACGAAGAATACGTGTGTGAAACAGCGTTGCCGTTTCGTACTTTTAACTAGAATTGGTTATTTTTTCTAATCTGTACCCCATTTCTGTAACTTGTGAGAAGTTCTCGCATCGAGAAAAATTAAATAATTATATTGGCTGTCCTATTTTACACAGGGTTACTCACATAAAAACTTATATAAACTTACAAAACATATCAATAAATACAGTTTTTTTTCTTACTCACCCTGTGTTTCACAGGATGATAACAATTTTTTCGACTCGAAAAGTTCTCACATTCCTTACAGAAACGAGGCACTGTATTTTAAGTTGTATTTGATGAAAAATTAGTTCGAATAAAATAATTAAAAACGAACTAAAATACATTTCATTCGTAATTTTAATAGATATGTATTTTAGTTACAACAGTTTTTCTTTTCTTTTATAAATGTTGACGTATGTATACGTATATAAACTTTGCATACTGTATGTATTTTCTAATTCATTTCCAATTCACCAGTTATAAAAATGAGTTAATAAAATTCAAGTTTTTTTAATTCAGTTTTATGTGAGATGTCATGTATTCATACATTTTAGTATAGTTACGTGGCTCCATATACATACATATTACATCTTATTTCCATATACCTATGGACCCATATACGAAGAACTTCATAATTCAATTTCCATATATGAGCTCATGATACATTTCATATATTCGTCCATATATCAATTCATATATAATACTTTTCGCATGTATAAGCCTATACATTTCCATACATGAATTCATATATATTCATATATATTATATACATTCATATATTAAAAATATATGGACCATACATAGTTTTTTTAGCTGGGTTATTTAATATTATTTAACAACATCGTCATAACTACGATATGTAAAAAGTGTGGCGTAGCAGGGAAACGTTACTGTAAAAACATGACAATCACATAAAAAAGCACGAACACGAATGTGTGAAACGAATTAAAGCGACGATTGCTTATAAACAGCGCTGTCAACTTTTAAATTTCACAGTGCAATAAAAAAAAGCCTTTAAGTTCAATAAATAAAATAATTTTGTTATTGTGATTATGGCGCATATTCATAAATCGTAACTAAAGTCGAAATTTATAAACAGATACTAAAAAATAGTTAACAGATAGTTACAGGTTCTATTCACAAATCTAAACAAACGAAGTAACGACTCCCAGCTGATAAAAGAAATAAGAAAATAAAATGTCGATTATAATATGATCGATATAAATTGCAATTAAATAAAAAACTATTCAAACTATCAAAAAACAAATTTTTAGTTAACACTTAGTTACAGCTCCACTCATAATTAAGTCTAAACTTTCGTAGCCGTCTGTGAATAACTTAAATAGGTATTTAAAAAAGTTAGCACTTAGTAATGATTTCTGAATATGCGCCTATGTTTTTATTTAAAGTTTTTCTTTTCTAAATTAATATTATATATGAGTGTTCTTTCAAAAAAATCTATTTTCACCAAATTTCAGTAATGAGAAAAAAGTTTAAGAGCGTTGTTTGGAACGTTTTTTAATATGTAAAATAATTAATTACATTTCCTGTTTTGTTTTGTTCTTTTGTAATTATTATTAAACTACAAACTGCAAGTAAGCCTTATACTACAATGACACACAATATAAATTTTAATGATTTTTTTATTAAATAAAAAAAGCATTTAAAAGTGTGGTCATTTTTTCACATTTGTTAACTTTTTCAAAAAATGTGATAAAATGTAATGTAATAATTTTTTGGTTGTGGCAGCACTGATCACATACATACATACACATTTGTGGTTTCTGGTTTTACTGATGATTTTGATTTTTGACTACTTTTGCCGCTACCTCAATGTTATTTTGTGCTGCTGAAATGTTATTAAATTGCTGCTGAAATGTTATTATAAAACTACCTCGATGTTATTAACATACTACCTCAAAATTTTCTAGTCATAAAAAACAAAACTCCAAATGTTGTAGTAGTTATAAAACAAAAACCTCAATCAAACGAATAGAAAACTATTTAGTTTTTTAAGCTGCTACTTCATTTTCGTTTTTACTGCTGCTACTTAATTTTTAGTTTTTAATTTTATCATGTAGCAGTAGTTTTAAAAAAGGTAATGCTACGAAGCAAGACAACTGCTCCTGGTACCGCTACTTGTAATTGTTTGGAGTACTAGTTTTAGCAATAGTAAAAAAATTTTCAGTTAATGTAGTTTTTTAAACACTGCTCTTAACTTCATAAATACAAGCCGATTACTGCCAACTTGACTAAGCTCAAGTGATTTGTTTGTTCCTTGGCAAAAAAAATTAAAATTTTTTTTATAATAACTTCAAGTCTTCGTCAAATTGATTTTAGAATACACTTACATATTAATATAGAATTAAAATGTGTGCCTTTAATTTGACGTTTTAGGAACGGAATGCATATGTAAGTATTTATGAATAAAAATTTTTTATAAAATGGAAAAATAAAAAGTGATGTGAAGTTCGTGGCTGCACAGAAAAATATCGGTATTTCACCCAGCTAATAAAGTCTAGTTTAATTTTTCTTCTCTTCTTTAGATACTCACATTAATTAATAAAAATATTTCATTCAATAAGACTTGAAATTACTGAACTTAAGCCTGATTAAGAAATTATTTCTGATTAAAAATTCACTACAGTTCAATCGAAAATCGAAAAATTTTAAATTTAGTGCTTTTTTACTTAAATTACGCGCTTTTTTCCTGATTTCAGTGCTTTTTAAAATTTGAAAGTTGACAACGCTGAAAGTAACAATTCAAAGAAACATAAAAAATAACAAAATATATGTACTTATATACATGTGATTGGAAATTAAACTGCCATAAACAATGAAGCATTTCCAATAAAAAAAGTGTCATCCGCAGTTATTTGTCCTTGCCCTTTATATAGATATGCTATGCATACATAAAAATAATATACATAAATAACAGGAATTCAGTTTTTGTACATACCTATATTTTATAAAGCTACTAAAATAACTTTTATTTGGCAAACATTTGATACTACAAAGATTATATGTAAGACCCATTTATGAATTTAAACTTTTGTGCAAAAATTATTAAATCATTGGGAGGAATAAATATTTCAATCTTAAGGAACAATTCTGTTCTGTTTTAATTATTTTCATGGCAGAAAATGACCGCTGTTCGGCCGCACTGCTATGTGGCAAAATATCCGATTTACACATATATCGACTTAAATTACTAAATAACAATTCGTTTAACATATTCTCTTCTCCGCGGAAAGCTTTCCACATTTTAGAACATACATGTGATTAATTTTCCGTATGTGTGATCAACTTGATCTTGTAGCATCATTGTTAATCAAAATGTTCGTTCAAAATTCGGTAGATTTCAGGCCTTGTTCGGTAGAGTTGGTAGATGGTTAAATTCACAAACATATTCGGTAGAATCTACCGAATATCGGTAGAAGTGTGCACACTGTCTACAATGCGCTAGAAAAAAAAACCTACAAAAACATAATTGTAATAGTTCTGCATTGAAATTTGATTTCGGAAGAGCCTTTTAATTATTTAAAAGTAGGATTTTATCGGAAGTATAAAAAGTTTTTTATTATTATAACTTTAGTCTAACTAAAAGTGAGCGATAACTTGAGGGCAAGTTTGTCCTACCTGGTAAGTTAAATTAACGTATTTTTTTATCTAATAATTTTCCCATTTTGCTCATCCTAGAAGGAAATATTTCCTTAGTGAACATTTTAATTACTTACACATTCTAAGTAAAATATATTTAAAAAAGCAATAATTAAAATTATTAATAATAATAATGCTAATAAACTTTGCGTAACTTGATTCCGTATAATTTACATAAGTACACACATAAATATACAACATACACGCATAGTCAAATGCCCACACTCATTTCAAAATTCAACATTTCACTTTTCCATTTTACGTTTCATAATGAGAGAAAAATATTTTGTGCCATAAATATGCATATTTTTTGAAAATATTTCTTGAAAATATATTCAAAATGCCAATATTTCTTGTTTGCATATCTACATATTTTTCTCTCAAATATTTAAATTTTCTCATATTTCATTTATCATATTTTTCATAGTGGTTGAATGGCAAAATATTTATGTAGCACACATTTTTCGTGTTGAAATATTTTTCTATGCATATTTTTTCGGTAGCTATCGTTTATAATATTTGTGTGCTATAATATTTTGCAGTCGCAACAATATTACACAAGCTAATATGCAAAAATGGAAATCTGTTTACTGCGTAAAATATTATTGTGGATTTATTTTCATTTTATGTGCATAGAAAAATATTACTACAAAAATATTTCTGTTCTGTTTGCTATGGAAAATATTAAATAGTTTGAAGGTATAAAATATTTATATGCGCATATATTTAATATGTAAATGGACTTCAATATTTTTATTATGCGCTTTGTCAAAAATTTATACAAGTCATATTTTCATAATAGTCATATTTAAACTAAAAATTTTGAAAAGCTAATTTTTAAACCCTGGAATAAACTAAAGGTAGAAATACATAACACGCGTTAGTTCGTCGACGAATATCGTCCGTTTGAAAACATTACCGCAAGTTACACAACACGCGTTATAAACGCCTTTTCTATTAGGTCTTTTATTTATTTTTACATTGAAAAATTTACTTAAGACTCAGTTACCCGACTGTAATGTAAAGTAACTGCAACAGTAGGAAACAGCTCATCGATATTGTTATGTGAAAAGTTATGCAATTGGTTATAAAGATGTAATGTAACGTAACCTACTTTTCATATAAAAGTATCGATCAGCTGTTTCCTACGTTGCAGTTACTTTACATTACAGTCGAGTAACTGAGCCTTTATACTGTATGTTTTCCAAACTTTTTAATAAGATTTTCTTCCATGATTCTACTTTTTTTATTGTCGCCTGATGAGTTTTCAAAACAACAGTACGCGTTAAAAAGTTGAAAGTTAACCAACTTTCTGCGGCAAAACAATATTTCAACTTTTTTTTAAAGGTGCCTGCCTACAGCTCGCACGAGTTAATTCCTTGGTGAAGGAATGAATAAAAAAAAGAATATTTAAATAAATTTTTTTCACACCGAAACAAACGTGTGTTTCTTTATTATTTATATTCTAAGACTGCTTACAATATTTTCTTAACATCTATTTATAGTAATAATTATGTTTATCGTTTCTTTGTCTTTTATCTCGGAATATGTTTTCTACAAGTATCTTTTTATTATTAAAACATATTTTGAGTTTACTTTGACTGATAGTGGTCTCGTTGTAAGTCTTTGTTCTGACGTATGTAAGTGATAATATTGATGTTGACCTTTGTTCCCATTATGAAGATGTGTGTGTCTACTTATCTATTTATGCCAGTGTTGCCATGTAGACTATACCCTGTGCATTAACTCCCCTCCTTCTTAAAATAAAGTGTCCTCACTTTTTCTAAACAGTACTCCTTTCTGCTCTTAATCTTCTTAATTCCATTTCATAAATGCGTTCGGCTATTCTTCTTCTTTCTGTTCGTTTTATTTCTTTGCAGTAGTTAATTAATTTTATTATGATATATGTACATAGTATTGTGGCTAAGATTCCGAGAATTAAGTAAATGGTGGTTTGTATGGGGTGGTCTTCTATAGGGATTAAATATTTTGACATTTCCTGTAAATTTGAAAATTTATGGTATGAGTCTGAATATAATATATGGAGGATTTACATTCGTTCGTCATATTTTTGATGTATAGCCTCTTTTATTTCTTGCTGATGGTTGAAATAGTCTTTTGCGTCTATATTGGTTGAAATATTAAATTGAATTAACTTAGGTCCTTTGATTATTTGACCATTCCAAATATGTTCGTCATCAGTCAAGATGTAACCGTTCTCTAGTATTGTGAGTGGTGCGTTATTTTCTTGCATTATGTCACATTTAGCTGGCTTATTTTCTAATATATTTATAGTACAGTTATTAGCTTTGTTTATTTTACAAATATTATTTCCTAAGAGATTTTTACATTGTGTTACTGAAGTATAATTACCATTACAAACAGTAATTTGTTTGTCCAATACTAATTCCAATGCTTATATGCTAGTGGGAATATATTATATAATTTACATATATTTTTCAATATAGGATACTTATGAATTGTAATTATAGCTTGATTGTAAAAACATATATGGATATCTGAATACTCTAGGATGTTTATTAATGGTAAGTCAAAAGCTTCATTAAATACGATATCTTTTATTTCATTTAGATTCAATGTTCCTGAATAAAAATTTCCATTTTTAGCAAAATTTATAGTAATTGTTAGCAGACTTATTGGCCTGTATGACTCAGCCTTGGTAAGGTCTTTGCCCGTCCTTGGAATCATTTTGACCTTGGCAAGCTTCCAACTGTGTGGATAATATTCCAGTCGCAAAATGGCATTAAAAACGAATAACAGGATTCTAATTGCAACAAGTGGCAACTTCATCAGCATCTGATTACTAATTCCATCAAAACCCGGAGCTTTCTTCGGGTTGAGTTCAGCAATTAGTTTTTGTAACTCACACGTCTTAAACTTTATTTGTTGAGGGGATAGAGCGACTACATTCGGCAAATCAACAACACCAGTACAGGTGTTTGGGGTAAATGCGTATTTTAAATGCTCAGCAAATATGTTACCTTTTTCAGTATCGCTTCTTGCCCAACCTCCGGTAGATGTGCGGATAGGTGGCTTAAACTCAACGGGTGTTTTACGCTTTCTAGCAGCGCGCCACAAAGAGTAATTAGATGCTGGTGTGACATCAAGACTTCCAGATAATTTTTAAGAGATGCAGTTTTTTCACATGCAAGCAACTCTTGGAGTCGTTTAGTGCACTCTTTAAATCTGATTTTAAGTTAGGGTGATCTGTGCTGTTGCCATTCCCTTCTAGCTCTTCTTTTTTCACACACTAGACGTTCAATATCTGTAGAATAAATTCTATTAAACCCAGTCTGCGGATGGGAGGTAGTAGCATGTTCAGCAGCCTGTGTAATCATTTCGTTAAGTTTGGCGATGTTAGCTTCAATATCCTCGGTTGTTGTTAGCGTAATGTTTTCCGTGCAATGACTACTAAGGTATTTTTTGAATCGCAGCCAATTAACACGATTTACCATCTTCACATATGGGTGAGGTAAGTCACTTCTCAGTGGGCTACAGATTGTAACGATCGTGGGAGAGTGATCAGACGCGAGATCTAGAGAAGCTTCAACGTGAATTAATTCCCTAGAAATATTTTTAATGACGCCAAAATCTATAACATCCGGAATTTTACGTATGTCAGTCGCCCAGTATGTGGGCTTCCCACTCGAAATGACGTCCAAGCGTATGACGTATGTTTAGCATTATAGTCGCCAGCTGCTACGAAACAATGGCCAAGAGATTTGTAGAAATCCTCGTATTGATATTCAGTAATTGCGAATCTGGGAGGGGAGTAAATTGATGATATCACAAAATTTGTGCAAAAATGTTCAATACAAATATTCGTTGCTTGTAGATGTTCTTCACAAATGTTTTCAATAATATAATGCTTGATTCTTGACTTTATTAGAATTGCTGATCTACCGCATGCTCTTCCTCTTCGGTCCTTGGAATCATATAAGGTGTAGCCATAAATTTTAAAAAGGCTTCTCGAAATCAAATGAGTCTCTGATACCAACATTATATCAATATTTTTTCCGTTAGGAAGTTGGCGAATGCCGTTTGCGTTCCAGAAATATATTTTTAACGTGTTCATAGCTTGTTAACTAATGCTTGAAGCAGAGTATTCTGCATTCTAAGCATTTCTTGCATCATGCTAGTCATATTTGTTTTAAAATTATTTATAGTTAGCACCAGATTCTCAATAGTAGCTTCAAGGCGACTAAAGTTAAAGCTCGAAATAGGGGTTGGGGGACCTTTTCTCTGTTAATTATGTTGGTAACATTTTTTACCTTAAATCCTTGGTCGATAAGTGGACATTTTACTTCTTCGGGCTCAACATATGAATCTATGCCCTTTAATACTATCTGTAGGCCTTTAGCACTCTTAAGTTGGTATATGTAAAAATTTGTTTTATTTTTTCAAATTCACTAACAATTTTTTGGAAATCTTTTTCATCATATATTTGGATTTTAGTTTCATCAATATTACCTCGTTTAATTGGAATAATGTGAAAAGTATTTTCACCAATGGTCGACATTTTAAATATTTTTAGTTTTGGCCTTGCTATTTTTTCTTGAGATTCTATGTTTTATGAACATGGCAATAATATTGGTTGCCAAATGGGATTGGTTGGCGTTTGGAATAGTAAAGCAAAACGAACACAATGGTCGAAATAAAAACCAAAATACAACTGATAAAAAGCAGTTGTCTCATGGTGAAAAAAGTTGTAATACATAATAAAAATTTGGCAACTACTCGTACAACTCACGTATCATTTATTTTTTTTGTCGGAATCGGTATACCGGTACGTACCGGTATAGACGTAAACGGTAGTCTGGATACCGGTATTTTCTAACCGAAATGGATTTCGGCATCGGTAACGATACCGGTATCTAATTTTAGCGGTATTTGAATCGGTATCGGTATTTTTACGATACCGTTTGCCAACCTTGGTTTTTACCATTTACTTCCAAAAAGCATATAGCGAATAAGACCACAAAGAATAAAATTAAAATACATTTGAACAAGTGAACATTTGTACAAAATTAAATCCAGGAATTTGTTGTGTTGAATTAAAAAACTGAATGTGAAAATGTTTATTAGTATTAAAAAAGTGATTAAGATTTGTTTTCAAATGATTCCCGATTTAACTTTAAGCTTTTTGTTCATGTTAATTTTAACCTTTTAATTGCAAAACTCTCATAGCGAATGAGGACACATAGAATAAAATGCAAAAACGTTAAATCAATGCAACTACGAAAGGCTTAAAGAAGACACGGGTTCGGTGTGAGCGAGACGTCAGAACTTGGAAATTATCTTCCGTCTCGTGACATCTCTGTGTACTTTGTGGAATAAGTAGAAAAGTTTCTTTCGCAAATTGTTAATGTTGGCGATATAGTTAAAATAACATTAAAAAGCATATGTGACGCGCAAAATAGAAAGGGACCCAAGGGTAAAAACCGGTTTTGTTCAGGAGAGCCATTTTAAAGATTTAAATACTTGTATCTTTGGTGTACCATCACTGAGCGTGTTGGTATTGATCTCATTTGAAAGCGACACATCTCATGACGTCAGGAACGTGTTGGTCAACCTTGAAAACGCGCGTAGGTCATCCCTACTTCTTGTTTTGTGTATTTGGTTTTACTGTTTTCTAGCGCGCTGTTTCCATGAGTTTGATATCAATTTTGCTCGCGTTTTTTCGAATCCAGGTTTATTTTCTGAAATTATTAATTGTGAATTATAATAAATACTCATTTACAATTCTTTTAAATCGTGAATATCACTCTGTTAGTACGAAAATTTATTCACATAACCTTAGAATCGTCGACTTTAATTTCATAAAACGCGCATATCTCTGGGAGGGAACACTTTTGGGGCATGGGATCGGTCTCATTCGATGCTCAGATGTTGTCCACATCAAAAAAAAAGTGAAAATTGATTTTATTACCCTTAGGTCCCTTTCTCTATGCGCTGTCACATATACAGTTTGTGTAATCCTTTATTTCATGTTTCCAAATAATGTAAACCAATTTCTTACGTTATTCATACAATTTTTAGATCAGTTAATAAAGCATTATCCTACTTGAGATTATTTCCGATATTTTGATTACAAAATAATCATAAAACAAAGTATTTGCGTACTCTTTTTCGCTTTTCGTATCGTAATTTAAAAATTAGTATTATGATAATTTTTTTACTATGAAAAAAATTTCACCATATTCGCAATATTTAATTTATAAATTTTGAATCCAGCAGCGAATGGAATACCAAGAAAGAAAAAATCTTTAGGAGTGTTAAAAAGAGTAGTTAAGTAAAAATATATACATATATGTATTTTCTACGTAGATAAATCAGATGAACCGATTTAATTAACAGATATACTAATTGCATACGCTGTATAGTTTTACGGAAACATAATCGTATAATCGACAACTTAAGTCTTGGGCTCACTTTAGCTTTGACTGATCGTTCAGCTGATCAATAACCTTATTAACACTATAAGCTCTTAAAAAATAAAACTTAAAACAAATTATGTTAATTTAATATTTCAAATGATGCACTTTAATATATTTGTACAAATATGTTGTGTTTATACATATATCAGGCGGTTCAGTTATATGACTTCTAAACACTTAATGAAGATAAATAAATTTGATAAACATATACCTAATTTAAATTAATTTAATTAATTTTTTTTCATGAAATTAGTTGCATGAAAATGTTTCATTTCTCTATAGACGGCATGGAGAAGCAACTCAGATCAAAATAGTTGTCAAAAACGCATCAGATATTCATGATACGACCTTTTTTATACACTATTCTCTTCAATAGCGCTGCAATTGGCAAATAGAAAAAGTTTCATGCAACAAAATTCATGAAATTTCATGAAAAAATGCTTAATGTAAATTAGGTAATATACATAATATTAATTGGATCGCAATTTGTCTTAAGGAATTATGTATGGAAAATTTATAAATTTAATGAAATAAAAAAGTGAAAAAATGCCAAATAGTTTTTAAAAAAGTGCTAAACTAACGCTTAGCATTATTTTCAAAATCTTTAGGTAAACGAAGAAAAAAAGTGCTAAATTTAGCACTAAAAGTGTTAAAATGGCAAGGCGTGGTCTCGAGTGAACACATGAGCCGAGCGATCGAACAAAAACGGTTGTTGGTTGAGCGAGCCAAAGAAGAACGAAGTTTGAGGGGTTTTTCGCGACAGTATCGTATCGTGTCAGTGGACGAGTGTTTTTTTCTGACAACAAGCAGGAGAGAGACCAATTATTGCGAGCTCTGATTTTTCATTGTCAAAGACAACAACCGTTTTTGAAGAAAATAATTTAAAGACTTCAAAGACAAGAACTCAGAAGCATTTTCAAACAAAAACGTCCTAAATATTCGTACTGAATTATGGCTTTAATATGTATAATATCATACAAAATATTAGCGGTTCGTATGTATGGATATATTTATGTACATATTATGTATTAGGGCGGGTCGATTTACAAATCGCACAAATTACAAGGAAAATCGTAAAATTTGAAAAAAAAATTAAACAAAATTGTTTTGAACTCTTCTATGATAACCATACATATCTTGGAAAGGTAGCTCACCTAAAATAATTTGATAATACTAATAAGGCTTCACTGCTCCTCTAGTGACCATCGCAACTCTTCAAAATCGCTGCAAAACAACTTACTCCATAAAAGTTTGTTTATCCACAATACTCAAAAACCGCGTTTATCAATTAATTATTAAACAGAATAAATCCACAACTTCAGGAAAAATCGCTGTTAAATTAACAAAGCCCATAATAAAATCTACGGCAGTAACTTGAAATGCTCTCTAGTATTTGTTTTATTTTTTTGTGCTTATTTTTCTTTGTAGTTTTGTTCACAAACTGTATGAAATTTATTGAACGTATGGTAACATGTTTGAGAGAATAATTATTTATATGTGAGAGCATAAGAAAAAACGCTGTCAAAATAAAATAGATTCTATCTCTGGACCAGCGTTACCATTTGTCAAGTTTTCCCTTTTTTTGGAAGTTTTTATCGATGCCAAAATGTTTTTTGAAAATATAAAGTTTTGTAAAATTTTTTTTTATAAATATGTCATAATTTAACTTTTGCAGTATATTGAATGAAAATATTAACTGATGTTTGTATGCAATAAAACGATCTTATATTTTCTCACTCCCTTATGATCGATATTTTTATATGAAAAGTAGGTTACGTCATCATCTCTATAACCATTTTCATTACTTTTCACGTAACAATATCGATCAGCTATTTCCTACTATTGCAGTTACATTAAATTTCAGTCGGCTAGGTTAGGTTAGGTTAGGTTAGCAGGCTGCTAGTGAAGAATGAAAATATAGGAGTCTAGCTCACTTGGGTCCAATACGATGATACCTTTGTGCTGCCTGTAAGTTGAAAGTATAAGAATAAGGGGGGAGACCGGAAGTATAGGGAGAATATAGATGGAGAGGATATAGATGGAGAGTAGAGTAGAGAAGAAGTGAAAAAGTGGGACAAGGAGAGGGTCTAGTACATACACATGCCGTGAAGGCTAGCGGCCATACCAGCCGCTGCTCCTAATGTATAGACTTAGGTTTCTAAGTCCTATTTCCGATAACTCGGACAAGCTATTGAAGGATATTCTGCCAAGGAAGTGCAGGCGGAGATCCTCCAAAGCAGGACAGAAGCAGAGAAGATGCGAAATGCTTTCCTCCTCTTCCTCATCATTGCAGCTGTAACAGTAGTCATTATACGGGAGACCCATACGTTTAGCGTGGGTCCCGAAAGTGCAGTGGCCTGTAAGTGTGGCCAGGAGATTCCTCAGATGCTTTCTGGTAAAGCTAATGAGGTTACTGGTTCTTTTAGTATCTAGACGAGGCCAAAGGATTCTCGATATAACGCAGGTAGGCTCATTACGCCATCTTTCCTGAGCTGAATTAAGAAAGGCAGTATCGAAGCGTCTCCAGCAAGACGACAGAGGGAGCCCACAGAGATTGTCATCGACTTCCCCGAGTAGGGTTCCTCTCTTTGCTAGTTCATCCGCAACTATATTGCCTGAAGTAGTTCCGTGTCCACGCACCCAGTATAGTGTGATGGTTGCGTGCTGCGCCAGTTCATCCAGGACTGTGCGGCATTCTTGGACAAGTAATGATGTAGAATATACACCTGCAAGGGTTTTGATCGCGGGTTGGCTGTCCGTTATTATCTGGATATTACTATTGTGTATCCGATAATAACGCAACCAGTGTGTTGCTCTTTTTATGGCGGATATTTCTGCCTGTAATATGCTACATTCGTCCGGGAGTCTGAAGGATATTTCAATTCCAAAATCTGGAATATATATCCCCCCTCCAACTCTTCCCCTTCGTATAGAGCCGTCCGTGAAAACCTGCACGGCTCTGTCCCCTGGGGAGAACCCTTCTGTCAAAGAGATATTGAAATTCCTATTGAAGTAGGGTTTGGGAGTGCAGTAGTCAATGGGTTTAGGTATATTGTTCGCTGTATTTAGGATGCTAGCGTGACCCCATGGTCTATAGTTCCATACGCCTATTGCGTTCAGCCTAACGGCCGTATGTAGGGCCAGTTTTCTAGCCATTAAGTCCACAGGAAGCCAACAAAGCATAGCGAAGAGTGCCTTTGTCGGCGTGGATCTAAGGGCACCTATTATCATAAGTGCCGCTTTGCGTAGAATACCTTCTATACGGGTCTGGTTTCCCGCTGATTCTAGTGCTTTCCACCAGACCGAGACCCCATAAAATAGGATAGGTTTTATGACCATCTCTAGTATCCAACCGACTCCTTTGGGGTTAATTCCCCAAGTAGAGCCAATTGCTTTCCTACAGATGTACATTGCCATAGCGGCTTTCTCTATCCTCACCTGAAGATTTTCCCTCCAGGAGAGTTTACTATCTAGAACAACACCTAGATATTTGGCATTTTTCGACATGGTAAGTACAGTACCATTCAATGCCGGGGGAATGAATTGTGGAACTTTGTATCTCCTGGTGAAGAGTACTAGTTCCGTTTTGGTCGGGTTGACACTCAGGCCGCAACTAGAGCACCAAGCATTAACGTCATTTAGTGCTGTTTCTAGCCTTTGCGATATCGTATCTAAGTGAAATCCTGATATTGCTATCGCTACATCATCTGCGTATGCAACGGTTTTAATGCTCAAGGATTCCAATTTTCTAAGCAGATTGTTGATTGTCACATTCCACAGTAGTGGTGACAGCACACCACCCTGAGGTGTACCTCTGTGGGCCTGCCTTGAGATGGTGGCTGCTCCCATGGTGGAAGTGATGGTTCTGCATAGAAGCAGATTTTCAATGAGCCGATAAATCCCTCGGTCAATCCCCAGCTCCCTGAGAGACTGAATGATTACCGTTGGATCAATGTTATTAAAGGCACCTTCAATGTCCATGAAGGCTGCCAAGGTATAGTTTTTATGCTCGAGTGATTTCTCTATGTAACCTACAAGCGAATGTAAAGCGGTCTCAACGGATTTGCCCTTAGTGTAAGCGTGTTGAGAGACTGAGATTAGAGAGCTGTTTATGGAAGTTCTAATGTGTACATCCAACACTCTCTCAAGAGTTTTTAGAAGGAAGGAAGTTAAGCTTATGGGTCTAAAATCCTTCGCTTTAGTATGTGATGCTTTTCCTCCCTTGGGAATAAAGATCACTTTACTTCTAGTCCATGCGATTGGAATATATGACCATACGAGGCAGGCCTTATATATGGTAACCAACCATGGGATTACAAGTTCTACGTTATGTTGTAGATCCGCTGGGATAATGCCATCCGGTCCTGGTGATTTGAACGGATGGAAGCTTTTAATTGCCCATTTAACTTTCTCCACCGTTAAGTCGATGGATATATGTGATTGAGCATGTAAGGGATACGCCCGTGGCATAACGCTACAAGGTTGACATCCCGGAAAATGGGTGTCCATTAGAATCTTTAGGGAATCAATACTGCTAGTGGTCCAGTTTCCATCATTATTTTGGATGTAGCTGGGTATCGGTGGCCTTTTCGCAAGGATTTTACGCATTCTGCTAGTCTCGGAGTAAGTTTCTACATTACTGCAGAATTCTCTCCAAGTTTTGCGTTTTGCGTTCCTGACTTCATTCTTGAATTTATTTAATGCAGCTTTGTAGAGTGACCAATTTCCTGTCCTTTTTGCTTCATTGAAAAGTCTCCTGCAGTTTTTCCTAGCTTCTGCTATGTCTCCAGACCACCAAGGTAGCCTTCTTATCGGGCGCTGTACAGATGCCCTACAGGATGTGCCTGTGGCTGCTTTGAACGCATTTGTTAGCATGTCCACGGCTAAATCAATATCTGCAGCCCCCTCTATATTTGGTGGGCGTGCAATTAAGTCGGTTAGGATTTGGTTTTGCATCACCCAGTCCGTCTTCCGCCTATTAACATATAATGTCGAATGCCTATTTGATATGCTGACTGTGAATAGCAAATAGCGATGATCAGAGAATGAGCAGTCTGAAGAGACCCTCCATTCACGTATCAGATGAGCGTGTCTCGCACTGACCAGAGTAATGTCTAACACCTCCTGTCTGTTGGAGACTATGAAAGTGGGTTCTGAACCCTGATTGGATACTACTAAGTTATTTTCCATAATAAAATCAAAAATACACTCACCCCTTTCATTATTACCTGAGCTTCCCCAGATTCGGTGATGTGCGTTGGCGTCGGCGCCTATTATTAGAGGCGTGCCGCGTCTATTGGCCTCTTTGGCTAAATCCCGGACCTTTGTACCAGGAGGTGGGTCTGTGCCGCCGTGAGCCAGGTAGCAGGAAAGAATCCATATAGTGGATTCCCCTGTCTCCCACGCCGCCGCTACCGTATCTTCATTGCTAAAATTAGATAGAATGAAGATATTTAAGTTGGTTTTAACCATAATACAGGATCTAATGTTTTTGTCATTGTTACCTGAACTGTTTACATACAATAATTTGTAACCTTTTGGGCCAAGTGCAAGTATTTTGCCGTTGACAGTCCACGGCTCTTGGATAAGCGCCATATCCACTCCTCCCTCAACGAGTCGGTTGGTTAATGCCGCTGAGGCTGATTTCGAATGATGAAGATTAATTTGTATTATCTTCGCCATCCTCAGATATCTGGGTCATAATTGATAACGATGTCTGCGTCTTCTGGATTTGGGTCCAGGAGAGCGTTTTCATCGTCCACGAAGTCGAGTCTGTCCAGGAGGTCCCCAATCAGACAAGAGTCTGTTTGGGAACATCCCGAAGCGACTGAGTTCGCCGGTTCAACTATGGCCTTCGAATTGGCATTGGCCTCTTTACCAATCTCTAGCCCTTGCGACCCTTCTACTGCAGCAGGGGTTTCGGGATCGGGTTTGTCGTCACCCCGGTAGATGCGTAGTCTGATGCCCATAAAACCGTAGTACACCAGACCTTGCTTCTCCCGGAGTAGGGACAACGTCTCCTTATTAAGGACCACGATCGCCTTCCTACGGGCACCAACCGGTTCGTAAACCTTTACTACCTTCCAGTCATTGGTTGGTAGGTCCGGGTTTCCTTTCCGGAAGATGTCCAGGATCTTCGCTGGGTCATGTGGTTCCGCCGGAATGATAGCAATTGCTCTCGGTCTGCGAGGTATCTCACTGACCGCGACCAATTCCAGTCTCGCGCCGGGCCACACTTCCCCTAGGGATAGGATGATATCCTTTAATTTGGACGCTGATAGCTCGTCCATGCAGGAGACCAGTTTCACGTGTCCTTGAAACCAGCCTGAGTCCATGAATAGTGGCGAATGCCCTTTACTCATGTCAGTATCTTGCAGGTAAATATCCAATAACTTTTGACAGATCAATCCCCATTTTTCATTGTCGATTGCTCCGTCGCAGTTACTACGGTCAAGAACAGCCCTTACCAGTGTGTTTCTTGCAACCTCACTGTAAGGTCTGTTTATGACTCCAGAATCCACCTGCTTATGTCGCTTGCTGGATGGCTGTGCCCTTGGCAGCGATGATGTCTCCTCCCCTGAGCGTTGCCTTTTAGGCGCAATGGCTGCAGGTGTTTTTGCAGCCGGTTCAGGGTTGGAGCCATCATGTGCCGCCAAGTGAGCCTTTGCCCATGCCAGCGAGGATTTCTCCTTACTGCTTAGGTCCTTAGACGGCTTTTTGCCCAACTGCTCGATATAGCGTCGAGCAGCCCGTAATTCACCGGTGGCTTTGCGCGTCAGGAAGCTACGTTCTTGTGTATTCCGTGCACTCGATCCAGATGCAGTTGGCACTGTCGGCTTTACGCTGACTGGCGCATCCTTCTCGAGCTCGGTATTAATGGGTGCAATAGGCACGGCTGGTTTTATTCCAGCTGGCGCACCTTTCAGTTGTTTATTGGGTGCAGTTGGCACTACCGAGGATTTCCCGGTTGGCACACCCAGAGTTTTCTTGGCTGATTTCTCAGCTCTAATTTTGGCTGTAGCAGATGTGCTTGGACTACAGTCCAAGGACACGCTACGAGTTAACCTTGCCTTTCCTAGTGGAATGGCAAGGTTTGGTTTTTGTTGTTTTTTATTTTTGTTTTCAATTTTGTTCCCACGAGTATGCGCGTAAGGGGTTGGACCACCCATGCAGGGACGGCGTACATGGGCTAGGCAATCACGTTTTAACCGACCCGTGCCCTGGCGTGGAGCTGTTAGCGACTAGTCTTCTTTAACCACTAACTAGCCATTCAGGTTCTCGGCACTGCTACCATCCACCTTAACCTTACAAGTGGTTTAGTTTTGGTCCGCGGGCTCCATGCATAGAGAAACTGCACCATAAGGAGGAGCCACAACTTGAAAACTAAGCTGGCCTCATGACCTCCTATGGGAGTATCATGTGACCCTCTTAGATTTCATTAGGAGTAACTGCCCAACACGATTCCCTTCAAAGTTGGAAGGTCACTTCATGTTGGATAGCATCTCCCCATCATAATAACAAACATGGGTGGAATATTACTCATGATCGGGAGTCTCCATTTGCGGTTTCCTCCCCCATGGTACACCTAACATTGGCGCCTCTTTTCCAGGGTACGCCATTGTCGGTGAGATACCAGAGGTGCATTTCGCCAGCACACAGCCTGGCCATGACAACGATCCTACGCATCCTAAAAAGAAAAATCCGCAGATTCGTGCCAGACCCGAGACATAACAGAAACACAGATGACCACTTGTGCAGTGTGTCAGGAGGGTTACTGATAATGTCTCTCCCCTATCCGCCGCCTGGGGACGCGCCCGACAGGAGACTACTACTCCTACAGCATAGCTAGGTGCTAAACTAGCGCTGTTGTTCGGGTTCAGTCGGCTAACTGAGCCTTAATTGTGTTCACTGCATCTTATGTACGACTATGCTGTTTAAATGGCCTTAAATTTAATAAATCAATGTACAAATCAGAAAAATAGTAATTAATGTATGTGATATTTTCTTAAGATTTCTAAATCTAAATATCAATTGTTTTTTTTTTTATTATAGGTTATGTTTTTGACTTTCATCGTTTTTATATTTTTAAATAAAATGAATTCCAAATACATTTTTGTGTTTTCTTTTAAAATTTTTGTACTTTTGTAGAAAAAAGTTTTCGTTTCGGAAAAAAAGTTTTTTTTTCAGATTAATGCTAGGAACGCAATTGGGACGAACGACGAATTTTTCGGTCGGAACTTTTGTGTTCCTAGCATTAAGAAGTTTTCTAAAAAATATATATGGTAACGCTGCTCCGGACTGCTTTCTAGCTAGTTTTTTGTGTCATTTAGTATATATCGCACACTAAATCATAAAGAGTCACAACTCAAAATTATCAAAGTGGTTTTGCTTTTTTATAAACGAGTTAATTGATGAAATCTATAACGACCTCAACAATTTCTTTTGAAATATACTCTTCTTGAAGAATATAAAATACCGTTATGCTTGTTTTTATATCACATACTTGCGTCATTTGTACAGTAGCTAGAGTTGTTTGCAACTACTCAGAATCTAAAATTTTTTGAGTTGTGACTCTTTATGATTTAGTGTGCGATATGTTTATTTATTTATTTATTTAATAATAATTCAGCCTAATGGATTACAATGTCCTTACAGGCTAGCAATAAGTAATACTATTCTAATAATACATTCAGTAAATGTTTATTCTCTAGACACAATTTAAAATCATTTACAGATAGCGAAAAATCTAAAATAACAATATTATTTAATTTATTTAAAATATTTAAAGCTCTTAACATGGGTTCATTCATAGCATAATTAGTACTATGCGTAGGTACAAAGAAAATATTATAAGACCTTAGTGATCTAAAAGGTATACATAAGCAGATCAGATTAACTAGATATTCACAGTCAATGATCCCATTAATTAAATTAAAAATAAACATAAGAGAATGAAGAGTTCTTCTCATATAAAGCGGCTTTAAACCTAAAAGCAAGCAACGAGAGTAATATGAAGGTGACGCTAAGTAAACAGGATTGCCACGAAGAGCGAATTTAAGAAATTTTTTCTGGATTCTCTCAATTCTATTTATATGAACATTATAGAATGGACTCCGTACAAAAGAGCAATATTCTAATTTAGAACGAACAAAACTAGTATATAACATTTTTCTAATAAAAGCACATGCAGAATACGCTTTAGGTATCATATAATCAAGGTGGGACTTAAAATTTAATTCACAATCAAGCACAATGCCAAGATCTATTATTTTAGTAACAACTTTCAAGTTTTCATTACATAATTTGTATTGGGAAACTCTTTGAACACGCAAACTAGACCTACAAAAAGACATCTGGTAACATTTATTTATATTTAACAATAATTTATTAAGCAAACACCATTTAGATACTTTATCAATACAATTTTGTAAAATAAAAGAATCAGTTTCTGAACGGATTTCCTTAAAAATTTTTAGATCATCTGCATATAATAGGAAATGAGAGTCGGGAATGCAATTTCTAATATCATTAATAAATATTAAAAACAATAAAGGGCCCAATATACTACCTTGAGGTACCCCAGAAGTAGCAGTATAAGGCAAAGACACAAAATTTTCCAATACAACTGTATATTTTCTATTGTACAAGTACGATTTCAACCAATTAAGGAATACACCATGAAAGCCCATGGCTTGGAGTTTAAGATAAAGTATGTCATGTGCTACCCTATCAAACGCTTTAGATAGGTCCATGAAAACTGCATCCACTTGATTATGTCTCTCAAAAACAGAGATGCAAAAATGGTTGAAAACTGCACAATTAGTAGCTGTAGAACGTCCCGGAAAAAATCCATGTTGTTCATTACATATATAACGTTTAAGCGAAAAAATTTGTTTATGCCGCAATTCTGTTTGATCATTTACTATCGATTTTATGGGTGTAATCGAATTTCTAAAAATGTTAAAATTATGTGCTCATGTATGCCCAAAACTGCACTAGGTCTTTTAAAAGTATTCTCAATTTTTGTTATTTAAACGCAAAATAATGCAGAAAAATGTTGGAATAAAAATAAAGCAAATAAAAAAATGTCGAAGTTGAATGCTTAAATAATGACCGACTAATTATTTATTGCAATTTTCTTTTAAATCTTTAATAACAAATATATACTTACTAAGGTATCTGAATCGGCCACAGAAGAAGAAGTTAAGCGAATGAACCACTATGTATATCCTGCCATGAGCAAAGCATTGGGTAAATTTTCTCTGACCGTTCAAGAAGGTCATTTTAGCGATTCAGAAATTTTGGTTTTACTTGGTGAGAACGGAACTGGAAAAACAACTTTCATTCGCATGCTGGCCGGAAATTTGCAGCCGGATAGCAATGTGGAATTGCCTGTATTAAATATTTCCTACAAGCCTCAAAAAATATCGCCAAAGTATCAAAATCATGTGCGTCATTTGTTACATGAAAAGATACGAGATGCTTACGTTCATCCACAATTTATTGCTGATGTCATGAAGCCAATGAAAATTGAAGAGATCATGGACCAAGAGGTGCAAAACCTGTCTGGTGGTGAATTACAACGAGTTGCGTTAGTTTTGTGCTTAGGTAAGCCAGCTGATGTTTATCTTATTGATGAACCTTCAGCCTATTTGGATTCCGAACAACGTCTGGTAGCTGCAAAGGTCATTAAGCGGTAAATAAAAAATAAAATAATAAGTTGAAAGTATGAATGTTATTTACATTGTATTTCAGTTATATTCTCCATGCCAAACGAACTGGTTTCATAGTAGAACACGACTTTATTATGGCTACTTACTTGGCTGACCGAGTTATTGTCTT
The DNA here is from genome assembly GCA_944452675.1 of Tachina lurida. Classification (NCBI taxonomy): domain Eukaryota; kingdom Metazoa; phylum Arthropoda; class Insecta; order Diptera; family Tachinidae; genus Tachina; species Tachina lurida. The sequence goes on from OX101754.1 coordinate 56,424,891, forward strand.
GGAAGGACAACCTTCAGTAAAGACAACCGCATATTCACCACAATCTTTGTTAAATGGAATGAATCGTTTCCTGGAATTATTAGGCATAACATTCCGTCGCGATCCCAATAATTTTAGACCACGCATTAACAAGAATAATTCCGTAAAGGTGCAATATTTTATTAATTATTAATTTAAATTAATACTAATAATTATACCTTCATCTCTTAGGACACTGAGCAAAAACGTTCCGGGCAATTCTTCTTCTTGGAGGACGAAGGTAGATAAGCAATCTGCGCTTTTCTGTAAGATCCGTTTTCCAATCTCGTTAAAAAAATATTTTTTGATCAACTTATTGTTCAACGACAAACAACAAATCTTTCTTTTACAAAGCTTTTTTAAATTTGCATTGAAATAAGTTCATTCAAAACTGTTGTGTTTTTTTGGTGATCATTTATTCGTTTTCATAAATTCAATAACAAGACAAAAGTCGTTAAATCAATCCACTTTAAATAGTAAAGCATAACAAACAAATACACTTTGCGTAAAGAACAAAATATACGCATAACTGAAAACAAAAGTAATTTTTTAAATTTATATTTGAAAAAGATTTTAACAGAGAATTCCTGACCTGGGCCCTATTCCACAAAACAACTTATCAAGTTTTCACTTATCAAATTTTTCGTCAATTTGCAAAACTTTTTGTTTCTCAGATGTAAAAAATTTGATAAGTTGAAATTGGTAAGTGCAATTTGCAAATTCTTCGCAATTTTTATGTTCTCTTTGCAATTTCTGTTCCACGTACGTTCTCTTGTGCAAAGTGCAAAGCTAATATTGAAAAGTGTAATTTGCAAACAAAGACTGCAAACACTCGTAATTATGCTGTTTCGTTCCACAATAACTGTAAATTATATTTTTCAAAGCAAATTTTTATAAGTTTGTCAAAAAATTTGGAAGGTAAACGATCGCTTTACAAATGCACTCTGCAAATTAATGACACTTTGCACACTCAGGTTGGAGGAGATCGGAAAGACTTTACAAAGAGCGCAAAGACTTTACATAGAGTGCAAGGATTTTACCAAGAGAGCAAAGTCTTTGCAAAAATATGCTTAGTGGAAAGTGAGATTTGCAAAGAATATTGTGGAACAGAAACACTTCACTTTGCGAAAAAATGCAGTTTGATAAGTGCAAAGTGAAAAGTTGATAAGTTTTTTGTGAAATAGAGCCCTGTATTTGCTGAGCTATTGTAAGGCTTGTAATTGGTTCTCTCTAGTATTTACTAAACGCCATGATTCGATTTGATTAGAAGCTTACTGCATAAATGAATCATGAGTTCACAACAATAACGATATTCATTCACAAATCAAACCAAAAGAATATTTGTGACACTTGTGTAAAATACTTCAACTTGTCAAAAAAATTAACAACAAAAATATGAAGAGAAATTAGTTAAAGAAGAATTCTGTGGTTTTCATGAATAACAGCGTATGTCCAAAAATCAAATTTATCAGCAGCACCAAAAAAAGTTATTTTTGAGGATGCGATCTCAGTATCAACATTTTAAATTTTTTTTGACACAATCATGTAGATCAGCTACGCACAGTGGCGTGAAATAAAATAAAGTGGTAAAAAGTCCGCAACTTTTGAACTAGTGAACCGATTTCGATCAAACTAACTGTTTTGGAAGGAAGAAGTGTTGAACTTTGGAGAAAGTATATTTGGAGGCACCCTGTTGTAAGACAGGGTAGCTCCAAAGAGCCTCAAAGTGGGAAACTACATTTGTCGAAATTTTTTCTGAGCTTGTAAATTTTTTAAATATGGACCTATCTTAATATTTTTTTCAGCGCGACAATCAACGTTAAGAAACAAAAATAAAACATGCTTAGATAACTATTTTATCTCTTAAAATTTCCAAGTTATTTGACTTGAACAATTTTTGTTTTAATTTTTGGCCCTGACTTTTTAATCGTTAATACATAACTTCTATATTATTTGGCAAAAATCAGTTGGTTTTGTTGTTTTTGAAAGAAAACTTCATTACAATTTATATGAAAAAATTTTTTTGAGACATTATTAGATTTTAATTGAACTATAGTGAATTTTTTTTAATCAGAAATAATTTCTTAATCAGGCTTGAGTTCAGTAATTTCAATTCTTATGAATGAAATATTTTTATTAATTAATGTGAGTATCTAAAGAAGAGAAGAAAAATTAAACTAGACACTATAAGCTGGGGGAAATACCGATATTTTTCTGTGCAGCCACGCACTTCATCAGCACCCATGTCTATCTACTGGGGTAGAGATTATTATTAACATCAGCTATTAAACTTAAATTTCTATGAAATGGAATATGAGAATTGATTGTGTATACAATTATTGATTTGCCTTTGGCAAACACATTTGTAAGTATCACTATTCATTTTCTGTTTTTCCATTTTCTATTTAGGTTAGCACGAAGTTATATCACTCTACCTATGTATGTTTAACTATTCTTACTTATCTTTTACGATCATCACATTAATTATTTTTACTTATTCGATGCACCATCGGTACATACATATAAGTATTATTGTAGTGGCTTTATGTTACTTTGTTTTTGCTTTCTATAGTTGACTTAGCTTTCCAGCATTCTGAAGCAGTTCTGGCCAAGTGAACAGTGATCGCCAAGTGAACATATTTTTGTCACGTGCCCATGATGAATTAAATGAGACATTATTAGATTTTAATTGAACTATAGTGAATTTTTAATCAGAAATAATTTCTTAATCAGGCTTGAGTTCAGTAATTTCAATTCTTATGAATGAAATATTTTTATTAATTAATGTGAGTATCTAAAGAAAAGAAAAATTAAACTAGACACTAGGGATGGGCAAATGAATAAAATGTATCGATATATATCGTATCGATATTTTTGAGCAGTATCGATATATATTTTTTGAAAACATCGATATTTCGATATATCGATATTTTTGCCTACAAATGTTGCCAAAATATTCCAAATCTAAAATAAATACACATACTAACATATAGTGCCATAACCGCCAAAAAAAGTTTAAGCGATACAAATTTTGAACAACTATTGAGACCTTATGGGTTTTTAAGGATTTTTAAAAAAAATTTCCATAAAAAATGTTACTGATTAAGCCTTTACACTGGGTCTTCACGTAGCAATATCGATTGAGGCAATTGTCAAATTTGATTGCGTCCATGAAATTTCCTGCGTGTAGACAGCGATTGCCATAAGTGTGAATCCATTGAGCAATGATTGCTGTGCTGATTGCTCGAGCAATTATTGCCAAGCAATCTGCTGCCACTTTTGCTATATTTTTTAATTAATTTTGGAAAAACAGTAAATTCAAGCAAAAAATAAAAATACATTGTGCGAAAACGTAATATAAAAAGAAATAAATATAAATTGATCGTATTTCTATATTGGAAATCATATATGTTTTAGGCAATACCTGCCCTATGTATGTGTAAAATTTGTGGAAAAAATTGCCGTACGTGTTCTCCGCCTCAAGCAAGAAGCAAAAAAAAAAATAGATTATTCTGCCGACGTTATTGCTTGTTCTCAGCAATGAAATTGCTACGTGAAGACCCAGTGTTAGAAAGCCTTAATAATTTTTATAAATAAGGATGTAATTTATTGATTAATGAATGCCCGTGCTTAATACTTCAAAGTTCATCATTCCGGGATACGAGAAATATCCAATTTGCATCCAAACAATAATATTCAAAGAAATCGCGAAACTTAATGAACTCCATGAGTGGAGAAACCCCAAATTGATATTGGTATCGAAAAAGCAAATAAATGTATCCATACATCTGTATTTTTAATTTGTATTATAAGATAATTTCTGAAAAACTGCATTCATTTCGAATGCACAATTAGTCACTTTCTATATAAAGTTTATTATTATAACGTTTCTCGTTACAGCTGGAAGAATCCCAAGAGGATTTTCCATTACCGTTATTTTTTTGTCGTTATTATAATTATTAAAACGTCTTTTGTTGTTGTATATCGATGTATCGATATATCGGTTTTTGAAATATCGGCGATATATATCGATATTTATTTTCTCAAATATCGATATTTCGATATATCGATATTTTTTGCCCATCCCTACTAGACACTATAAGCTGGGGGAAATACCGATATTTTTCTGTGCAGCCACGCACTTCATCAGCACCCATGTCTATCTACTGGGGTAGAGATTATTATTAACATCAGCTATTAAACTTAAATTTCTATGAAATGGAATATGAGAATTGATTGTGTATACAATTATTGATTTGCCTTTGGCAAACACATTTGTAAGTATCACTATTCATTTTCTGTTTTTCCATTTTCTATTTAGGTTAGCATTGGTCGAAAATGAAAATTTTTTTGCAAAAAGTCTAATTTTTGGATGTGGCAAACAAATTGCACGCTGGTTTTTGTAAATTTTTTGGTTTTTTATTATAAATAAACTTGTTTTAAGTAACGTGTAAGAAATTCTTGACATCCTACACATAAATGTGGGCTAACACAGGATTCAGACGATGAAATTTATGACGTCTATTTTTCTTGATTCCCTTTTGAAGTTTCTACCAAAAATTATTTGCGTTCATACGATGATTATTTTTACATATCTAATATTTTTATTGATTTTGATTTTTATTAATTTTATTGTTTATACATACATTTCCAGTACATACCCTGTCGGAGAATGTGTGGTTGACTACAAAATAGTCAAATTATAGTTAACTTTTCTTAGACTGACTAAAAGCTAACTGCAATGTCATCCGGAACAAACCCAAAACTAATTCTTAAGTTGAGCACGTAATCAAATTTGATGAGATCCAAAAAATTTATTCTCAGCTTCTTTGAAAATCATTTCAGTTTTATACTAACATTTTGCTGGTGTTATTTTAGATGGTACCTTAGCCGAGTGGTAGCGCGTTGAGTACACAATGTGTGATGATACATGTTCGAACCCCGGAAAAATTTTTTTAATTTACTGACTACCAAGTGATTTAAAAAAGTAAACTTTAAGTTAGTTGAAAGTAGTCCAGAGTGAGACAATTGACTGCCGCCTAGGACATCGCAATGTTAAAATAGTCAGTTGATTACATTGAAAGTAATCCAAGTGTCAGTCTGTACTATTTGCGAAGTAGTTAGCTTAAAGTTAACCGAATTTCCGACAGGTTAGGTTAGGTTAGCAGGTTGCTAGTGAAGAATGAAAATTTTAGGGGTCTAGCTCACTTGGGTTCAATACGATGATCCCTCTGTGCTGCCTGTAAGTTGAAAGTGTAAGAATAAGGTGGAGATCGGGAGTATAGGGAGGATATAAATGGAGAGAGTATAGATGGAGAGTTTCTGTAACAAGAGAGAGTAAAGGAGAGGAGAAGTGGGACAGGAGAGGGTCTAGTACATACACATGCCATAGAGGAAGGCTAGCGGCCATACCAGCCGCTGCTCCTAATGTTTAGACTTAGGTTTCTTAGTCCTATTTCCGATAGCTCGGACAAGCTATTGAAATATATTCTGCCAAAGAAGTGCAGACGGATATCCTCCAAAACAGGGCAAAAGCAGAGAAGATGCGAAATGATTTCCTTCTCTTCCTCATCATTACAGATGTAACAGTAATCATTATACGGGAGACCCATGCGTTTAGCGTGGGTTCCGAAAGTGCAGTGGCCTGTAAGTGTGGCCAAGAGATTCCTCAGGTGCTTCCTGGTGAAGCTAAGGAGGTTTTTGGTTCTGTTGGTATCTAGACGAGGCCAAAGGGTTCTCGATATAACGCAGGTAGGCTCATTGCGCCATTTTTCCTGAGCTGAATTTAGAAAGGCAGTATCGAAGCGTCTCCAACAAGACGAGAGAGGGAGCCCACAGAGATTGTCAATATCGACTTCCCCGAGTAGGGTTCCTCTCTTTGCCAGTTAATATTGCCTGAATTGGTCCCCTGTCCACGCACCCAGTATAGTGTGATGGTTGAGTGTTGCGCCAGCTTATCCCGGACTGCGCGGTATTCTTTGACAAGTAATGATATAGAATACTCACCTGCAAGGTTTTGATCGGGGCTTGGTTGTCCGTTGTTATCTGTATATAACTGTTATGCCTCCGATAATAACTCAACCAGTGTGTTGCGCTTTTTATGGCGGATATTTCTTCCTGTAGTATGCTACATTCGTCCGGGAGTCTCAAGGACATTTCAATTCCAAAATCTGGAATACATACCCCCCCCCAACTCTTCCCCTCCGTCTAGAGCCATCCGTGAAAACCTGCACGGCTCTGTCCATTGGGGAAAACCCTTCTGTCAAAGAAATATTGAATTTCCTATCGAATTAGGGTTTGGGAGTGCAGTAGTCAATGAGTTCAGGTATATTGTTTGCTGTATTAAGGATGCTAGCGTGACCCCATGGTCTGTAGTTCCATACGCCTATTGTCCACAGGAGGCCAACAAAGCACAGCGAAGAGTGCCTTTGTCGGCGTGGATCTAAGAGCACCTGTTACCATAAGTGCCATTTTGCGGAGAATACCTTCTATACGGGACTGGTTTCCCGCTGATTCTAGTGCTTTCCACCAGACCGAGACCCCATAAAATAAGATAGGTTTTATGACCATCTCTAGTATCCAACCGACTCCTTTGGGGTTAATTCCCCAAGTAAAGCCAATTGCTTTCCTACAGATGTACATTGCCATAGCGGCTTTCTCTTTTCGACATGGTAAGTGTCTGGTGAAGAGTACTGGTTCCGTTTTGGTCGGGTTGACACTCAGGCCGCTTCTAGAGCACCAAGCATTAACCTCATTCAGCGCTGTTTCTAGCCTTTGTGATATCGTATCTAAGTGAAATTCTTATATTGCTATCGCTACATCATCTGCGAATGCAACGGTTTTAATATTCAAGGATTCCAAATTTGTGAGCAGATTGTTGATTGTCACATTCCACAACAGTGGTGACAGCACACCACCCTGAGGTGTACCTCTGTGGGCCTGCCTTGTGATGGTGGCCGCTCGCATGGTGTAAGTGATGGTTCAATGAGCTGATAAATCCCTCGGTCAACCCCCAGCTCTCTGAGAGATTGAATGATTACCGTCGGATTAATGTTATTAAAGGCACCTTCAATGTCCATAAAGACTGCCAAGGTATAGTTTTTATGCTCGAGTGACTTCTCTATGTAACCTACAAGCGAATGTAAAGCGGTCTCAACCGATTTGCCTTTGGTATACGCGTGTTGAGAGACTGAGAGTAGAGAGCTGTTTATGGTAGTTCTAATCTAAACATCTAACACTCTCAAGGGTTTTTAGAAGGAAGGAAGTTAAGCTTATGGGTCTAAAGTCCTTCGCTTTGGTATGTGATGCTTTTCCTCTTTTGGGGATAAAGATCACATTACTTTTAGTCCATGCAATTGGAATATATGACCGTACGAAGCAGTCCTTATATATGGTAAGTAACCATGGAATTACCAGTTCTACGTTATGTTGTAGATCCTATGGAATAATACCATCCGGTCCTGGAGATTTGAACGGATGGAAGCTTTTAATTGCCCATTTAATTTAACCGTAAAGTCGATGGATACATGTGATTGAGCATGAAAGGGATACGCCTGTGGCATATCGCTACAAGGTTGACATCCCGGAAAATGGGTGTCCATTAGAATCTTTAGGGAATCGACACTGTTAGTGGTCCAGTTTCCATTACTATTTTGGATGTAGCTGGGTATTGGTGGCTTTTTATCAAGGATTTTACGCAGTCTGCTAGTCAGTCTGGAGTAAGTTTCTACATTACTGCAGCATAACCTCCAAGTTTTGAGTTTTGCGTTCCTGACTTCATTCTTGAATTTATTTAATGAAGCTTTATAGAGTGACCAGTTTTCTGCCCTTTTTGCTTCATTGAGAAGTCTCCTGCAGTTTTTCCGAGTTTCTGCTATGTCTGCAGACCACCAAGGTAGCCTTCTTATCGGGCGTTGTACAGATGCCCTACAGGATGAGCCTGTGGCTGCTTTGAACGCATTTTTTAGCATGTCCACGGCCAAGTCAATATCTGCAGCCCCCTCTATAGGATTTGGTTTTGCATCACCCAGTCCGTCTTTCGTCTATTAACATATAATGTCGAATGCCTTTTTGATATGCTGACTGCCCTCCATTCACGTATCAAATGAGCGTGTCTCGCACTGACCAGAGTTATGTCCAACACCTCCTGTCTATTGGAGACTATGAAAGTGGGTTCTGAACTCTGATTCGATACTACTAGGTTATTTTCCATAATAAAATCAAAAATACACTTACCCGTTTCATTGTTACCTAAGCTTCCCCAGATTCGATGATGTGCGTTGACGTCGGCACCTATTAATACAGGCGTGCCGCGTCTATTGGCCTCTTTGGCTAAATCCCGGACCATTGAATTAGGAGGTGGGTTCGTATCATCGTGAGCCATGTAGCAGGAAAGAATCCATATTGTGGATTCCCCTGTCTCCCACGCCGCCGCTACCGTATCTTCAACGCTAAAAATAGATAGAATGGAGGTATTTAAGTTGGTTTTAACCATAATACAGGATCTAATGTTTTTGTCATTGTTACATGAACTGGGGGTCTACTCTGTATTTTGAAACGAAAGCAAATGCTTTCGAAATGCAATAGTAATAGCATACAAATTCGAAAGCATTTTCTTTCGTTTCGAAATACAGAGTAGACCCACTGTTTACATACAATAATTTGTACCCTTTTGCACCAAGTCCAAGTATTTTGACGTTGACAATCCACGGTTCTTGGATAATCGCCATATCCACTCCTTCGACAAGTCGGTTGGTTAATGCCGCTGATGCTGCTTTCGGATGATGAAGATTAATTTGTATTATCTTCGCCATTCTCAGATATCTGGGGGTCTACTCTTTATTTCGAAACGAAAGCAAATGCTTTCGAAATGCAATAGTAATAGCATACAAACTCGAAAGCATTTTCTTTCGATTCGAAATACAGAGTAGAACCCCCGGGTCATAATTGACAACGATGTCTGCGTCTTCTGGGTTTGGGTCCAGAAGAGCGTTTTCATCGTCCACGAAGTCGAGTCTATCCAGGAGGTCCTCAATCAGACAAGAGTCTGTTTGAAAACACTCCGAAGCGACTGAGTTCGCCTGTTCAACTATAGCCTCCGAATTGGCATTGGCTTCTTTACCAATCTCTACCCCTTGCGACCCCTCTGCTGCAGCAGGGATTACGGGATCGGGTTTGTCGTCACCCCGGTAGATGCGTAGTCTGATGCCCATAAAACCGTAGTACACCAGACTTTGCCGCTCCCGGAGTAGGGACAACGTCTCCTTATTGAGGATCACGATCGCCTTCCTACGGGCACCAACCGGTTCGTAAACCTTTACTACCTTCCAGCCATTAGTTGGTAGGTCCGGGTTTCCCTTCCGGAAGATGTCCAGGATCTTCGCTGGGTCATGTGGTTCCGCCGGAATGATAGCAATTGCTCTCGGCCTGCGAGGTATCTCACTGACCGCGACCAATTCCAGTCTCGCGCTGGGCCACACTTCCCCTAGGGATAGGATGATATCCTTTAACTTGGGCGCTGATAGCTCGTCCATGCAGGAGACCAGTTTCACGTGTCCTTGAAACCAGCCTGAGTCCATGAATAGTGGCGAATGCCCTTTACTCATGTCAATATTTTGCAGGTAAATATCCAATAACTTTTGACAGATCAATCCACATTTTTTATTGTCGATTGCTCCGTCGCAGTTACTATGGTCAAGAACAGCTCTTACCAGTGTGTTTCTTGCAACCTCACTGTAAGGTCTGTTTATGGCCTCAGAATCCACCTGCTTTCGACGCTTGCTAGATGGCTGTGCCCTTGGATGCGATGACGATTCCTCCCCTTGAGCGTTGCCTTTTAGGCGCAATTTCTGCAGGTGTTTTTGCAGCTACTTCAGGGTGGGAGCCGTCATGTGCGGCCAAATGAGCCTTTACCCATGCCAGCGAGGATTTCTCCTTACTATTTAAATCCTTAGACGGCTTTTTGCCCAACTGCTCGATATAGCGCCGAGCAGCCCGTAATTCAACGGTGGCCTTACGCGTCAGGAAGCTACGTTCTTGCGTATTCCGTGCATTCGATCCAGATGGAGTAGGCTCTGTCGGCTTTACGCTGACTGGCGCATCGATCACGAGCTCGGTATTTATGGGTTCAATTGGCACGGCTGGTTTTGCTTCAGCTGGCGCACCTTTCAATTGTTTTTTTTTGGTGCAGCTGGTACTACCGATGATATCCCGGCTGGCACACCCAGAGTTTCCATGGCTGATTTCTCAGCTCTAATTTTGGCTGTAGCAGATGTGCTTGGACTAAAGTCCAAGGACACGCTACGAGTTAACCTTGCCTTTCCTAGTGGAATGGCAAGGTTTGGTTTTTGTTTTTTATTATTTTTGCTATCAATTTTGTTCCCACGAGTATGCGCATAAGGGGTTGCAATCACGTTTTAAGCGACCCGTGCCCTGGCGTCGGAGTGGAGCTGTTATCGACTAGTTTTCTTTAACAACTAACTAGCTATTCAGGTTCTCGGCACTGCTACCATCCACCTTAACCTTACAAGTGGTTAGTTTTGGTCCGCGGGCTCCATGCATAGATAAACTACACCATAAAGGGCAGCCACAACCTGAAAACTAAGCGGGACTCATGACCTCCTATGGGAGTATTATGTGACCCTCTTAGATTTCATTTGGAGTAAGTGCCCAGTACAATCCCCTTCAAAGTTGGAAGGTCAATTCATGTTGGATAGCATCTCCCCATCATGATAATAAACATGGGTGGAACGTTTCTTATGATCGGGAGTCTCCACTTGTGGGTACCTCCGCCATGGTTCACCCAACCCTGGCGCCTCTTTTCCAGGGTACGCCATTGTCGGTGTGACACCATAGGAGCATTTCGCCAGCACACAGCCTGGCCATGACAACGATCCTACGCATTCCTAAAAAGGAAACCCGCAGATTCGTGCTAGACCCGAGACATTATAGCAACACAGCTAGTTTAGCACAGCTAGGTGCTAAACTAGCGCTGTTGTTCCGACAGGGTATTTTTTTAATAAAATTTTGCTTCGCAGAGCACACCAATGTGAGAATATTAATTATAAAACGTAACAACAAGAACACAAATTAGTGTAAAGAAAAATATAAAATAAACATAGAAAACAGAATCCGAGACATTTTTCTACCCCTCTTCATTCTCTACCCCGTTCGCTTTCAACCAAAAATGACGTTGAAAAATGGACTTCATAAAAGTCTTCGTTTGAATTAGGTGTAACACGATTTTTCCCAATAAAAAAAAAGTTTTATAAAATTATATATTGGGAAACATTTTGATTTATTTCAATAGTATACATTTACCGATGATATAAATATAGAAGGTACTTCCATTCTCTCATTTTTTCTTGATATTCACCTTCTGACAAGGATAGGTATTTTGAAGTTTCCAGTAAAATCGTGCTATCGTATTAATTTAATATTTCCCCTCTGTTTCCTTTTTGGAAATTTTATTGAAAAATTATTTCAGAAGTTTTTTTTATAAATTCATACAATTTAAAAAAAATTGATGATAAATGTTTTATTATCTTGAAAAGCAATGAAATGTATTGTAAATGTATTGTTGGGTTAAAGTAAACGAAAATGAGCTGCATATTACAAACTGTGGACGTACAAAATATCATTGTAAAAATATGAATGTAGCATTCTTTGAGTTTTCTACATTATATGGTATCCACCAACAGTGTCTAAGAGCCTGCAAAATCTGTGAAATAGACTTGCCAAAATTATCTGATCGAGTATTTAAGTATTTTTTTTTAGGAAAACATGTTTCAATCAACAAGAAGCGAATTATATAGATTAAACAAGATGTAAATCAATCAATATTTGCTAAACTTAATGAAAATTCATTGCCAACTAACCAAATCATCAATCAATTTGGATGAAAATATATTTAAAATACTTATTTTAGGCAGAAAATTTAAAAAGATGCGCCAAGTTATTACATAACCACATTTTAAACATCACAGATGTGTAGTCATGTATATCACTTTATTTATTCCCAATTTTTGTTAAGTTAATTACACGTTTTTGTCAAACTTTTACAGGCGAAGACTTATATATTTTACGATATGGGAACAAAAAACAAACTTCAAAAATACTTATTTTTTAAAAACAAAGAGAATGGAAGTACCTTCTATATTTATATCATGCATTTAGCTTTGCAAACCGAAAAAAAATTATTCTCATACCTTCAATACTTTTAAAAATATTCAAAATCCAATTTTGATTACAACATTAAATTTCCTAAATTTTTTATTTTTGCCTAAATTATTGATCTCATTTTCTTTACTTCAAATGTGTCTTAATTTTTTCTATGTTATCATAATAGTAGACATAATTGTCTATTTAACGATATATAATATATACCTTTGCCGTATTTATTTCTAAAAAAGGCCTAGATTAAGAATGAGTGCTAGTGCGTCTTCCACCGTAAAGTGTTTACTATACTTTGGCGTTGGAATGCTTTCCACCATCCATGTTATTATTTTCGGAGATGAAATTGGTAGCCTATCTGCAATTTTGGCAGCTTTTTTTGGTTGGGTTTTCGTTAAAATCAATTTGAATGAATCAAGGCTTCTTGTTTAATCCTTCCGCATCGGATGTTATCGTAAGCCTTACTTGGCCGATCAAACTTCTTCCTATATACATATAACAAATTTCTATTCTAAGATTTAGAAATTTATTTAGTGCATTCACTAATCTTTTTTTTTTATATAATTGCCCATATCAATGTGCAGAGCGATTTATTTTTAATTGTTATCTCCATGATATCTATAACTGAAATAATAACATTGAACCCATCGCAACTTAAATTAGATACTCGTATGAATTTTACAAGCAACGGATACAAAAGCGATAAAAATATTAGATATACCCATAATAGGGGTGTGCGCGCAGGTGTCCTTGCCCTTGTGGGTATATACAGTGAGGGACTAAACTCTCCATGCAGCTTTATTTTTTGAGGTTTGACAAAATCTGGGAAAAATTCTAAAAAATTAATTATGCCAATATTTAGGGTGCTGATAAAAATGTTTATACAAAAAATAAAAACGTAATTCATAATTATAATAACTGCAATATTGACAAAAATATTAAAAATTCATTGGACAAAAGTCTCAGGATTAAAATATATGAAAAATACGTTCAAAATGCATGTGGTTGTTTGAAAATTCAGTGATTTGCGGTACCAAGCCGTCAACAAATGACATCAGAATATGGTCTAATATATTTCTTATGGCTGCATGGAGAGTTTAGTCCTTCACTGGATACACTGTCTGTGTATATTAATTATGTTTTTTAATAATTAATTACTGTTAAAGAACATACATACATACATTTACTTTCATAAATAAAATAAATAAAAAGACAAAATAGTTTACAATCATACATACATACATTCATACACAACGAATTTTTCTGTTATTAACAAACATACAATCATACACAATTATAAGTTATTAACATTTAATTAATTGCCTACACATCATAAGGTTCGTTAACCATTGCTAAGGAAATTTGCTTATTATTTAATTATTTAAATACAAGGTGCATTTACCTCATTTATAAATTAGGTCATGTTATTGTGTCTACTCAAACAATATTAATATTGCATATGTTATTATCTATAAGCTAAGCACTTTTATTAATTTTAATTTTATATAAAAGAAAGTCAAAATAAATCATATTTTTAAGTCGTTTTCAATAAGCATATCAAGAGTGTTTTATTACTGAACGGCTTCCTTCAAGTTACAAGTGCTTGTAAGGAATAACTATTTGGGAATTTAGTGCTAGTTCAGATTTATGTGTTTGAACTAATCAACACTAGCCCATTCACAAACATTTTGGTGACCCCGACGTGATCTATAACAGGATCAAAATTCAATCAATAACTACATATTATCACTAGGACACCACTAAGCAGTTGATAGTGCTTAGATTCTCCAATCAGTGAACACCATTTATTCAACTACAGCAAAAGTTAAATCAAGTCATCCTCTGGTCCCACAACAAGGCGAATATGGCGAGTCTACAAGCTCTCATGATCCAGCAGGAGGAAAAGGCAACTGAAATAGACAAGATTATTGCTAACATCAAGAAGGCCCCACAGGAGCGAAGGAATCTAGAATTTTACAAAGTCAAGTCCGATGAGTTAGCGAAACTTTGGAAAGACTTTGAGAAAACAGAGAATACCATTCGTAGAGATCAAACACTTCCTGACAATTATTCGTATATTGTGAGAAATTTGCACGGGTCTCTTGGACAAAGGTATAGCACTGCTATGGAAAATATCGACGTTCAAATTAAGAAACTAACTGAGGGCACAAAGCCATTGCCAGCAGTAAGAACTTCAGAAACTTTATTGAGCAACCAGAATACACCAGTTCAAGGACTAGCCAGACGAGTGACTGCCCGTATGATTGCCTTAACACGGCTATTACAAACGTTGACACCATTAGAGGAAGATCAACCGCCAGAGTTTTATACAATCAAGGCAGACACAATAAAAAATCTATGGAATCAAGTCCAAACCTTGTATGACGAGGTATGGAACAGACCGAAGATCCTTCAACAGGATTAAATCAAGATGAATATAATGATTTGGAAGACTTAGTGCAACATACATTAATACAACTCGCAGTAAACACAAATAAACAAAAGGAGAGCGGTGTTAGCGAACGTAGCGTAGCATGTTCAACACAATTACGAGCAGAGCTATCATCACACAGTTCACTACCGCTTCCAAAAATTATTATTCCCCACTTCAATGGAGACTATTTGAAGTGGATCCAATTTTCTGAACTATTTCAAGAAATGGTACACAAGCAACCGCTTCCAAGCGTACAGAAAATGTGGTATCTCAAAACCAATTTGTCAGGGGAGGCTGGCAAACTGATAAGTCACTTAGCTTTATCAGAAGAAAACTACACCACAGCGTGGTCGCTACTTTATGAACGGTACAACAACAAAAGAGTATTGGTAGCTACATTGATTGAAAAAATTCTGAATCAGCCCAAGGGAACATTATCTCCTGCATCAATAAGGGCTCTTCATGATACCACAAAGGAATGCTTGCTGGCATTGAACAATTTAAACATCGACACATCGTCATGGGATGCCATACTCATTCAATTATTGCTGAAAAAACTCGAACAAACCATTTACGTTCGATTCATGCAATCACTACAAAGGCCAAAAGAAGTGCCTACAATTAGTGAATTATTGTCGTTTCTAGAGAGGCAATTCGAATCAATGGAATCGATTGGGCACAAAGAAAAATCAACCAATCATCAAACTACAAGCAAGGCTACAACTGCTGTAGCATCAGGAGAAGGTAGCACCAAATGTAAGCTGTGCAACAACAGTAACCATCGCATTCACCATTGTAAGCAATTCATTGCAATGACAGAACATGACCGACTAAAAGGGGTACAACAACACGGATTATGTGTGAACTGTTTCAAGGCCAATCATTCAGCAAAAGCATGTCCTCATGGTAATTGCAAGAAATGTAATAATAAACACAACACGTTATTACACTTGCCACCAAAATCACAGCATATAGGTATCTCAAGTTCACCCCTTCAGTTAACTGACCAAAAACAACAAGAGACTAAAAGCAACGCAGTTGCAGTCTCTTCAGCCTCGACTGCATCTGAATCTAGGAACCAGAGCTACGTCATCTTAGCTACGGCAAGAGTCATCATCAAGGCCGCAAATGGCAATTCAAGTGAATTTAGAGCCATACTAGACTCAGGATCACAAGTCAACATTGTGAGTGAACGACTTATCAAAAAATTTTCCCTTTCAACTACAGAAGGCCCATTATGTATTGATGGAGTTGGAAGAATCCAGAAAAAAGCTCATAAACGCATTAATGTGCAAATGTTATCCAAAGATCATAACGTCTCAACAAACTTGGAAGCCTTCGTGTTACCCAGCATCATTCCAGCGCAACCGAGTCACATTATCGATGTTTCATATTGGAAAATTCCAAAGGGCATTCATCTGGCGGACCCCAAGTTTAACATGCCAGAGAAAATTGATATTCTTCTTGGCGCCGAGTTCTACTTCAGCCTGATACAACCTGGCACGATAAAGTTAAGCGACAGTCTTCCAATACTTCAAAATACGTCACTTGGGTGGGTTGTAGGTGAATCAATCAAAGAGCACACCCCATCTTGCTCATCCTCGGCATTGACGTGCGCAGTATTTGGTAATGAAAGGTCATTAGAAGAATCAATAGAACAACTATGGAAACTCGATGAAGTAGAAACGAACGCGGAAATATTGTCTCCGGCAGAAAAATTGTGTGAAAATCATTTCAACCAACATATAAGGAATCGTTCTGATGGTCGCTTCATCGTCAGCTTACCATTTAAAGAGAATCCAACTGCACTAGGCCACTCACACCAATTGGCTTACAATAGATTCATTAGTTTGGAAAATCGGCTCCATAAGAACGAAAAT
Source organism: Tachina lurida (assembly GCA_944452675.1). Lineage (NCBI taxonomy): Eukaryota > Metazoa > Arthropoda > Insecta > Diptera > Tachinidae > Tachina > Tachina lurida. Next base: position 56,441,394 of record OX101754.1, read on the forward strand.
ATGAGACGTGAGTACATTAAGTTTATGAGAGAATATGAGGAATTGGGTCACATGGAAAAGGTTAATATACACAATATACCTAATCCAAGATATTTTATTCCACATCATTGCGTGCTAAAGCCCGAGAGTACATCAACAAAACTTAGAGTAGTGTTCGACGCGTCCGCTAAAACGTCAACAGGATACTCGTTAAATGACTTAATGTATACTGGCCCTACTGTACAAAGTGATTTATTTTCGATTCTACTTAGATTTCGCATGCCTAAATTCGTATTTACAACTGACATCGAGAAAATGTATCGTCAAATACTAATCAACCCAGCCGACCATCAGTATCAGTTGATCATTTGGAGAGAGGATCCTTCATCACCAATTAATTATTACAGGTTGAACACCGTCACCTACGGCACTAGAGCAGCTCCATACTTGGCCACAAGGTGCTTACAACGTATTGCAGAAGAAAATACAGCACGATACCCACTCGGCTCTCAGATGCTAAGAGACAACTTTTATGTGGATGATGGTCTCGGTGGCTCAGATAGTCTAAATTTGGCGATTGAGACTCAATGGCAACTACAAATGATACTTCAAGAACATGGCTTCATCCTGAAAAAATGGTGCTTAAATAATGAAAGGCTGCTGAAAAATATACCCCACAGTGACAGAGTAGTTGATTTAGATCTTGATGGCAACAGTAATAAAACAATAAAAACTTTGGGTTTACATTGGGTGCCCCAAGATGATCAGTTTTGCATCAAAGTAAAACTCAATGAACTTCACGTAATCTCAAAACGGACAGTTACATCAGAACTTGCAAAATTATTTGATCCTCTGGGTCTCCTTGCTCCTGTTGTTGTCAATGTTGTAGATGAGTTCAAAATTGCGAGACATATATTCTATGGTGGCATTCCAGTAAAAACACAGCTTCATATATTCGCAGATGCATCTGAAAAGGCCTATGGTGCAGTTGTATACATTCGCGCAAAACTTAAAAATGGAACAATAATTGTTCGACTGCTATGTGCAAAATCAAGAGTAGCCCCTGTGAAACAACAAACATTACCTCGATTAGAGCTATGTGCTGCGGTCATAGCTGCCCAACTCGCTCATCGAGTAAAAACGGATCTGTCCCTACAAAATCAATCTATGTTCCTGTGGACTGATTCCGAAATTGTTTTATCATGGATTAACTCACAATCATCTTCTTATAAAACGTTTGTGGCTAATAGAATTTCAACCATTCAGTCATTAACAATAGCAGACCAGTGGCGTCATGTAAAATCAAAAGATAATCCTGCTGACATTTTATCGCGAGGAGTGCAACCAGCCAATCTAACTAACAATGGATTGTGGTTTCAAGGACCAACGTTCCTTCATGGCAAGGAGGTAATATGGCCATCAAAATTCCTACATCAATTACCCAATACAGACGACATCGAAATGAAAAAGACAATTATAGCAGCCACAACAACATCAAGCACTGACTTCATTTATAGAATCAACCACAAAAATTCATTTCGAACCTTGCAAAGAATTCTAGCATATGTCCTCAGATTCATAAAAAACAGTAGAATGTCTATTGCAAGTCGACCAACACATTCATCAATTACGCCAAAGGAGTTAGACGATTCCCTTCACATAATTGTTAAGGCAATACAGTCTTCAGAATTCGCAACAGAGATAACACAACTACTAAAGGCCGAGATAATTAACAAAAATAGCTCACTTAACAGCTTAACACCATTTTTGGATAAGGAAGGCATACTTCGAGTAGGAGGGCGGCTAAAACATTCCAATTTAGATCCAGATATGAAACATCCAATAATACTACCATACAACGATCCTTTGGCAAGGCTCTTGTTCATTATGATACATGAAGACAATAAACATTGTGGACCGACTGCAATGCTGAATACAATAAGACAAAAATTTTGGCCAATTAAAGGGAAAATAACAGCTCGAGCCGTCATTCAAAAATGTGTAAGATGTACTAGAGTACGGCCACTGCTTTATCAACAAATAATGGGCAATCTACCCCAACCTAGAATCACACCTGCTCGACCATTTATTAATTCAGGCGTGGACTATTGTGGTCCATTCTGGATACATTACAAAGTGAGGGGCAAACGGCCAACGAAAGCTTACATAGCGTTATTTTGCTGCTTTGCCACAAAGGCAGTTCACTTAGAACTGGTGTCTGATCTATCAACAGAGTCATTCATTGGTGCCCTTAAAAGATTTATAGCTCGTCGTGGTCATTGTCAAAACATTTATTGTGACAACGCCACAAATTTTGTAGGAGCAAAGCAATACATGCTGATAAGGCACAAGAGGCAATAATATCCGCTTCGAGCTCTAAGGGGATACACTTTCATTTTATCCCACCAAGAGCTCCCCACTTTGGAGGCTTATGGGAGGCCGCCGTGAAGTCAGCAAAGCACCTTTTGATACGCAGTGTGTCAACCGAATCATTAACCCATGAAGAGTTGGAGACAATAATCATAGAAGTAGAAGCAATATTGAATTCACGTCCACTAACACCGCTCTCAAATGATCCGGACAATCTCGAAGCTTTAATTCCTGGCCATTTTCTGATTGGCGAAGCACTTACTGCTCAATTAGATAGCAGAGCAGAAAATCTGAAGATTTCAGGCGTGTCTCACTGGAAGTTAGTTTCACAATTAAAACACAAATTTTGGAAAAGGTGGTCTACCGAATATTTAAACGAACTTCAACAACGCTACAAATGGAAAACTAAGGCCAGCAATCCCAAACCAGGGGATATGGTCATAATCAAAGAAGACAATCTACCTACAATGAAATGGCCACTAGGAAGAATTATCACTGTTTATGCTGGAGATGACGGCGCGGTGAGAGTGGCCGATGTAAAAACAGCAACAGGAATCTTCAAACGACCCATTCACAGATTGGCTCCACTGTGTCAAGAAGAGGAAAGTGAAACAGTGCTGGAACGACCGATGTCAAATAACCAGGAAAAGGATGTCATTCCACTAAAGAGGTTTAAGCCGACAATAAATTCCGTAGCACTCACTATAATCATATCCCTTCTTCTCCTTCCTATTGCTCTATGCAACAACTTAGTGATAAGGCAGTTCCAGGATGATCCAGGGTTGTATTTTGAGGGAATAGGTACCGCAAAACTAAATACAGCAGAATGGAAATTAATGGTGTACTATGACCTTACCCCGTTTTCAGCTGAACTTAATTCATTATCAGTGGGCTTGGAAACTTTGCAGCAACTGTGTCCTGCGATACAAAGATACCCAATGTGCAAGATTTTGGTGAATAACTTAAGGCAAATCAAAAATGAATTATATCAAGAAGATGAGTTAATCAGCCACGGACGTACAAAAAGGTCACCATTTAATATAGTCGGCAATATTGCCCGGTCACTGTTTGGTGTTCTTGATTCGGAGTATGCAGAAGAAATGTCAAGGACTATTAACACAGCCAAAACAGAGCAGGACCACATTATAAAATTGTTAAGAAATCAAACATCAATAATTGATTCAACCATAAATGTTATCAAACAAGATGAAATAAACTCACAGCAGAAGATTACCGAGCTTCTAAAAATGGTTGATGAAAACAAGAATGAATTGTTTAAGGAAGCTTCACAAGCCAGTAACTTTCAAATCATTGGACTCCTCTCAACACATTTAACATTAGTAGCAATAAACCTACAAAAAATTGAGGCTGAAATCATAAATGTACTTGCCGACGTTCACAATGGAAAAATTAGTCCTCTTTTGTTATCCCCTCAGCAATTAAAAAAGGAAATGGCTACAATCAAGATTCACCTTCCAGCAACTTACACGCTTCCAATAACAGAAGATAATTTGATGGATCTATATAAACTGATGAATGCTAAGGGTGCAGTAACAAGGAAAGAAGTGATTTTTGAAATTAAAATACCTCTAATTAATCAACAGATCTTTGAGTTATTTAAAATAGTACCAGTTCCGACAGTCAAAAACAATACTTTAATTGCTATTAAACCAGACATGTCATACTTTGCCATAGATGCACACAGAGATGAATATATTCCGTTTACGACAGATGATGTATCTAACTGTATCATGACAAAAAACAAAGAGTACATTTGCAAAAATAAGCAATCTAAGTTCAAAAGGAATTCTGAGGTTGATCTTTGTGAGATCAATATATTCAACAATCGATCCACAGCCAACTGCAACCTCAACAAGATCCCAGGTCCAGCAGTCTGGATTCAATTAAATCAACTAAACAAGTGGATTTTTGCTACTACTGTGGAAATTGAATCATCCATGGTATGTGGCAGGGAAACTACGCTGTTCATAATTAAAAACACTGGACTAATGGAAGTTGGTCCCGACTGCGTAATCAAAAACAATTTTGTAACAATACAAGGACATTTTGGTATTACAAATAGTGTCCATGCATCATATGTTAAATTAAAGCATATTGACTCAATAAGTAGGCCAGAAGAAATAGAAAGGATATTTAATACTACAAGCCATAATTTCAATACGCAATTAGACCAGCTAACAAACCTTCAAAAACAATTGAATGAGGCAAATCTAGAACATTTACCCGAAGTTATTAACTCTAATAGTCAACATCATCATGCAGTAAGCTACACCGCATTGATCCTATGCTTAATAACATTACTTATTTTGCTCATATGGAAAATACACAACAAACAAAGGCAAACCTACCAAAATGCACCGAGGCCCGCATGTCGATCAAGATCAGCAACCATAGATACTTCAAGAGTTTGAATCTGTCCCATCAACTAGTACAGCGTCCAGAACTTATTTGAACCGTGTTCAACGCGGCGGAGAATGTTAAAGAACATACATACATACATTTACTTTCATAAATAAAATAAATAAAAAGACAACATAGTTTACAATCATACATACATACATTCATACACAACGAATTTTTCTGTTATTAACAAACATACAATCATACACAATTATAAGTTATTAACATTTAATTAATTGCCTACACATCATAAGGTTCGTTAACCATTGCTAAGGAAATTTGCTTATTATTTAATTATTTAAATACAAGGTGCATTTACCTCATTTATAAATTAGGTCATGTTATTGTGTCTACTCAAACAATATTAATATTGCATATGTTATTATCTATAAGCTAAGCACTTTTATTAATTTTAATTTTATATAAAAGAAAGTCAAAATAAATCATATTTTTAAGTCGTTTTCAATAAGCATATCAAGAGTGTTTTATTACTGAACGGCTTCCTTCAAGTTACAAGTGCTTGTAAGGAATAACTATTTGGGAATTTAGTGCTAGTTCAGATTTATGTGTTTGAACTAATCAACACTAGCCCATAAAATATTTAATACACCTTCAAGAGGTCATAAATAATGTGGGTTTGTTTGAATAGCAGAAAAAGCACGTAAATTTTCACCTGAGGTTTTATATTTGCGTATACATTTTAAGACTGATATAATGGCAATGATATACGTATTATATACCGTTGAATATTGCGAGTACATAGAAAAAATTAAGAAAAATTTTAAGTAAAGAAAATGAGATCAATAATTTAGGAAAAAATAAATCATTTAGGAAATTTAATTTTTTAATCAAAATTGGATTTTGAATATTTCGAAAAGTATTGAAGGTAAGAGAATAATTTTTTTTTTCAGTTTACAAAGCTAAATGTATACCATGGTGTAATTATACAGGTGACTTCGTAAGGATTTGTTATACAAAAATATGGCAACCATAGCTGTGTAAAGAACCGCAGAATGTCAAAAGCACAAAAATAATTGTATCAAAACCAAAACAAAACGAAGTTTTTAACATTCGTTAGCTACAAAGCACAGAGAGCAAAAAATTATCAGCTGAAGTAGCGCCGCCACCTGGTTATTATATACACCTTGATGTATACTATTGAAATAAATCAAAATGTTTCCCAATATATAATTTTATAAAACTTTTTTTTATTGGGAAAAATTGTGTTAGAAAATTTTTTAGCATTTTGAGAAAATGTCCTCTCCTACATTTATGAGTAGAATGTCAAAAGTTTCTTACAAGTTACTTAAAACAAGTTTATTTTGAATAAAAAACCAAAAAAATTACAAAAACCAGCGTGCAATTTTTTTGCCACATCCAAAAATTAGATTTTTTGCAAAAATTCGAAAATTTCATTCACAGTCTTTCTTAATACCTCCTCTCTCAGAAACAATCAAAGTTTTTATCAAATACTTAATAATTTTGTAAAATATTCCAAAAAAATTAAGAATACTTTTTTTTTACAAAATATGCACAATTTTGTCATAATTTTCAAAAATCCAAATTGCAAAATTATTCCTTGCTAAAATTTTTGAGATATCAAAAAAATTTTATTTTCATATAAATTGCATGTAATGAAGTTTTCTTTCAAAAACAACAAAACCAACTGATTTGTACCAAATAATATAGAAATTATGTAATAACGTCGGCTAAAAATTAAAAAGAAATTTCAAGTCAAATAACTTGGAAACTGAAAGAGATAAAATCGATATCTACGCATGTTGTATTTTTGTTTCTTAACGTTGATTGTTCCGCTGAAAAAATTATTAAGATCGGTCCATATTTACAAAAGTTACAAGCTTTGAGGTTTCTTGGAACTACCCTGTCTTACAACAGGGTCCCTCCAAATATACTTTCTCAAAAGTTTAACACTTCTTCTTTCCAAAACACTAAGTTCGATCGAAATCGGTTCACTAGTTCAAAAGTTGCGGACTTTTGGCCACTTTTTTTATTTCACGCCACTGTGCTACGCCCAAGCCACATCGCTCATTTACTTCAATAGTGTCATAACTCAAAAAAATTAATTTTTTCAAGTTGTACCTTCATAGTGAACAAACGTAATAGCGGAATTTTTCTTACATACAAACTAAACAAAAAAAAATCATACAAAAAATATTCGTAGTACATACATATTAACTTTGATAAATAAGCATTTTTTTTTGCTTTGATAATATTTTTACTTATTGAAATAACAAAAACAAAAAAAAACCGTAAACAAAAAAACATACAAAGTACCCTTGAGGAATACTCTTTATGAGTACCCCAAAGGAAAAAAATAGTGAAGTGAGTTCTAACGGCAGAAATGCCTATTTTACTGTGAGTTTTGATGCTCATAATGATAACAATAAAAATAAATAATCTGATAATAGACTTGCTGTGAGTTCTGAAGCTCTTAATAAAAATCAAAAATCTGATAGACTTTTTCTAACGCCAAAACCACAGTTTCGTCAGCGATCAACTTCGCTTTGTCCAATGCCAACTAGTGAATCGTTGACATTATTGCCTAGTACTTCTACATTTAACTCAGCGATTTCATCCGCTTCGGGCTCGTGGTCAACAATTAAACAAGTTGTCACTGAAGATAACAGTAGTTCAAAACCAAAGGTACAAGTAGGAATGGACAGATATATAACTATTTTAAAGCGCGGGCGAAGCCCAAATTCTACTAAAATTGGATCCGCCCCAAAGATGTCTAGGGATAACAGCACATCTTCTATCAATCGTCAAAATCGTTTTTCATTATTGCAAGACAAAAACGACAAGCTAGCTGCATCATCGCAAAAGTCTTTTAAGCCACCACCTATTTATCTCAGAGAAAAAAATTCTAACGCGCTTCTAAAAAATCTACTATCGACCATTGGTGAAAATACTTTTCACATCATTCCAATTAAACGAGGTAATATTGATGAAACTAAAATCCAAATATATGATGAAAAAGATTTCCGAAAAATTGTTAGTGAGTTTGAAAAAAATAAAACAAATTTTTATACATATCAACTTAAGAGTGCTAAAGTCCTACAAATAGTATTAAAGGGCATAGATTCATATGTTGAGCCCGAAGAAGTAAAATGTGCACTTATCGAACAAGGATTTAAGGTAAAAAATGTTACCAATATAATCAATAGAGAGAAGATTCCCCAGCCTCTATTTCGTGTTGAACTGGAGCCGAATGATATACAGTTGAAAAAAAACGAGACGCACCCTATTTATAGTCTAAAATACCTTTTACACCGAAAAATCACAGCTGAAGAACCACGTAAGCGTTCAAGACCCGTACAGTGCCATAATTGCCAAGAATATGGCCACACAAAAACTTACTGCAAATTACCTACAGTTTGTGTTATCTGCGGTGAATTGCATGGTACTGCTACCTGTACCAAGCCAAAAGTACAAGCAGAAAAAAAATGCAGTAATTGTGGAGGTAATCACACCGCTAACTATAGAGGATGCCCTGTATATTCTTTCGTTAAACAGGCTATGGGTCAAAAACCTAAATTAGCTCCACTTCAATCAGCAAATGCTTACTCCGCCACTCTTCCTCAAACTAGCCAACTAGTTACTTCACGTGTATCGTATGCCGATGCTGCTAAGACTAGTTCTATTCCCACACAAAATGTTCCACCGCCAAGTAATTCAACGAATGCAAACTCTACTTTTAACTTTAGTCGTCTTGAAGCTACTATTGAGAATCTGGTGCTAACTATAAACAACTTTACAACAAATATGACTAGCATGATGCAAGAAATGCTGAGAATGCAGAATACTCTGCTTCAAGCATTAGTCAACAAACCATGAACACGTTAAAACTATGTTTCTGGAACGCAAACGGCATTCGCCAACATAAAAATGAACTTGAGCACTTCCTCACGGAAAAAAATATTGATATAATGTTGGTCTCTGAGACTCACTTGACTTCGAGAAGCTGCTTTAAAATAAATGGTTACACTCTATATGATTCAAAGGACCCGAGAGGGAGAGCATGCGGTGGATCAGCAATTCTAATTAAGTCAAGACTCAAGCACTATATCCTTGAGAACGTTAGTGAAGAATATATGCAAGCTACGAATATTTTCGTAGACAATTTTTGTGCGAATTTCGTGATATCTTCAATTTACTCACCTCCCAGATTTTCAGTTACCGAAGATCAGTATGAGAAGTTCTACAAATCGCTTGGATCTTGTTTCGTAGCAGCTGGTGACTACAATGCAAAACATACGTACTGGGGCTCGCGTCTTGTTACACCTAGAGGTAGAGCGTTGTTTAATACAATTTCAAAAATGGGCCTAGATGTCATTTCGAGTGGGGAGCCTACTTACTGGCCTACTGATGTAAGAAAAATTCCAGATGTTATAGATTTTGGCGTCACGAAAAATATCCATAGGGACTTAATTCACGTAGAGGGCTCTCTAGATCTGTCCTCCGATCACTCTCCCACAATAGTTACAATTTTCAACTCACTAAGGGGTGATTTAACTAACTCATATGCGAAAACGATTAATAGGGTCAACTGGCTTGGATTCAAAAAATATATTAGTAGTCACTGCGTAGAAAACATTCACTTAAGATCACCTGATGATATTGAATTTAATATTGCCAACCTTAACGAATATATTAAACAGGCTGCTGAACATGCCACTACTTCCTATCCGCAGACTGGCTTTAATAGAAATTATTCTACGGAAATTGAACGTCTTGTATGTGAAAAAAGGAGAGCTAGAAGAGAATGGCAACAACACCGATCACCCCTAAATAAAATCAGACTTAAAGAATGTACTAAACGACTCAAAGAGCTGCTATCGTCGGAAAAGACTGCATTACTGGAAAAGTATTTAGAAGGTCTTGATGTAACGTCAACATCTAATTACTCTTTATGGCACGCTACTAGAAATCTTAAAAGACCCGTTGATCTCAAATCACCATTGCGTACTTCGACTGGAGGCTGGGCAAGAAGCGATAGTGAGAAAGGTAACTTATTTTCTGAGCATTTAAAATCTGTATTCACTCCCAATTCATGTACGGGTGCTGCCGATTTACCGAGTGTAGTCTCTCTACCCCCTCGTCCCTTAAGGTTTAAGATGCGTGAACTACAAAAAATAGTTGCTGAACTCGACCCTAAGAAAGCTCCAGATATTGATGGCATTAGTAACAAGATGCTGATGAACTTGCCTCATATTGCAATAAGAATTTTGCTATTTATTTTTAATGCCATTTTACGAATGCAGTATTTTCCACATAACTGGAAACTTGCCAAGATTAAAATGATTCCAAAGCCAGGCAAAGATGTTACCAAGGCTGAGTCATATAGGCCTATAAGCTTACTTTCAACAATTTCAAAGCTTTTCGAAAAGCTGCTCATGACTAAATTGTCCACAATTTTAGCTGATAGTGGGTGCATCCCGGACCATCAATTTGGCTTTAGAAGTCAGCATAGCACTATTGAGCAAACGCATAGATTGGTTCAAGTTGTAAGGAGGACATTTGAAGAAAAAAAGTATTGTTCTGCCCTTTTTATTGATGTTTCTCAGGCATTTGATAAAGTTTGGCACGAAGGCCTAGTTTTAAAACTGAAGACATACCTACCAATAAACATACAAAAGCTTTTGGAAAGTTATATCCTTGATAGGAAATTTACTGTTGTGGAAGGAGACTTCATGAGTGTACCCGAGTCTATATCTTCTGGAGTGCCACAGGGCAGTATTCTGGGGCCAGTCTTGTATCTAATTTATACTTGTGATATGCCTGTGAGCAATAACATCCACACTTCTACATTTGCCGATGATACAGCCTGTTTGAGTATTCACAAAAACCCTGATGAGGCATCCCGCAATCTCCAAGCACACATTACCCAGCTTGAAATATGGTTGAACTTATGGAGAATTAAAGTCAATGAACAAAAGTGTGTTCATATAACGTTTACCCTAAGAAAAGATACCTGTTCCCCCATTCGAATCAACAATCAAAATATTCCTCAACATTCTCAAGTGAAATACCTTGGAATACACCTTGATCGAAGGCTTACATGGAAATATCATATTGACTCTAAGTTAACCCAAATGAAACTTAAATTAACTCAAATATATTGGTTAATTGGCAGAAATTCAACACTCAGCCTAGACTGCAAACTTTTGATATACAAGTCGCTTTTGAAGCCCATATGGTGCTATGGAATTCAGCTGTGGGGCACTGCTTCAGCTTCAAATATAGAGAAAATCCAACGAAGGCAAAACAAAATTTTACGTTTGATAACATCTGCTCCATGGTACATTAAAAATTCAAATATTCATCGTGATTTAAATATGCCACTAGTGAGTGAAGAAATTGAAAAATACGCAGGCAAATATTTAACAAAACTCGAGTCACATCCTAATCCGCTTGCCCGTAATATTTTGAGCTTTACTGGACACATCCGCTTAAAAAAGAGGGACACAAGGGCTCTTATACTCAACACTCCAGATGGGACTGCTTAAAAATACTTCTTTTTTTTCCTTTTTGATTATCACTACTTATGTATTATTTGTAACTATCACTAAGTTTATGTCCGATACTGGTCGGGCCTAATTATTATATTTAGATTTAAGATTTGATTACTTATTGTTAGTTCATTTTTGAAGATACAATAAATAAATATATAAATGAAAAAAAAAAAAAAAAAAAAGTAATAATGCAAAATAATTCGGCATTTCGAGTTTTATCTTGGGTAAAAATTTCATTTCGTGAGAGAAGATTTTTTCATGTCTTCATTGAGTTGTATGTAAATTTAAAACTTTTAACGGGTTTTCTGCAAAACTAGTTTTTTTGAGATATGACACTATTGAAGTAAATGAGCGATATGCACAATGTGCAAACTTTTACAAAAGAGCTTTTGTGCTTTCACACCGATAAGAGTACAAGAGAGCACAACAACCAAACAAATCTCGGCGACAACAATGCTTGTCCTTAATGGTAACACAATACCCCAATTCACAATCTTGTGCAAATGGTCTTGCATCGTAGCATGTACAAAATGGTAGAGTATATTGATACTCACCACTAAGAATTGTTAAGTGGTGAGTATGAATATACTATACCATTTTGCACATGCAACGATGCAAGACCATTTGCACAAGATTGTGAATTGGGCTAATGTATTACATGTAGGGTTTGGGATTTCCCAGACTTTTGCACTTCCCGGGAAACGGGAATAAAAAAATTGCGTTCCCGGGAAAAACTAAATTTCTAAATTAAGTACATTTATTAAATTAAATTTGGCGAAATTTTGATTGTGTTATTAATGTAAGCATTCTTTTTTAAATAAATGTTAACACAAAAACATTTATAAGACAAATATTTAAGTGAATTAAGCAAATAGAATATAGCTATTACACTGTAAGAAGGATATCATATAAAGACTTATTGACGACTGTTACCGCAATTAGTGAATAATTTTGTAATAAGGCTCCCAAATCATTTTATTAAGAATTTGCCTTGCTTGTTTCTCATTCTTCTTGAAAATTTTCCAGGAGGATTCTTATCGTTAAGTACATAAAAGCAAGCATAGCCTGAGCCACAGTCTGTCTACATGTCTTTAATTTTTCATATTATTTCTCCCAAAATATTTCCTTCAGGGTTTCAATAATAGCGTCGAATTATAATAAATTTACGTTGTAAACTCTGAGTTTTTACAGTTTATTTGATCTTAAAATGTTTTTCTTTAATTTGGCGAAAAATTACTTCAAGTTTGTTTAACATCCAATCATTGATACTTATAAAAAATATTCCACTTTCTTATATTATAGTGACAGATAAGTCATTAAGGCTGTTTCAGACTATAATAATACTACTATTAATTTCAAAAATTTCAAAAAACAATAACAATTCAGCATGTCAGAGTTTCATTTGTAAAAGTATTAATACTTGTATTATAGTCTGAAACTGACTTTACGAAATACATCTTGCATGTAGTTTTCGAGTAAAGCAATAATTTTTCTAGTAGACAAATTAGGAGAAATTGTACGAGCATGACTTCAATTTTATGGAATTTTTATGAAATTTTTTGTATAAATTTGAACAGTTCACATTTTTATTTTGTATAAAAAAATTATGCTGTTTATCGGAGTCGAAGGAAATCTTTCTTATTTACAGTTACATTTGAAACAAAAACAAAAACTGCCTGTTCCATGTTCGTTCGCACGCATTTTAAACGACAAAAAGCTGTTTTGCGTTCCATTAAATTACACAAATAAAATATTTTGCTTTGCCAATGAGTAATATAATACTGGCTTCGCTGGCAATGGATTTGTTGAGTAACGCGTCGTTGGAGGTCTCCCCACGTCTGGGCTTGAAAGTAAGCCGTTTTGCGGCCTTTGGCTGGGATTTTTGGATACTCTTCTCTAGGTATGTATGTATGTGCATTCGACAACAGCTTCGATGAATAAAGATTTTCTGCCTACCATCACTTCCGCTAGTTATAATGAAAGTTAGTTAGAAGCTATCGGTCTTACGTATAAGAACAAACGGTCAAGAAGTTAGCATAAATCACATTGGGATTTAATAGTGGGTTAAAACTACATTATGCGCCGATTTTCAATGCCAAATTGTGTGGATGAACTCGTTAGCACCGCCTAGTTCAATGTCGTCACTTATGCTAACTTCATGCCAGTTTTTTTCTTATACATAAGGCCGTATTTATTCATCTAAGCAGTTGTTCTACATACATACACAGAAGTGAAAATCCTTAAGCCATCCGGCTATACAGAAAACTTGCTGAGCGCAGCCGGTATTCGGCATATTATACATACATAAATGCAATAATAATATATGTATTTACATACATATGTCCATAACAAAAATCGTCAACACTCGTGTCCTAAAAATAAAATAATGCTAACATGTTAGCGTTTTTTATTGACGTGTCGTGTTCTACAAACAGGCTATTAGGCGAAAGATAAGAAGTCACTCATTTTTGTTCGAATCAGCGCCCCAATAACATTCGACTTGTCGTTTTAGCCTGGTTTTACGTTTCTAACGTAACACTGTGTCTTCACGTAGCAATATCGATTGAGGCAATTGTCAAATTTGATTGCGTCCATGAAATTTCCTACGTGTAGACAGCGATTGCCATAACTGTCAATCCATTGAGCAATGATTGCTATGCTGATTGCTCGAGCAATTATTGCCAAGCAATATGCTGTCACTTTTGTTGTATTTTTCATTAATTTTTGCAAAACAGTGAAATGGAGGAAAATATAAAAGTACATCATCAGAAAACATAATATAAAAAAAAACTAAACATAAATTTTTTGTATTTTTGCATTGGAAATATATATTTAAGGCAATACCTGCCCTAAGAATGTGTAAGAATTGTGGAAAAAATTGCCGTACGTGTTCGCCGCTTCAAGCAAGAAGCCAAAAAAAATAGATTATTCTGCCGACGTTATTGCTTGTTCTTAGCAATGAAATTGCTACGTGAAGACCCAGTGTAAGCCGTAAACCCGTTGTCAAATATTCATATTGTCACATCAACAATTTCACAGATTCATCGTCAAAGGGAATAAAAAATCGTTTAAATGTGTAAATTGTGCTTTAAAAAAATGAAACTCTGTTCTAATTCTAATCAACAACAAGTGGCACCCAAAAATAAATTAAAATAAAGAAACTTAACAAAACAATTTTTGTTAAGTATAAAAATTACACATTACTCATTGGTTTTTATTTATGATAAATAAAGACCCAAAAAAACACAAGTCATACAAAATTTTATGAAGAATCACCCAAATGGAAAAATTACCAACAGCCCATTTATTTAGGTCATTATTCGTTGTCATTTGGGTGATTGTCATTATCTTTAGGTCTTTCAAAAATACCAACAGAGCCAGAAAAGTGTTCTATCTAGCCGGTCTTTGGACGAGTGGAGTGTTGCCAGAAAATGATGATGAGAGAATGCTAGCTCCATAAAAAAATATGCTAAAATGTTCTACAAAAGAAAAGTATAATGCCAGATTTAAATAAAAAAAAATTATTAAAATAGCTTTGAATTTCATGTTTAAACAAAGTTATTACTATTAACAGGTTTTATTATCCACCCTGCAGTAAGGCGGTGGCCAAGTGTATATGTCAACACTAAAATTCTAGTAGCAGTTACATGTCTACAATTTCTCTTCTATTCGTCAGTATAAAAGAAAGAGAGAAAACAGATGTGGTGTATTTCTGGTGTATTTTGCAACAACTTGTCAATATAAGTAAATTTGTATGTACGTAAGGTATAGAAATGTACCAGTGGTTGGTATATCTCCATGTTCTCATATTAACTACGTAGTCGCTACCTAGTCAATTGTTTTAGTGTTACTAGTAGATTTTCAGTGACAAGCACATGCTAAATGTCTATAATAAAGTATTGTATGGGGAATAATTAGAGATTAGTACTGGTGACAAAGCCAAAAGCGACTCAGTACATTTTCAGCATCGACATTTCCTTCAGGGCATATATATGAATGTTTACGTATTTTATATATGTTTGTATGTATTATGTATGTATGTATATCGATTTCGGTTTAATTGTAAGCAGGATGTTGTAAAAAATAAACTTTTGAATTGAAATTAAAATAATAGCCTACCCACAGTTAAGAATTATAAAAATGTCAAAATATTTGATATCTTTTAAAATACAGGCTGTAAAATTTTATCGTAAGCGACAGCTTATGTATGACGTAAAACATATTTGAATACTATAAAAACCATCTTCCGAAAACTTTAATTTTTGTCGCTTACTGATAATTGAAAATAGGGCTCCATATACACACATACATATAATTACATATAATACATAGTATATACTACATAGGTATTCATTGTATCTACATTACGTAGGAAACACATAATTGTAAAAAAATACATTTATAAAAGGAATTATACTCTAAATTTAACAAATTAGCATTTTTTATTTTAAGCAAATTCTGCCAAAAAGCATCTGGCAGAATTTTTTCAAAGTTGAACGCTTTTCGGGTAACGAAAATGCCAAAATGGCAACAATGGACAAGTGCAATAATTTTCTCTTCTGTGCATACATACATAGATATGTAATAAACAGGGTAGGTAAATGCGCACTCTTTTGCTCATTGCGTACTGTTGTCTTGCGCCTTAAAATGTAGAGCATGCGCAAAGAGCGGAGTACAAAAAAAGCGCAACCACTGTTTGCGCTTTGCGTTTGCTCCTTACATGTAGGAGCAAACTCTTTGAGCAAGTAGCAACAATGTTACTCTTTTGCTCCGCGTATTGTGTACATTGAGTGGCTCATTACGCTTGCTCTTTTTGACATTAACAGTGGTTACTTTGGGTTAAATTAAATAATATAGAGTATTAAAATAAATAATATCGATTTTCTAGCCATTAAATTTTTTGTATTTACATATAAATAATAATGGCCAAGTCTTATTTTCTCGAGAACCGTAAGAGCTAAGGACCTGAAATTTGGAAAGAGTGTGTGGACCCTTGGCCGCTACAACAACAAATACATGAGAGTTGGAAATTAAAGGGTGTTCCAAAACGAGCAACGAAAAATGTTAAAGTCCCATGTTATATACATACAATTGTATGTATATACACTTGAAATTTGTAAGGTTAGTGTATTTTTATACAGACTACAACAATTAACACTAAAATTTAAAAAAATTAAAATAAAGGGTGTTCCATCAGTTTATGCAATTTTGACTATGTAATTTTGACAACTTGCTCTATTTTGGAAACCGTAAGAGGTACAGACCTGAAATTTGGACACAGTGTGTAGACCTTTGGCCGCTACAACAACAAATACATGAGAGTTGGAAATTAAAGGGTGTGCCAAAACGAGCAACGAAAAATTTTAAAATCCCATATAATATACATACAAATGCACTTGAAATTTGTAAAGTTAGTGTATTTTTATACAGACTACAACAATTAAAAAAATTTTAATTAGAGGGTGTACCATCAGTTAATGTAATCTTGACTATGTAATTTTGACAACTTGCTCTATCTTGGAAACCGTAAGAGCAAAAATCTTGAAATTTTCAAAAACGGTAAAACTAAAAAAACAAAAAATTATAAAATCGCCAAACCGAAAAAAAATCGCCAATAAAAAAAAGCGCCAAAACGAAAAAAAGCACCAGATTAAAAAAATTTCTAAATCGAAAATAAATCGCCAAAATTAAAAAATCGCCAAAATTAAAAAATCGCCAAAATGAAAAAAATCGCCGAAATTAAAAAATCGCCAAAATGAAAAAATCGCGAAAACAAAAAAAATCGCCAAAAATAAAAAACGCCAAAATTAAAAAAAATCGCCAAAATTAAAAAATTGCCAAAATTAAAAAATCGCCAAAATTAAAAAAATCGCCAAAATTAAAAAATCGCCAAAATGTAAAAAGCACTAAATTAAAAAAAATTTCTAAATCGAAAATAAATCGCCAAAAATGAAAAAATCGCCGAAATTAAAAAATCGCCAAAATGAAAAAATCCCCAAAAAAAAAAAATTGCCAAAAATAAAAAAACGCCAAAATTAAAAAAATCGCCAAAATTAAAAAATCGCCAACGTGTTAATCAGCTAGATTGCTCATCACAGCAAGAAACTGTATCTATTAAGCAAAAATTAATTGACTTAGGAAACTGCAAAAGAGTTCCGTTCAAGGCACATTTACTACAGGTACACGCATTAGGTGCAACTCTGCGTTTTCACAAAGTAACTGTCAGTTTCACGAAGTTATTGTCAAAATTTTAAAGTAATTGTCAAAAATTGTAAACATCAAGCAAGCCAAGAACTAATTGTCAAACAGCAATAAGACAAAAACGTGTTGCAATAAGTAAATGTGCTTTGCCTTGGTGCTTTGGTTTGGAATTTCATTGATAATCTGGAAGCAAGGCACCAAGGCACATTAACTTGAGATGCCTTCGATTATCGTTTAGGCATGGCCATTCCAGATAAATGGATTGAGTTGCTTAAATAATGTCCAGATGATCAATGGAACATAGGCAATATAGTTCACACCCTTACCAATCGACGTTGGAAGGAAAATACAGTCGCTCATGCGGAATCGCACGATCAGGCAGGTGGGTGACAAGACCATTGCATTTTGGTTGATGGATAAAGAAATGTATACCCATATGTCAGTCCTTTCTGAACCAAATTTAATTATTGATCGAGGTATTGCATTGCACAAAATGATTCGACTTATAACACACGCATTAGGTGGTGAAGCATATCTTAATTTTATGGGAAATGAATTCGGTCATCCAGAATGGTTAGATTTTCCACGTGCTGGCAATAATGACTCATATCATTATGCTCGCAGACAATGGAATTTGGTGGATGACCCTTTACTTAAATAGAAATATTTGAATGCATTTGATCACTCAAGGAATGAATTGGAAGAACGTTTTAGATGGTTACACTCTGAATCTGCTTATGTCAGTTGGAAACATGAAGGTGATAAAATCATCGTATTTGAACGTGCTGGATTGGTGTTTGTTTTCAATTTCCATCCAACCCAAAGTTTTACGGGCTATCGGGTAGGAACCAATTGGGCTGGAACTTACAAAATTATTTTATGATCCGATGATGAACAATTTGGTGGCTTTAAACGTCTTGATAAAAGTTGTAAGCATATTTCAAGAGCAGAAAATTATGCTGGTCGTCAAAACTTCTTTGAGTTATATGCTCCAGCACGCACTGCAGTTGTATATGAACCAATACATAAATGAATAAACACCCCATGACTGTTCCTCTTATTGCTAAAAAAATATTGTGGAAATATTGTGATTCTGCGAGTTCTTTTTTGTAGGAAATTATTTAATCAAATACAAAATATACTTACACATCTTTTCATTGCATATTCATCTATAAAATCAAAAGTATGTTTAAAAATAATTATCGTTCTAAATACATAGCTTGTTTCATTTATTGAGTAGAAAAGAATAAATTACTACATTTTATTAATAGTTTACAAATTGAAACCCTGCAATTTCCTAAAACAAAGCACAAATGCAATATATTGGTACTTGTGTACATAATGTATATTATCAGGCATGTTCTGAAAATCACATTTTTCAAATCACTAGTGATTTTAAAAGTAATAATTGTCCTGTAGACGTTTTTAAAATCATATACGATACATTTCTCTTAGAAATGATATTTGATGCTCTATGCAATAGAAAAATTAAAAAAAGGAGCGAACAAATATCTGCATGACCATTATTACTTTTAAAATCACTAGTGATTTGGAAAATGTGATTTTCAGAACATGCCTGTATATGCATATATGAGGTATATCTGTGTGTAGATATTATCAGCCAAAAATACATTTTTCCATCCTGTTAAGCCAAACTTTAACTATTGTAAAATTTTGTAAACCGGTCTATTGCATAAAATTGCAGGTATTGTTTTGTGGCAATTTTCAAATAGTCCTGTTGTGAAGCTGAAATGAAATAGAAAAGAAATCGGTCTTAGTGAAAGTTTTTATTTCTAATAAATTATTAAATGAAATACTTTCCTTTTTGTGGCAATTTTCAAATAGTCCTGTTGTGAAGCTGAAATGAAATAGAAAAGAAATCGGTCTTAGTGAAAGTTTTTATTTCTAATAAATTATTAAATGAAATACTTTCCTTTTTGTGGCAATTTTAAAATAGTCCTGTTGTGAAGCTGAAATGAAATAGAAAAGAAATCGGTCTTAGTGAAAGTTTTTATTTCTAATAAATTATTAAATGAAATACTTTCCTTTTTGTGGCAATTTTCAAAGAGTCCTGTTGTGAAGCTGAAATACTCTCCTGCCCAGCTGAATTTTCCTGTCCGAAATTATTTGTTACATTTTCATTTTTAATAGTTTACTAAATCCCATGAACCTTTGCTTTGCTTTTTGGTTTTTTAGCCGGATATTCAAATGTTTTACCCTGAAAAATATTCGACATCTGTAAAACATTTTTCTGATGTCCTCCGGCAGGTCTACGCCTTTGCTTTTTTCTAAAAGCTTCTTTTTCAAGTTAGGATTATGGGATATTTCACTACCATTTATTTTGTTGAAAATTAATTCCAACTTCTTTATTTCGGCCAGGAAACTCAATTTGGGCTTTTTCAACGACAATTTAGAGACCTGATCAACCCACGTGAAGGAATTTTCATTGCATTCGTAGCATTGAAGAGACATTTTTCTTATTATGTACCCTGCTACATATTCTAAAGCGTCTTCTTCAAGGATACCAATGTAGCCTGCACCACCAAGCTCACTTATAATTTTGCTAAGAAGGTCTTTGCTCATTTTGCAATCGAAGTCATAGAATACAGGATACTTCCATGACTTTAGCAAACCTCTCGCCATAGCTAATTGCACGTAGTTCGCAGGCTTTCGGACCACATCATCTGTGGAATCGTACTCGAAAGTTTCCGCTACCTTCATTTCATCAAAGCTTAGCACACAAATTTTTTCGCTAGCTGCTAACACCGTTGTTTCGCGCATAAATTTAATTGAGGAAGTTAATATCCCTTCCTTAGTTTTAATTTTATTACACCAACGATGAAGAGTTGACTCATGCGGTAGCGGAAAACCTTTCAAGTAGAGATGTTTGTAAGCCCTTGGCCCCGAAGCATGCAAACATATGGCGTTCGAAATGTCCCTCCATTTCCAAACAATCCTTCCAGGAGCCTGCATTTTCTTAATCTGCCCTTCCGTAAAAATTTTCTTCATCCCCTGAACAGCTGCATTGGCCTTGGCAAGCTCAGACTTCAATTTGGAATTTTCGGCTTCCAAGGTTCGAATTCTTTGAAAATATGCCCTGCTATCGATTGTGAAAATCGATGGGCTATGTAAAAATTTATTAATTAAAAAGCTCTTAATATTAATTGAGTAATGAATATGGCTTACTTACTCAGTTTGAGTTTCTTGCTCCAAAGATAACATGGAAACGTCTGCTGAAGTTTCATCATAGTCCTTTGGTTCTTCTAAAATGATGGTTCTGAAAATGTTGAAATATTTAAAAAGATTAATGGAATTGGGTAAAACAAGTTTCATTATGGATTAGTAAAAGGGGTTTACTCACTCAGTTTGGGTTCCTTCCTCTTTCATTCTACTTTTATAAGTTTGCGTTCCTTTCTCTTTCATGTTTCTATGAATATAATTTTCATGAATGTACGAAACAGGTATATTAACATCTGGTTGCTCTAAAGTCCTTGAAATGTATAATTATTTACGTAATGATATATATATATATATCGTCGCTGTTTTAATTAACTGACCTAACTAACATTTTAAAAATTTAACAGGAGAGCAACTTTTATGGTTGTTTTGTACATTCATTCTTATGGATGCGTCAGAAATCTTTTTACTTGTATAGGCACAAAATTAAAGCTTACAGTCATGAAAATTGTAGACAATGTGCATTATGACTTATAAAGTCTAGTAAAGGACTTATCTCATATCTCAAAAAATGTCAGTTAGGTCGGTTAATCGGATATATGAACAATATAGTTTTATTGTAAGTAACTTACTTTGGAACTGATGTTTCACAATTATCACCCGTTGAAAATTCCACCCAAGGATCATACTCAACCTCTTTTTGTGGTTTAAAAATAGGCTCGGCGTTCGGGATGAGGCATGTTACTTTCCCACCTCGTACAATGCTTGATGGCAAAAAGTGGTCGCTACATAGTTGCGCACTTCTCTTAAACTCTTTCCCACAGATCTCACCCCATTTGTTTCTTGTCTCCTCATCTCTTGGCACTGCAAACATACTGCCAGCTCCAGTACCAATCTTTTTATAACACGCACCACACTTACGCATTTTTTGTTTATTATAGTTTTTTTATTAATCAGAAATAATTTCTTAATTTGGCTTAAGATCAGTAATTTCAATTCTTATTGAAATTCACACAGTTCAATTAAATCTAAAAACTGTTTGTTATTCTTTTACAAAATGAATTTTCACTTTCTTTTTATATCAAAATCAATCTTTCAGCTTTCAAATTTTTCTCAGAAAATGTTCGTTATTTTCGGCGCAAACTTTGTAAACAAAAAGTCAGCTGATGAGCTCTTCGCCTGTTGCGTGTACCTGTTTGATATGCATTGGTTCCGTTCGAAACAAACGTATTAACATATTGGAAAAATACAAATTTTGACGAAGACCTTAAAAATATTGCAGAAGTTGTTCTCGCAGTTCCAGCTACGCAAGTTTCAGTTGAAAGAGCATTGAGTGCACTTTCTTTAATTCTAACAAAATGGCGCTCTAAGTTAAGCAGTTCAACTATCAATGACTTACTTCTGACAAAACTAAATTACAAGGAGATAGCACCTTCCCACATAGATTTAATCTGTTGCTTAAATTCAATTGATGAATAAAGTTTTATGAAATATTATTGTTTTAAAATTCAATATTTTGCTTAAACTCCTAATATAAAATACACTTATAATACTTACTTATTGATAAGAATAAATGTACATATGAGTTTATTTATTTTTTTTTTTAAATACACACAGTTGAATTTGATTTATTTAATTTAATTAACATATCCATATTAGTCATTTATCCTTCTCTTACATATGTACCGGTATCGTTTTATTGAACTAAATTATTTATTTTTGATGTAATTATCTTGTTTTGTTTTTTTAATAAAAATATACAAAAATAAAACAACTTTAACGTACCTTTGTACAATATGTGGTTAAAAGATAACAGAGACTTTAAGTGCAAGTTTTGTATGAAGAACTGTGAGTTAAAGTTCACGTTAACTCATAGCCATACATTGTGAAAAGGGGCGTAAATTGTTTTAATTTTAGAAACAAACTCAGTAAAGTGCAACGTTGACTCGCGCACGAAGGATTCCGTACATTCGGGTTTGAGCATTTTTCCATTTTGGAGATTTTTTAATTTTGGCGATTTTTTAATTTTGGCGATTTTTTTTAATTTTGGCGTTTTTTTATTTTTGGTGATTTTTTAATTTCGGCGATTTTTTTTTTAATTTAGTGCTTTTTTTATTTTGGCAATTTTTCCGGTTTTTCGCGATTTATTTTAATTTTGGCGTTTTTTTATTTTTGGTGATTTTTTAATTTCGGCGATTTTTTTTTTAATTTAGTGCTTTTTTCATTTTGGCAATTTTTCCGGTTTTTCGCGATTTATTTTCGATTTAGAAATTTTTTTTTAATTTAGTGCTTTTTACATTTTGGCGATTTTTTAATTTTGGCGATTTTTTTTAATTTTGGCGTTTTTTACATTTTGGCGATTTTTTAATTTTGGCGATTTTTTTAATTTTTGGCGGTTATTTTAATCTTGGCGATTTTTTAATTTTGGCGATTTTTTAATTTTGGCGTTTTTTTTAATTTTGGCGTTTTTTTATTTTTGGCGATTTTTTTGTTTTGGCGATTTTTTCATTTTGGCGATTTTTTAATTTCGGCGATTTTTTTCATTTTGGCGATTTTTCCGGTTTTTCGCGATTTATTTTCGATTTAGAAATTTTTTTAATTTGGTGTTTTTTTTAATTTTGGCGTTTTTTTTTTATTTGGCGTTTTTTTATTTTTGGCGATTTTTTTTAATTTTGGCGTTTTTTTATTTTTGGCGATTTTTTCATTTTTGGCGATTTATTTTCGATTTAGAAATTTTTTTTAATTTAGTGCTTTTTACATTTTGGCGATTTTTTAATTTTGGCGATTTTTTTAATTTTGGCGATTTTTTTTAATTTTGGCGATTTTTTAATTTTGGCGATTTTTTAATTTTGGCGATTTTTTTTAATTTTGGCGTTTTTTTATTTTTGGCGATTTTTTTTGTTTTCGCGATTTTTTCATTTTGGCGATTTTTTAATTTCGGCGATTTTTTTCATTTTGGCGATTTTTCCGGTTTTTCGCAATTTATTTTCGATTTAGAAATTTTTTTAATTTGGTGCTTTTTTTCATTTGGGCGATTTTTTAATTTCGGCGATTTTTTTAATTTTGGGGTTCTTTTCATTTTGGCAATTTTCTTTCATTTTGGGGTTTTTTTAATTTTGGCGATTTTTTTTAATTTTGGCGATTTTTTAATTTTGGCGATTTTTTAATTTTGGCGATTTATTTTCGATTTAGAAATTTTTTTAATCTGGTGCTTTTTTTCGTTTTGGCGCTTTTTTTTAATTGGCGATTTTTTTTCGGTTTGGCGATTTTATAATTTTTTGTTTTTTTAGTTTTACCGTTTTTGAAAATTTCAAGATTTTTGCTCTTACGGTTTCCAAGATAGAGCAAGTTGTCAAAATTACATAGTCAAGATTACATTAACTGATGGTACACCCTCTAATTAAAATTTTTTTAATTGTTGTAGTCTGTATAAAAATACACTAACTTTACAAATTTCAAGTGCATTTGTATGTATATTATATGGGATTTTAAAATTTTTCGTTGCTCGTTTTGGCACACCCTTTAATTTCCAACTCTCATGTATTTGTTGTTGTAGCGGCCAAAGGTCTACACACTGTGTCCAAATTTCAGGTCTGTACCTCTTACGGTTTCCAAAATAGAGCAAGTTGTCAAAATTACATAGTCAAAATTGCATAAACTGATGGAACACCCTTTATTTTAATTTTTTTAAATTTTAGTGTTAATTGTTGTAGTCTGTATAAAAATACACTAACCTTAAAAATTTCAAGTGTATATACATACAATTGTATGTATATAACATGGGACTTTAACATTTTTCGTTGCTCGTTTTGGAACACCCTTTAATTTCCAACTCTCATGTATTTGTTGTTGTAGCGGCCAAGGGTCCACACACTCTTTCCAAATTTCAGGTCCTTAGCTCTTACGGTTCTCGAGAAAATAAGACTTGGCCATTATTATTTATATGTAAATACAAAAAATTTAATGGCAAGAAAATCGATATTATTTATTTTAATACTCTATATTATTTAATTTAACCCAAAGTAACCACTGTTAATGTCAAAAAGAGCAAGCGTAATGAGCCACTCAATGTACACAATACGCGGAGCAAAAGAGCAAAAGAGTAACATTGTTGCTACTTGCTCAAAGAGTTTGCTCCTACATGTAAGGAGCAAACGCAAAGCGCAAACAGTGGTTGCGCTTTTTTTGTACTCCGCTCTTTGCGCATGCTCTACATTTTAAGGCGCAAGACAACAGTACGCAATGAGCAAAAGAGTGCGCATTTACCTACCCTGTTTATTACATATCTATGTATGTATGCACAGAAGAGAAAATTATTGCACTTGTCCATTGTTGCCATTTTGGCATTTTCGTTACCCGATAAGCGTTCAACTTTGAAAAAATTCTGCCAGATGCTTTTTGGCAGAATTTGCTTAAAATAAAAAATGCTAATTTGTTAAATTTAGAGTATAATTCCTTTTATAAATGTATTTTTTTACAATTATGTGTTTCCTACGTAATGTAGATACAATGAATACCTATGTAGTATATACTATGTATTATATGTAATTATATGTATGTGTGTATATGGAGCCCTATTTTCAATTATCAGTAAGCGACAAAAATTAAAGTTTTCGGAAGATGGTTTTTATAGTATTCAAATATGTTTTACGTCATACATAAACTGTCGCTTACGATAAAATTTTACAGCCTGTATTTTAAAAGATATCAAATATTTTGACATTTTTATAATTCTTAGCTGTGGGTAGGCTATTATTTTAATTTCAATTCAAAAGTTTATTTTTTACAACATCCTGCTTACAATTAAACCGAAATCGATATACATACATACATAATACATACAAACATATATAAAATACGTAAACATTCATATATATGCCCTGAAGGAAATGTCGATGCTGAAAATGTACTGAGTCGCTTTTGGCTTTGTCACCAGTACTAATCTCTAATTATTCCCCATACAATACTTTATTATAGACATTTAGCATGTGCTTGTCACTGAAAATCTACTAGTAACACTAAAACAATTGACTAGGTAGCGACTACGTAGTTAATATGAGAACATGGAGATATACCAACCACTGGTACATTTCTATACCTTACGTACATACAAATTTACTTATATTGACAAGTTGTTGCAAAATACACCAGAAATACACCACATCTGTTTTCTCTCTTTCTTTTATACTGACGAATAGAAGAGAAATTGTAGACATGTAACTGCTACTAGAATTTTAGTGTTGACATATACACTTGGCCACCGCCTTACTGCAGGGTGGATAATAAAACCTGTTAATAGTAATAACTTTGTTTAAACATGAAATTCAAAGCTATTTTAATAATTTTTTTTTATTTAAATCTGGCATTATACTTTTCTTTTGTAGAACATTTTAGCATATTTTTTATGGATCTAGCATTCTCTCATCATCATTTTCTGGCAACACTCCACTCGTCCAAAGACCGGCTAGATAGAACACTTTTCTGGCTCTGTTGGTATTTTTGAAAGACCTAAAGATAATGACAATCACCCAAATGACAACGAATAATGACCTAAATAAATGGGCTGTTGGTAATTTTTCCATTTGGGTGATTCTTCATAAAATTTTGTATGACTTGTGTTTTTTTGGGTTTACGGCTTACACTGGGTCTTCACGTAGCAATTTCATTGCTAAGAACAAGCAATAACGTCGGCAGAATAATCTATTTTTTTTGGCTTCTTGCTTGAAGCGGCGAACACGTACGGCAATTTTTTCCACAATTCTTACACATTCTTAGGGCAGGTATTGCCTTAAATATATATTTCCAATGCAAAAGTAAAAAAAAATTATGTTTAGTTTTTTTTTATATTATGTTTTCTGATGATGTACTTTTATATTTTCCTCCATTTCACTGTTTTGCAAAAATTAATGAAAAATACAACAAAAGTGACAGCATATTGCTTGGCAATAATTGCTCGAGCAATCAGCATAGCAATCATTGCTCAATGGATTGGCAGTTATGGCAATCGCTGTCTACACGTAGGAAATTTCATGGATGCAATCAAATTTGACAATTGCCTCAATCGATATTGCTACGTGAAGACACAGTGTTACGTTAGAAACGTAAAACCAGGCTAAAACGACAAGTCGAATGTTATTGGGGCGCTGATTCGAACAAAAATGAGTGACTTCTTATCTTTCGCCTAATAGCCTGTTTGTAGAACACGACACGTCAATAAAAAACGCTAACATGTTAGCATTATTTTATTTTGGGGTTTTAGAACACGAGTGTTGACGATTTTCGTTAAAAAGCGTAACTGATGTCAGTTTATTTGGGTTTGTACAAAGCGATTTGACTCACAATAAACGTCAAGGAGGACGACTAAAAAATTGTAGTCATTTCAAAAAAAATTTTTTTAAAATAAACAAAACATTGAAAAATTTAAATAAATAATAAAAATATGTAATTAAAAAATAAAAAAATGGAACTTCCAACAAGGAAAAGGTAAGTAAGCTTTGATATTAAGATTGTTCTTATTTTTATTATTTAAACTCTTAGCATCAAAATAACAACAGGCTTGCAGTTTAGCCAATTGGTGGCATGCATGGAACAATTTCCACACTAGGCCACGGGAACTTTTGTACGTCTGTATATCTGTACAAGCCATGTACAGACCAACGGCTATACCGGTTTTGATTTAGATTTTTGCGTTTGAAAAGTGACTTGAGCGAGAGTATTCTTAGCTATGTTTGAAGATAACAATTCCGAGGAAGTCGTTGCACCTGCTGCAGCAGAAGAAAATGGTGGAGAGGGTGAACCCAAGAAAAAGAAAAATAACAAAAATGAATGACACTACAGCAGTATAGCTTCAGTAGTACTACCAGAGACTGAAACCCTATAACCAGTTTGGCGATTTTGGTGACCAGTTTTTTATGTGCCTCCAAATAATTCGAAAATTAGTGCGCCCTCAAAAAATTATGTCATCAGTTTTTGGCCAACAGGTAATTTAGACTCGGTGATAGCTCTAAACTATATATGACAGTAATGCAGTGTTGCCGAATCGCGGGTAATTACCCGAATCAGGTGTAATTTTTATGTTCATGTGTAGCGCGTGGGTAATTGCTCTCAGGTGTAGTTCACGGGTAATTTGAAATGTTTTTGTTTTATATAATAAACATTAATAAAATATATTAAATACATAAATAAATAAAATAAAATATAATAAATTATCGTCTGATACCGTTGCTGCACTTTTATTATTTAAAGAAGGTACCTACATATACAGAAAAATGGCAATAATAATTTTAAACCTCTCCTAAACAATAGTAAAATAGTTCCAATGTCCTTATTAGTTTAAGATTTTTCTGTTGCTTTCTATTTTGTAATTTTTGTTCGTATATTTCTCTTTAATTACTGTATAGAATAACAAATATTGAATTACTTTTAATGTATTTATTTACTGTTAAATACTATTTCTTTTATAAAAAACTAGCCATAGGATATCAAAATCCTTACTTGATTCGTATTCAACATGCCAAATGAAGAAACATATGAGATACATAGACTGATAATGAACTACTTTTTTGTTAAATTTTGGAAATTTGCATGAGAGTTAGGATTTATTTTCACCAAAAAATAAACAAATTTATACAAAACGAGAAAAAATTATTTTTTTGATTCGAAATTTATATTACTATTACATAGGGGAGCTCTTTGCCATCGGAAACTCATTTTGACCAAATTTGAGTTGACGTATTTTGAATATACGCTCTCGATACGTTGCATTTCGTTGGGGCTGATACCGAATCATAAGTAGACCTTAAACAAGATTTTTGAAATGTGTCAAATATTTATTTTAATATTGGGTGTAATTCCGTTGAAATCGGGTAATTTTGACTCCTTCGAGGTGTAATTTTAAATATACATTTTGGTAACACTGCAGTAATGCATAGATGATCAAAAATAAAAATGAGATGTATTAGCGCTCGCTCTCGCAACCCTAACTCCCAGCAAACATATTGGCAAACACCTAAAACAAATTTCATAATGATATGAATAAAAAGGTGTTTTTAACAGAGACAGTAACTATTATAATGTTTTTTCAAATAAATTGTTTTTTAATGAATAGCTTTGATGTAATATTGTATTGTAATGTTTTGTAAAACAAATTCAATAATGATTATTTTCGGTCTCTGATTATTAAAACGTAATTTTATTACAATTTTTAAAATCGCTTTGAAGATTTTAAATTAAACTTTCCGTGTTAATACTTGCATGACAATTGCGAATTAGCAAAATATTTTTTAAGTTCACCGAGGTCATGCGATTGCGCTGCTTGGAGCAAATGTTTTTCATGTCTGAAAAAATTTGTTCACATAAGTATGTTGAGGAAAAAAATGATAAATATTTTAAATGCATTCGTTTGAGCTGAGGACATAAGGCACCATCTACATTTTTCCAAAACTCAAGAGAATTAATTTTATCGAAAGCTTTTACCTCAGATCTAAGTATTATTATCTCTGATTGAATGTGGAAATCGAACTTGCTTATGTCACAATTTAAAGGGTTTTTGAATACATCAAGCAAAGGCTGTATACATTCAAAATCGTTAAATCGGTCTTCAAAATTAAAAAAAGGGTTTCTAATAATGATACATAATCAAGTTTTTTAATATAATTTTGTTTGTTATATATAAGAGAAGTTTTGGTAAAACTAGAGAAATCGTCAGATCGAATTTCTGTTAGCAGCAAAAATAATTTTGTTTTAAAATTCAACAGAAATTCAGACATATCAAGTATACTTTTATCTTTTCCTTGAAGTTGTAAATTAAACTCATTCAAGAAGTTAGTTATATCTGACAAAAATGCTAAATCCAAGGTGAATTCATATTGTTTTAGTAATTTTACTTCACATATATCTATATTTTCTAGCTCTAAAAACTCTACCACCTCTTTTCTTAAGTCAAACAGTCTATTTAGGCAATCACCTCGGCTAAGCCATCGAACGTCAGTGTACATTTTAAGGTCATGATGTGCAGCTTTTCTAGTTTTTAAAAAAGTTACAAATTTCCTATGCGTAAGGGAATTATGTCCACCACGTATTCTATTAATTATGCGCTCTGCTGATTTCATAGCAGAATGTTCTGAAAGAAATTTTGATGCAAGAGCTACTTGGTGGATTATGCAGTGAAAATTTTGAACTGATAAACCATGTTTTTGTATTTTTCCGATAAAGCCTTCATATCTACCAGTCATTACGCTGGCACCATCTGTACAAACTGCTGCAAACTTGTTTGTGTCTACAATTGAAAATAGTTTGTCACTAACGATGTCGAACAATAACTTGCCTGTTACGTTTGCATAAAAACTTTCAAGGGTGAACATTGTTTCAAAAACGTTGTAATTGGCATCTACACAACGAATACAAATTATAAGTTCACAAACGTCGTTAATGTCGGTACTTTCGTCTAGACACACTGAAAAGAATTCGCAACTTTTCAATTTTTCAGTAATAAAATGTTCTAAAGAAGTTCCTATTTGTGTAGTGCGCCGAACTAGAGTAAATCGGGATAAAGGAATAGATTTAATGAAGTCAGTACTGTAGCTTAGCTTTTCAAAAATCTTTATAAGAACTTCTTTAATGATGATCCCATCAGAAAAAGGTCTTCCATGCCTGACGACATTTAAACTTACTAAGCTTGATATTCCACTTTTTAGGTTCTGATTTTCTGAATTGTTTTCAATTCCATTAAGCCATTCCTTTAATTGGAAAAAATAAATTTTCTTCTTTTCATTAAGAAGCTCCTCCTCTTTAAAATTTATTTTTTCAATTTCATAATGATATGAATAAAAATGTCTTTTCAAAACGTTTTCATCTCCAGCCTTAAATATTTTGTAGCATAAAAGGCATTGAATGTTCTGAAAAGAATCATTTATCATAAAATACCGTTCACATCTCATTTCGTAGACGTGTAGCTTTTATTTTTTTTACTTTGTTTTTTGTGTGTTCAATTGTAATTGAATCGTGTGTGTTTACTGTTCTTTGTTCAACAAAAACCAACAACAATGCTTAATAAATTCCTGAAAAAAATGACGATACTCCGACGCATGTGTTTTCGTCGCTTGCTCAACGATGAATGAATGAGTTTTTAAAAGAGCGTAATGCTATGTTTAGACGACGAGTTGAATCACCTGCTTCGCTCTCTGATACTACGTTTATACGCGCACTATTTGCAAATAAAATTATTTGCAAATAAATTAACTCACTGTTTATACGGCATAGCAAAAGTACACAAACTTGGTAGCACTTCTATAGAAAGCTTACTTATGTTGACAAAAAAGAAAGTGTAAATGCACAAAATATCAAATAATTACTTGTTTTAATTGTTATTATTTGCTTCTATCAATGGTTTTTGTTGCAATATTTGTCCATTTATTGTTTTTGTTATCAAACATTTGTAAGCGTGGCAACCTCAGGCATTTTATTTGCAAATAGTGTGTTAATCGTGAATAGTTTTCTGAATTAGTAAGTCGCAATAAAGAGAATAATATGGCAACAATTTACAGTTTTATTTGCAAATAAGCCCTGCGTATAAACGTAGTATGAATCATGTTTATGAATCATGCTCAGTGTTGTCAGATATGGCGATATCTCGCCAAACGTGGCGACAAAAATTTGGTTTTGGCGATGAAAATTTTGAAATGGCGATTGGCGATATTTGAACTCCTTGGCGATATTTTTGGCTATATTTTTAAGATTTCAACAAAATAGAATAATGTTAAAAAATATGCTTATATAAAGCAATTTTTTCTCCAACATAAAATATTTCGTGCAAAAAATTATAAATGTTGTGAGTCTTTATCTGAAACTCAAGAAGTTAAAAAAAATTATGGAACAAAAAATCTCATTTGATGTTTATACAACACAGTTAAGAAAACTTCCTTTTATAAATTGGATCCAACATTTTGATAATGAAGCAGGAAAAGGCTGAAAGAGTTCTCGCCTAAATTGTATTATTATGACGATTCGATTTTCAGAAATTTATTTTTTTTACAGATAAATTAGGAAATTTTCTGTTAACCTTTATTTTTTTAACCAATCATCGTTTTACACACTATAAGTAAGACATTTGAGTTGAAATATACCATATTATAACCTTAATTAAGATATTATTCCAAATGAGATTAGAAGTCTAAAAAAAATAAGTCGAAGTCATAGTGCTATAACTTCATGAAAAATCACACTAATAAATTGAGTTTTTACCAGTGATACTTTCAAATATGCAGCTTACGGACGTACCATTAACTCAAAATTTGCTTATCTCGACTTAAGCACTTTTTCCTTTTTGCCACAGATATATTGCAAGTGGGTGCGCCGCTTTAAACAACATATTTTTTATGTTTTACGATAGACGTTACCTACTGAATTTAAAATTTAACGATATTTGCAATGCAATTACATAATAAAAATATTTTTGTAGCTAAAATTTAATGTTTTATTATATTGGCGATATTTGGCGATATCCGACAAGTAATTTGGCGAGGAGGCTGAAAATAAATCTGACAACACTGATCATGCTGTTTAGACTACGCATTCGTGCTTCGTGTGCATCGTGCCAATTTAGTGCTTTTCGTACTAGATTTAGAGTTTTTCAATTCATAACAGTGCGGAATTTTTCAAATTGTTGCTTTAAAAAGAAATTAGTGCCTTTTTTGGTGCTTTTCACCTTTGATTTTAGTGCGTTTTACAAATCTACTAAATATTAATTTGTTAAAGTGTGGTGGCTTTATTTTCACTTTCAAAAACTATCTGCTTTCACCCCTTTTAGACATGCAAAGTTTCCTTTGCAGAATGTTAATTCAGCTTGGTGAAATATGAAGGAAGAAAAACTTTATCTTTCATAGTGAGAAAAATAATATATTTCTAGCAATTACAGAGGATACCATACACGTTATAAAATAACTTGATTACAATAATCTAATTACTAACCACTGAGGGAAGCAATGTATTGCTTTCTTGATAACGAAAGCTTTCAAAAATGCTTCTGAAAAGTACTAACGTAAGGCTCTCTAACAAAGTGGACAAAAGTAAGAAAATGTACACCAGTAACTTTTGCATCTGAGTACACAAAAACTACACATTATTGCTTCTGTAAAACGAATTAGTAAAGCAAAAAATGAACGGCTTTTTTGAAACTGAATGCATTGCTTCTAGCTGGCTTACAAAAGCTCTTCTGGGAAGCGGTAATTTTTGATGGGATGGTGAAATTGAAGAAATAGAACGAAGTATCAGAAATTTAAGGATACATAAATGGAAAAATTTGCTCAAAACTGGTCAATTTTGGATTGAAGTTTATAATTATAGAAATTCAACTAATCATAATCCATTTCTAATACTGTCAATATTTTCTCTAAGACTATTAACATTACCATGTTGAAATGTTGTAGTAGAAATGACTTTTAGCGCTTATAAATATTTTAAAAGTAAGTTAGAAATACAATAATGATTTTATAAATCAAATTGTTTCATTCATATAAAATACGGTCTAAAAAGAAAAGGCTTATGTTGTTCTGTTCAGAATGTAACATACTGAACCATGTTCATGTAAAAATTAATTCAGACGAAACACCTAAAAATCTAATTGTTTTATTAAAACAGTTTTATGGCCAGAGGAAAAAGATGAAACTGCATTTCTTGAAACGAGAAGTATAATTCTCGTTGATCATCTTTTGTTAAAATAGTACACCATAATTGGAGTGTCTTCCCAAATGAACTTCAATTATTTTACTACTCTTATTCTACTTATAAGCAAAATCGAAATATGGCTCGATATAATTGAAATTATTACAAAAACCTATGAAATGTAGTAAATTTAAAATTGTAGTTAACTTAAATTTTTAATTTTTACTAATTCAATACATTTATAATTAGCCATATGGGCTTTCTCTGTATTGCAAATAAATAGATAAATATAAAAAAATAAATAAAAATATATTTATGTATATACGAGTACTTATTTCATTTAGTGCTTTTTTATGAACACACAGTGGTTTTTGCTCTGAAAAAGTTGTTCAGAATGTAACATACTGAACCATGTTCATGTAAAAATTAATTCAGACGAAACACCTAAAAATCTAATTGTTTTATTAAAACAGTTTTATAGCCAGAGGAAAAAGATGAAACTGCATTTCTTGAAACGAGAAGTATAATTCTCGTTGATCATCTTTTGTTAAAATAGTACACCATAATTGGAGTGTCTTCCCAAATGAACTTCAATTATTTTACTACTCTTATTCTACTTACAAGCAAAATCGAAATATGGCTCGATATAATTGAAATTATTACAAAAACCTATGAAATGTAGTAAATTTAAAATTGTAGTTAACTTAAATTTTTAATTTTTACTAATTCAATACATTTATAATTAGCCATATGGGCTTTCTCTGTATTGCAAATAAATAGATAAATATAAAAAAATAAATAAAAATATATTTATGTATATACGAGTACTTATTTCATTTAGTGCTTTTTTATGAACACACAGTGGTTTTTGCTCTGAAAAAGTTGGCATCACTGTTCGCGTGGCATTTTTTTATGTATATTCACACAAACATACGTATCATACGCACGTATGTATATGCATGCATACACATAAGCATACATACTTTAAATAAATTCTACTCATGCGAAATCTTGCTTTTGAAGGCATCTCTATATTTTCTTCTTATTTTTCCTTTTTATATTATTCATAACTTAATTAAATTTATTTATATTAAACTCACATCTATGTTTTTTGGTTTGTTTTTATTTGTTTACAAACACACACATACACATATACCTATTTTGTTTTGATAGCTAGTTCAGATAAAGTGGCGATTAACTGCGATAAAAGTTAGAGAAGATACCAATTTTACGTGCTTCGCAAGTAGATTCATATTGAATCTACTATCATAAAATGATAATTTCTATTAGACCAGAGATGCATTTTGTAAGGCAGTTGATAAGAAAACAGCAAATTCTGCTTCATTTATTTAAAGATAGAGAGATACATTTTGAAAATTACATTTTCCGTTATTATTTCTTTAGAAATACAAAATAATTAAACATAAAAAT
Source organism: Tachina lurida (assembly GCA_944452675.1). NCBI lineage: Eukaryota > Metazoa > Arthropoda > Insecta > Diptera > Tachinidae > Tachina > Tachina lurida. The sequence continues at coordinate 56,476,166 of OX101754.1, forward strand.
TATTTTAAATATTTTTGCATCTTTTTTGTGTAATACTGTGGCACCTATAAGAGATTTTGTTGCGATTTTTTTGGAGTGTGACAGAATTCAATCCGATTTTCCAGTAAATGAATCGTACTACTGTGTGTGATAGTGTATCAAGGCCTTTACTGGCACATATTAATAACACTGAACTAAATCGCAAGTCGCCACGTGTTACCTTTCTTAGATCAAAGTAAAATTTTTTTGGTGGCTTTTTAGGTCATTTCGAAACTTTTTAGTGGGTATGCGCAAAAAAAAGTGACGTCAAAAAAATAAGGGACATCCTAATGTATACCTTATATATGTAAAGTTTGAACTGCAGTCTCCTTGTTTCACTTTTTAATAAATTCTTGTTTAATAATAGTATAAAAACATATATAGAAACATATAAGTATATATCCTTTTATACATATGTTATTATGTAAAAATACTCCCTTTTTTGAAGTAATTTAATGAAAAAAGATTTTTTGCTATGTCCACTGCCTGAAATAATAAATTTATCAATAATATCGGTATACCGGTATTATAAACTCGATAACGGTATGTACCGGTAATACCGATACCGAAATAAAAAAATACCGATACCGTTACCGATACCGAAATTTAAAATATAATTGTACCGGTATCAATACCGATACCGTTATTTGTTTCGGTTTCCAACCTTGTTGAAAAGTAATATTTTTTTTTTGTATTTTGTTATTGCAGAAATTAATGTAGGTGGTAGGTACATATGTATGTATGTATGCATGTATGTATATACATACATAGATATCAACGTGAATAATTTGCAGAGATTGCAAAGTATGCTTTATTCACCTTTTATGGACAAGAGGGGTTATATCAAGTGTATGGTGCTGTATAAAAGGGAAAGACTCAATTTTAATTGCTCGAGGTTGGGTAATTAGAATTTGAGAGTTGATATAAAAAAACCAGAATGGTATTAATTTTCTAGAATCTAGATGCTGAATTCGGGTATAATTCTAACCTGTTGAGAGCCTTATGAGAAATAATAAGGTAATTTTTTAGTTACAATCCAGAGTTTATTTTCTTATAATTCAAAGGGTAAGTATTTAACAGCTAGGAATAATTTCATTAAACTCCAGTTACGATAAAGGTTGTTGTGATTTCAATTCAAAGTAAGTATAAGTTTTTGTTGCAAGTTAAGTAAAAGTTTTTCAATTTATAATTTCACAATTTCTTAATTTTACTAAAGTACAAGGTTATACACTCTTTAGTGGTTGAATCGTAAGTAAGTACAAGTAAGTGAATAGGTACAAAGGGTGCGTTACATTTTCCATAACGAATTTAACGAAAACGGTTATGGTTATGCGATATACGATATAAGTATGTGACGGTTGGTACTAAATTTACAGAGATGCCACACCTATCTAAATTTACTTGACGATTATTACTAGCTTATATTAATTGAACATATTAATATGAAACTTATGTTTTCATTTTAACATAATTTAAGTGTCCAAAGTGAATTTGGAGACAACGTAAATACGCATGTATAATACATATGTATGTATGTACGGACGTATGATGACTTTATTAAAACAAAAAATTATTTTATTTAATTTAATTTATTTACATCCGTATTCATAAAATTTTTAAACAGCATTTCATAATTTTTTAAGCAATATTTGCTAAAATTGTATTCATAATAGATTCTTAGCTTAAAAAACGTTTTTTAAACCTTGCGTAAATCAGCAAATTTTAAAATTGACAACCCCCATGTTTAACCCAATTTTAAGATGTTGTTGTAATTTTGCTTTGCTTGTATGTATGTATGTATGTATGTATGTGCATACATATTTACATATATGTCAGTGTTGTTTAGAAAAACAATTTAATTATTTTATAGAAACTATTGCCGAAATACTAAATGGACTCCAAAATAATATTTAAAAGAAAAATAGCGATTCACTTTCCATTCCCAGTCATTATTTTCTAACTTTATGTTTTAACAAAAATAATAATAATTATAGAAAATTAACTAGTGATGTATGTATAAACACTCAAAACAAATAAAATAAAACTCGTTATTCTAGTGCTTCATAATTTGCAATAAAAAAATTCATATAAAAAGCACTTTTTAGTAATTTTCGTTGTGAACTGTTTTTATTTGTTATTAAATACAAGTTAGAACTCATTTTTTATTATTTTATAAAAACAATATTTCTCTGAAAACGGACAAACAAACAAATATAAACACGAGTACTTTGTGAATTAATAATCGTTGTTGTTCAGAACTAATAGCTGAATTATATAACACAACAAAACATAAAATTTCGATTGGCCAAAAATAATAATTATAGGTAATTATTAAATTTTCAAACAAACAACAAAAATGTAAGTATACAAACATACATGCATGTATGTATGTATGTAGATAGTATGTGTATGTATTCCCACCTATGCATATTCACTTTCTTTCGTTTTTGATATTGTACACAATTTCAGTGTTTAAAAAACTACATTAACTGAAAATTTTTTTACTATTGCTAAAACTAGTACTCCAATCAATTACAAGTAGCGGTACCAGGAGCAGTTGTCTTGCTTCGTAGCATTACCTTTTTAAAACTAATGCTACATGATAAAATTAAAAACTAAAAATTAAGTAGCAGCAGTAAAAACGAAAATGAAGTAGCAGCTTAAAAAACTAAATAGTTTTCTATTCGTTTGATTGAGGTTTTTGTTTTATAACTACTACAACATTTGGAGTTTTGTTTTTTATGACTAGAAAATTTTGAGGTAGTATGTTAATAACATCGAGGTAGTTTTATAATAACATTTCAGCAGCAATTTAATAACATTTCAGCAGCACAAAATAACATTGAGGTAGCGGCAAAAGTAGTCAAAAATCAAAATCATCAGTAAAACTAGAAACCACAAATGTGTATGTATCAGGGACCGTAACGGTTATAATTTTTATTTTAAAAATCACTTTTTAATCATTATTTCTTGATTTTTATTTATCCCTCACAAAATAACTCTTATTTTGTGACTTTTATTTATTCCTCAGAAAATAACAGTTATTTCTTGATTTTTATTTATCCCTCACAAAATAAGAGTTATTTTGTGACTTTTATTTATTCCTCACAAAATAACAGTTACTGTTTGATTTTTATTTTTTTGCTTAACTTTTAAAATGTAGAAAGCGTAATTTTTGCGTTAAAATGAATATTAACCGATTTAAAATTGAATTTATCGCCAGAGTCTTTAAAAAAAACTCTTATATGTTAAATTAAATTTACTTTTTTATTATTTATTAATTTTAAAAGTTAAAATTTTTTTGAGCAAAAAAATAAAAATCAAAAATTAACTGTTATTTTGTGAGGAATAAATAAAAGTCACAAAATAACTCTTATTTTGTGAGGGATAAATAAAAATCAATAAATAACTGTTATTTTCTGAGGAATAAATAAAAGTCACAAAATAAGAGTTATTTTGTGAGGAATAAATAAAAATCAAAAAAATAAAAATCATTGCATCTATCGGTAGTCCATGTAACATGGAGTATCTTGGTATATTCCTTGTGCATGTAGCACTTCTCTATTATTGTGATTTTTTTACTTTAAATTTGGAAAATAATCGTTATTTGCGATCCCTGGTATGTATGTATGTGATCAGTGCTGCCACAACCAAAAAATTATTACATTACATTTTATCACATTTTTTGAAAAAGTTAACAAATGTGAAAAAATGACCACACTTTTAAATGCTTTTTTTATTTAATAAAAAAATCATTAAAATTTATACTCAACACTCCAGATGGGACTGCTTGAAAATACTTTTTATTTTATTTTATTTTTTCTTCCTTTTGATTATCACTACTTATGTATTACTTATAACTATCTCTAAATTTATGTCCGACAGTGGTCGGGCCTAATAATTATATTTTAGATTTAAGATTTGAATACTTATTGTTAGTTCATATTTGAAGATACAATAAATAAAAATATGTATTAAAAAAAAAAAATTAAAATTTATATTGTGTATCATTGTAGTATAAGGCTTACTTGCAGTTTGTAGTTTAATAATAATTACAAAAGAACAAATCAAAACAGGAAATGTAATTAATTATTTTACATATTAAAAAACGTTCCAAACAACGCTCTTAAACTTTTTTCTCATTACTGAAATTTGGTGAAAATAGGTTTTTTTGAAAGAACACTCATATATAATATTAATTTAGAAAAGAAAAACTTTAAATAAAAACATAATCACAATAACAAAATTATCTTATTTATTGAACTTAAAGGCTTTTTTTTATTGCACTGTGAAATTTAAAAGTTGACAGCGCTGTTTATAAGCAATCGTCGCTTTAATTCGTTTCACACATTCGTGTTCGTGCTTTTTTATGTGATTGTCATGTTTTTACAGTAACGTTTCCCTGCTACGCCACACTTTTTACATATCGTAGTTATGACGATGTTGTTAAATAATATTAAATAACCCAGCTAAAAAAACTATGTATGGTCCATATATTTTTAATATATGAATGTATATAATATATATGAATATATATGAATTCATGTATGGAAATGTATAGGCTTATACATGCGAAAAGTATTATATATGAATTGATATATGGACGAATATATGAAATGTATCATGAGCTCATATATGGAAATTGAATTATGAAGTTCTTCGTATATGGGTCCATAGGTATATGGAAATAAGATGTAATATGTATGTATATGGAGCCACGTAACTATACTAAAATGTATGAATACATGACATCTCACATAAAACTGAATTAAAAAAACTTGAATTTATTAACTCATTTTTATAACTGGTGAATTGGAAATGAATTAGAAAATACATACAGTATGCAAAGTTTATATACGTATACATACGTCAACATTTATAAAAGAAAAGAAAAACTGTTGTAACTAAAATACATATCTATTAAAATTACGAATGAAATGAATTGAATGTATTTTAGGTCGTTTTTAATTATTTTATACGAACTAATTTTTCATCAAATACAACTTAAAATACAGATTCGAAAAAATAACCAATTCTAGTTAAAAGTACGAAACGGCAACGCTGTTTCACACACGTATTCTTCGTTTGTATTTAGTTTACTGAAAATTTTACTTTTTTACTACTTATGCTGCTCCCTAAATGTTATTTTATGCTGCTGCAATGTTATTAAATTGCTGCTGAAATGTTATTCTAGTGCTACTTCAAAAATTATGCTATCTGCTCCTTCTGTGACTACCAAAGTAGGTAGCAGTAAAAATTTAAAAAATAAAACTACTTTTAGTGCTACAAGAATTTGAAGGTAGCTAAAGCAGTAAAACATTATTTACTACGCTGCTCCAATTATTTTATTTTTTACTATTACTACAACTACAGCTACCAAATTGTGCCGGTATCGGTAGTAATAGTAAATGAACGGCTACAAGTTTTTTACATTTTTTTGGTAGACTATTTCGTGTTTTTTCGTTGCTACAGCTACTTGGAGTCTAGTTTTTTAAACACTGCACAATTTCAATTCATTAGTCCCGGTTCACACGTTTCAACTTTTGTTGCTCAACTCATAATTCAGCTGTAAGAAAGACGTAGATGGAAATACAAATAGCTGACTGTTTTTGCTTCAAACATTTCACAGCACAGCATTAAGCAAATATTTTTTTTTACATTGTATGCTGATGCTGATTGCTGCTGCTTATACAATGTGCCACCCCTTTTCCACACGGAAAGTTTACTTTGCAAAGTCTTAATTCAGCTGGGAGAAAGACAGAAAGAGACTGTACTACGACCTCTCTCTTTCACACAGCTGAATTAAGACTTTGCAAAGTAAACTTTCCGTGTGGAAAAGGTGTATGAATAGCGGAAGTCGAAGCATAGCATAATTTGTGTGCTGATGCTATTTTGAAGTCTGGTTTTGAGGCAGCAAAAATAAAATAAAATATATGAGTCTTTTTTTAAAGAACGCCAATATTATTTTTTATGAATAAGGCAGTAGTAACAAAAGCTTAGCGGTAATCCCTGCAATTAGTTTTCTTAATGGCCTGTAAATTATGGAAATCCCTTTCAATAACTTTTTTCTTAACTGCAAGTGAATGACGAGAATTCCCGGAATTAGTTTTTTAACGACCAGTTAATGACGGAAATTTCCATAGTTTAACCGAGAGTGTTACCATTTGTATCAGTCATACCTCATACCTGCTTTTGCATCGTGAGTTACAGAGAGTTGAAATCAACAACGTAATAAACAGGGAAACCACAAAAATGCTCTAAAAAAGTGTTTTATGCGCATTCAATATGCACTAAAAACTTATAAATATGCACTAAAAACGCAAAACTATGCTCTTAAAAATAAAATAAATTTGTAAATGCAAATATATTTTTAATTCAAAAATACAACAACATTTGCATTTAAAATAAGACAAAAATAAAATAAACATAAAAGTAAACAATAAAAAAATTAACAAAGAATAACTGCCGTATTAAAAACAATAATTTTGGCTTGAAGTGGACGTTAAAACCAAATTGCCATACAAATTTTGACTAAATCTAAGAATACAAATTAATTTTTTTGGATACTCTCGTAAAAATTTAACTTCAATTTAAAATAGATCCCGATATCAGAATTAAAACTTTGAAACTGTATTTTGAATATATAAGAATTTTGTTTATAATATTTATTGCAATAAACAACAAAATATTGACCCAGACTTTCAAATAAAAATCGTTGCATATCACATCTAAATAAATTTTCATACAGACATTGACAATGCTCCTTCAATTTTTCTCGGGACAAAGTCCATCAGAAATAGCAAAACCGAATTTTTATTGAAACTAACGTTCTTAATAATTGCGTAATAGAAATATAAGAAAAATTTATATACTACATGGAACATTGGAAATGAGATTTTTTAAATGGCGAAAAATAAAAATTTTGACCCACACATAAACTTGTAAGCATATTAAAATAAAAAATTATATAAAGTATCAAAATATGCCCTAAAAGCGTAAATTATGCTCTAAAATTATAAAATATGATAAAAATATGCGTATAAGACTGATAAATGCAAAAACATGCTTCAAAGGGTGAAATATGCACTAACAAATCGATGCCAAAATTCATAAAAAGTTCTGAAACGGATAAATATCTTATGCCCGCATTAATACGACATACAAGAAAAAAACATGCAATTGCATATTTGCGGTTTCCCTGGTAATAAATGTTGTTAAAGGCCGTTTCACACTATAATACAAGTATTAATACTTTTGACGAAAATGCATCCCTAACCTAATTTCTGTTTCAAAAATTTCAAAAGACAATAACAACTCAACATGTCAGAGTTGAATTTTCCACAAAAGTATTAATACTTGTATTATAGTGTGAAACGGCCTTAAGTGTTAGGATTCTTTAAAAGCCAATTGATATCCGAGCAATACGTACAAAAGATGTTTTATTTAACACGTATAAAAAGGAAGTAAGAGAAAATAAGAAAAGTAGCAAAAGATAAAGTTGCATAAAAGTGTAGTTAACATGTTGCCAGATTTTCATTTACCAACACCTCCACTAAAAGCTGGCTAGACGTTATTAAGACCATTCATCTTGGCAAATTTCAGGTGTTTCTCTTTTGTTACCGGTTTGGTGAGGAAGTCTGCAGCCATATCTTCGGATTTTCGGTATTCTAATTCAATATTTCCATGATTTATCTTGTCACGAATAAAATGATGACGCACATCAATATGTTTAGAGCGACCGTGATATCCATCATTTTTTGCCAAATTCAAAGCACTTTTATTGTCGCACATAAGAGTAATCGCATCCTGAGAATTTTTCCAAACCTCGTTTTTTAACTGACGAAGCCATTCTGCCTCCTGGATGGCCGTGGACATCGCCATGTATTCGGCCTCAGTAGTAGATAAAGCGACTGTTGCCTGTCGCTTGCTGCACCAACTTATTGCACCTTGTTGTATAAAAACATAACCCGAACACGAGCGCCTATCAGCAACATCATTGGCGTAATCTGCATCGCAGAAACCACAAACTCTAAAATCTTCACTCTTTTTGTATGTAATTCTGGCATTCATTGTGCCCTTAAGGTACCTGAAGATACGTTTCACTGCTGTCCAGTGGGAACTGTCGAAATTATTATTAAATTTGCTCAAATAATTCACGGCATACGCAATGTCTGGACGAGTACCCTGTACCAAGTAGAGTAAACTGCCTATCGCCTCCTGGTATGGTATGTTATCCATAATATTTGATTTAGATTTTGGGTTTGTCAACTTTGTGTTGATATCAAAAGGTGTTGAAACTGGTTTACAATCTGCCATATTGAATCGCACCAAAATTTCTGATGCATAAACAGACTGATCAATATGTATTTCATGTTGATTGCGATTTCTTGTTATTCGAAGACCAACGCAGCTTTTAGCTTCGCCTAAATCTTTCATCAAGAATGTATTCTGTAGACCAGTTTTAACTTGCGCCTTCAGTTCATCGTATGAAAAAATCATTAAGTCGTCGACATACACAGCAACAAAGAACATTTTAGAATCACTGACATTGAAATATATACATGAATCAAGATTTGATTGTTGCAAACCCATACTCTTTAAAGCTTGATCTAATTTCTTATTCCATTGACGGCTAGCCTGTTTCAATCCATATAAAGACTTGTTGAGCTTACATACCTTGCCTTTGATATTGTTGCAAAACCCTTCGGGGGGTTCCATAAAAATTTGTTCATTCAAATCACCTTGCAGAAATGCGGTAATAGCATCCATCTGTTCTACGTCAAGGTCAAATTGAGCAGCTATTGAAATCAAATATCTAATTGATGTATACCGCACAACAGGAGAATGTCTCCTGATAATCGATACCCGGCTTCTGAGAACATCCCTTAATCACCAAACGAGCCTTGTATCTTTCCACTCCGCCATTTTCATTGCGTTTGATTTTAAAAACCCATTTACATTTTATTGGTTTTGCATCAACAGGTAAATCTACTAATGTCCAGGTGTTGTTATCTATCAACGATTTGTACTCCTCATCCATCGCCTGCTTCCATTCGGTAGCATCTTGGCGTTTCATAGCTTCTTCGACAGTTAAAGGATCTCCTAAGCCATTTGCCTCCACTAAATACAAATGATAATCCGGCATATCAATAGGTTTTGGTGCACGTTTGGAACGCCGAAGACTTTCACATTCATTCGCATCTACTATAGTAGCATCACCTGGTATTGTATCATCTGGTTCAAAATACTCACTGGAAACGTCACCCTCATTTTCGAAAGATTCATCCCCGTCATCTTTATCGATGAAATCTTTGTCAGCAATCATTGTATTGGAATCATTTGGCATGTCATCTATAAAACTAGACTCGATTTTATCTTGATGATTTTCAGTGGTGTGTTTAAACTCGTTCTCAAAAAATACCACATCCCGGCTCTTTACCACACGCCACCCATTTGGGTCTAACAAACGATAACCTTTTGTATCTTCACAATATCCAACGAATATAAGCTCTTGAGATTTGGCATCCCACTTTTTTCTCTTTTCTTTAGGAATGTACGAAAGTGCCCGAGAGCCAAAAACTTTTATATCTTTTAAATTTGGTTTAATACCTGTCAATACTTCTTGTGGTGTACACTCAGGTATGGCAGAGCAAGTAGATCGGTTTATGACATAAACAGCGTTTGTAACAGCTTCAGCCCAAAACTTTGTTGGTAAACCTGCGTGTAACAGCATGCATCGTGCGCGTTCAACTATAGAAGGATTCATCCGTTCAGCGACGCCGTTCTGCTGGGGAGTGTACGGCACTGTGGTCTGATGTATTCCATTTTCAGTTAAAATCTTAGACAGCTGATGATTGCAATATTCAGTGCCGTTGTCAGTACGTAAACATTTAATTTTTCGAGCAGTTTCATTTTCTACTCTGGCCTTAAATTTCAAAAAAAAACTGCTGATACCTCAGATTTTGACTGTAAAATGTAAATAAAAGCTTTATGCGAAAAATCGTCTATAAAAGTGAGAAAATACTTAGCTCCTCCTATAGATCGCTCCTCCATCGGACCACAAAGATCCGAATGGACAAGCTGAAGTAGATCCTTTGTACGTGTTCTCGATGATTTAAATGAGTTTCGTACCATCTTGCCTTTGATGCACGACTCGCAATTCTGATTTGATTTTTGCTGAAAATCCATCCCTTTTACCATATTTTTAGTTCTTGTCAAATCAGCATAATTTAAATGGCCCATACGTGCATGCCATAGTTCGATGTTATTTTGTACTGCCACCATACATGTTTCGTTATATTTACGATTTAGTGTGAACATGTTGTCTTCGAGCTGAGCAGTTGCAACTATCTTACCATGCGCACATATCATGCACTTGTCACCTTCAAATTTTACGGAATGGCCCCTTTGTATTATTTGGCTCACTGACAAGAGGTTGACTGTCAAGTCCGGGATATACAACACATTGTGTATCATAACCCGTGTAGATGAGCAATTGTCATTCTTAACATGTACTGCGACATTGCCAACACTTTCCACTTTAAATTTTTCTTTGTTAGCGACAATAATTTCTTTTACTTGGGGTTTTTTCATCTCGGTGAACCAATCTTTGCGCATGGACATGTGCATGCTGGCACCAGAGTCCACAAACCAATCTTCCTCATTGATCACACCAGCCACAAAAACAGTACAAAAACCAACTTCCCGATCTTTATTATTTTTAGATTTATTTACACGGCAATCAGCAGCTTTGTGTCCATGACGATTGCAATTAAAGCATCAGTTTTCTTCTTTCTCATTGTAGAATAAATTGCACTGCCTTCAGTAGGTTTTTTGATCTCTTGCAGCAACTTTGTTTTTATTGAGTCACAAGAGATTTTAACTCCTGAGCTTTCTATGCCCATTATCATAGGAGCGTATTCATCAGGAAGGCCAGCAAATAGCAAGGTACCAATCCACTCGTCGCTTACAGGCATATCAACTTCCTTGAGCTTGTGTGCGGTGCTAACAATTTGGCTGTTTTCTGATGTGGTAAAACGCGTTGCAATTAGCTGTCGCAACAGTCCCACTCTTCGTGTCAAACCAGAGTCTTGAAAAGCCGCCTTCAACTTGTCCCATACCTCTTTAGAAGTCACAGCACTTTCAATATGGACGTAATTGATTTTATCAACCAATAAAATCATTTTCGTCCTGGCCTTTGTGTCCAACTTAACATCCATCCCTTTGTCCGAATAAATTCCCGATACAGTCTCCCATAGCTCTTCGTGTTGTAAATAATTTTTGACAGTAAACGCCCACGAGGTATAATTTTCTCTTCCTTTTAGCTTCTCTATGCTTAAATTTGCAATCGACGCCATGTTAAATAAAATAAAACTTTAATACTTAAAGAACTGCTTTTCAACTATTGCTTATCAATTCATGGGCCCATAACCTGTTAGGATTCTTTAAATAAAAGCCAATTGATATCCGAGCAATATGTACAAAAGATGTTTTATTTAACACGTATAAAAAGGAAGTAAGAGAAAATAATAAAAGTAGCAAAAGATAAAGTTGCATAAAAGTGTAGTTAACATGTTGCCAGATTTTCATTTACCAACATTAAGATTGGGTATGATGAGTACCTGAAAGTGTAAAGTGGATATGAATGTATGTAGTATGTTCAATGTCTCTCTCACCGGCACCAGCGAGCCGAAATTTCAACTTTTTATACAAATTATGCATTAAACACATTCACCACAGCAAGCTACCGACTACCAAATCTCAAGGATAGAATACACATGTTCATATGAAAATGATTCTTTTGAAGACAGCAAGTCGTTTTTACGTGTAGCCTGCTGTGGTGAATGTGTTTAATGCTAGGCTGCCCAGAGAAGCGCCGGAGGGCCCAACATCAATTGGCTTTTTATACAAATGAATACACATAGGCTTATACATATCTCTCTTGTTTCTCTAGGTGGCCAGCTCTGGCTTAATGCATTAATCAGGAATCTTTGATTCATGCAAATTAATACACACACACATGCATATTTCTCGCGGTGAGCACGAGCAATGCAGGTAGATTTTTTTATATAGAGTCACAACAAGCGTTGCCGTTTTGGTTACTTGTAACCAAAATTGGTAATTTTTTTCCAATGTGTACTTGTGTACTTTTTTTCCATTTTGGTTACTTTTTATAGGGTAAAATTTTCTGGGTAACTAAGCGAAAGTTAATTAAGCGTGGAATTTTGTTTGAAAATGGGTGTAAAAAACGGGTACTCAATATTTGGGTTGAATAAGCGATGAAAGTTGGAATGGTTACAATACCTATATGTGCAAAGAAAGGATCACACAAGAGTTTAATCTTGCGTTGGAGCCTTTAAATAGTTTTGCGTAAAAACGTCCCAAAAAACAATCCTTTGATTAAGAGTACTTAAGCGATTATTACATACTGTCACAGATATCTTTCTCAACTAAAGTACAAATGAGTAAGTACTTATGTATATATTAAATACATAAAAAATTTTGGTTATTTTTTTTTCTCCTTTGGTTATTTTTTTTCATATTTTGGTTACAAAAATATTTTGGTTGTGGCAACGCTGGTCACAACCCTTTCATGCACTGAAAGTCCCGGTTTACACGTTTCAACTTTTGTTGCTGAACTCGCAATTCAGCTGTAAGAAAGACAGAGACGGAAATACAAATATATATTTTTGTCTTACAGCTGAATTACGAGTTGAGCAACAAAAGTTGAAACGTGTGAACCGGGAAAAAGTTTACTTTGCAAAGTTCTAACACAGCTGGGAGAAAAGTAGAGTGTATATAAAAATATGGAAATTGTTTATGTACAGCCATTAAGAAAAAAGAAGTCAATATAGATAATACCTACTACACTATTTTGAAAATTTTTAACAAAATTCAGTGCTTGGAATGCAATAAATTTATTTGTGGCACAAACACATACAATATCAAACGGCATTATTTGAACGTACATAAAAAGCAAATTGACACACAAATTCGCCCATTAAGTGATAGTGAAGAACAATGTGAAGAATCATCTTCAAAAAAACAATGTTTTAGACATCTATTCAAAAGTATTGATAAAAATAAGTTTTTAAAAAGTTGTGTTGGCTTAAAGACTGTAAAAAATTTGCATTTTCGTTTTTTTTGATGATAACGATTTTTTTAAAGTTATAATTTTTGCGATTTTTCTCATTTTGGCGATTTTTTTTCATTTTGGCGATTTTTTTTCATTTTTGAATAATTTTTTTTAAGAAATCCGCTTTTTTCGCTTTTATGTTGCCTCCTAGGGGGGTCAAATGTAAGACCGACCCACAGTAATTTTTAATTTTTTAACGCAGTTTAATTTTCCAGCCGGGGTAAGCGTCAGCTGTTCCAAGGTCTTACCAAAGGTCTGCTTCCTTTGTAAATGAAAACACTGAGATGTCGGTTGTTTTATGATTTAATTTAACACAGTATTCTTTATTTACGAAACTAAACTAACTTAAATAATTGAATATATATATATATATATATTGAGCTACAATTATGTCTCGATCTCGATGGTTTTCCCCACTTGGCTTCGGTTGTTGTCGGGATCCAAACGTAACGTAACGTGCCGCCACAAAATTTTCTATGTCATATATTATGTTACGTACACCATGACTGCGGGGTATCTACCAACCCAATTAATGTAGGATACATCACTAATGGTTTATTCGCAGTTGTGAGTAAACATACATATTGACAAAATATACCTTAGAAGTCTCATCAAGTTAATCAGCGAAACAGTATAAGACTTCAAGCTTTATACTCAGTCGGGGAGCAAGGCACGCATTATTCGTGCATTCGTATTGTAGTTATTAACACTGTATTTAGTCGAGTGTACGATCTCCCGCATTATTCGTGCATTCATATTCGTAGTTATTAGCACTGTATTTAGTCGAGTGTACGATCTCCCGCATTATTCGTGCATTCATATTCGTAGTTATTAGCACTGTATTTAGTCGAGTGTACGATCTCCCGCATTATTCGTGCATTCATATTCGTAGCTATTAACTCTGTATCTAGCCGAGTGTACGATCTCCCGCATTATTCGTGCATTCATATTCGTAGTTAGTAACACTGTATTTAGTCGAGTGTACGATCTCCCGCATTATTCGTGCATTCATATTCGTAGTTATTAGCACTGTATTTAGTCGAGTGTACGATCTCCCGCATTATTCGTGCATTCATATTCGTAGTTATTAGCACTGTATTTAGTCGAGTGTACGATCTCCCGCATTATTCGTGCATTCATATTCGTAGCTATTAACTCTGTATCTAGCCGAGTGTACGATCTCCCGCATTATTCGTGCATTCATATTCGTAGTTATTAACACTGTATTTAGTCGAGTGTACGATCTCCCGCATTATTCGTGCATTCATATTCATAGCTATTAACACTGTAGATAGTCGAGTGTACGATCTTCCGCATTATTCGTGCATTCATATTCGTAATTATTAACACTGTATATAGCCGAGTGTACGATCTTCCGCATTATTCGTGCATTCATATTCGTAGTCGAGTGTACGATCTCCCGCATTATTCGTGCATTCATATTCGTTGTTATTAACACTGTATTTAGTAGAGTGTACGATCTTTCGCATTATTCGTGCATTCATATTCGTAGCTATTAACTCTGTATCTAGCCGATTGTACGATCTCCCGCATTATTCGTGCATTCATATTCGTAGTTATTAACACTGTATTTAGTCGAGTGTACGATCTCCCGCATTATTCGTGCATTCATATTCGTAGTTATTAGCACTGTATTTAGTCGAGTGTACGATCTCCCGCATTATTCGTGCATTCATATACGTAGCTATTAGCTCTTAGTACCCCTTTCAGAAACACGATCAACATCAACCCGAAGCTAGGGGGCGGCTTATATTTGGATCCCGACAACAACCGAAGCCAAGTGGGGAAAACCATCGAAATTGAGACATAATTGTAGCTCAATATATATATATATATATATATTCAATTAGTTAAGTTAGTTTAGTTTCGTAAATAAAGAATACTGTGTTAAATTAAATCAGAAAACAACCGACATCTCAGTGTTTTCATTTACAAAGGAAGCAGACCTTTGGTAAGACCTTGGAACAGCTGACGCTTACCTCAGCTGGAAAATTAAACTGCGTTACAAAATGGCGCCCGAGCAGGGACTCGATTCCAAGGACGAATCTTGTGGAAAATCTATGCCCCCAACCACCAACGAACTTGGATCGACCCATCAACACAGTAACGAAACTACGCTTAACTCAGATATGCTACAAATCGATTCGTTAGGTTGGATATATCTATTGAAAAAGGACAAACTAATTGAAGTGTGCCGACAACAGGGAGTTCATGTTACGGATAAAGCGACTGTCGACCAACTTCGTCGTCAATTAGGAGAACTTATCCGAACAAAACGTCAGAGAGCTTCGTCGGAGAACCTCCTTCAGTCCTTAGAAGAGGAAGTTTTACGAAGAGAATGTGACCTTGCCTTGAATAGTACTACTAGAGACGTATCCGTGGCAGTCCCGACCACAATAAGTCGAAGCACACCCGCTACTACTACGGATGTCGAAGTTATGGCAACAGTGCGAAGGTGGAATCTAACATACAGTGGTGGGGAAGATCTCATGGAATTCGTGGAACGATTGGAAGAGCTCGCTGAATGCTACGGATTCAACCGTAGCCGGTTGTTATTCTCACTACTGGAGATCCTCAAAGATCGGGCCCTACAGTGGTATCGAGTGAAGCGACAATCACTTCATACGTGGGACGACTTCAAGAACGAGGCCACCCGTTTCTTTCTCCCAAAACGTCATCCCGCCCACTTAGAAGAGAAAATATATCATCGTAAACAAGGGTACAAGGAGAAGGCTAAGGACTATATCATGTCCTTACAAACCCTCATCCGACAGCATCCCGAGTTGCGCCAATCAGACCATACCGACCGTATTTATGATGGGCTCAGATGCGAGTACAAACTGTATGTTAGGCGTAGTGATTTTCGGTCATTAGACGACCTGATGGACTTGACAGACGAATACGAACTACTTCGCAAAGAAGAAGCCAGGCAAAACAAACCACAACCAAACCACTATATTCGGGAGAACAAGCGACGGGCACGTTGTTGGAGGTGTAAGGAAATTGGACACTTGCGGGGACAATGTCCAAATAAAAACGACACGAGCTCTCACCAGCAAGAACAACGGAAAAAACCCGAAAAGTTGTCGCACCGCCAATTGACTAAGTCATGTAACGATTCCGATGGGCGTTATTATACAACCGCCATAATCTGCAATACGGCGGTCAGGGCACTCATTGATACGGGATCCACGTTAACATACATCGGCAAAACGGTCCGGCAGCTATTAGAAACTGCGGGAATCTCAGCCCGCAGGTATCATAGGACGGTACAATTAGCTGACGGCACTTGTATACCAACCGTTAAAGTATACCCCGTAAGTGTCAAAATAAACGGAAAGACCACAAAATTATTATGTTCGGCACTTGACAGCTTAGCCGAACCTTTGATTTTAGGGATGGACTACCTACATAGACGGGAAGTAAAATTGAGTATAGATGGTATGCAGCTCACGGCAAGCAACATTCGTCCTACCTCTGCCGCATCTAAGCTGCACTCGATCACAGAAAGAAAGTATCTGTCAGAGGCCGAAGAGTATCAATTACAGACAATTTTGTCCTCCACGATACTCGCCTTCGAGACGATAAAAGGATCATGTACAGCAGGGGAACACACCATCCATATGAAGCATAACCGCCCTATAAAACAGCGATATTACCCTCGAAATCCTGCTATGCAGGCTGTCCTAGACCAAGAAGTAGACGAACTCTTACAGTCGGGCCACATAGAACCATCTCGTAGCCCATATAGCTCCCCAGTAGTTCTGGTGCGAAAAAAACAAGGTACATGGCGAATGTGTATAGATTTTCGTCAAATAAATGCGGCATCCGAACCTGACGCATATCCACTACCCCAAATAAACTCAATATTAGATCAACTTCGGGAGGCTAAATTTATCTCCACAATTGATTTAAAGAACGGCTACTGGCAAATCCCTCTAAACCCCGAGTCTCGCCCTTTCACTGCATATACCGTACCTGGACGCGGGCTCTATCAATGGAGGGTAATGCCCTTCGGGCTCCATTCAGCTCCTGCCACTTTCCAAAGAATATTAGATTCTATCATCGGACCCGAGTTGCATCCTCGAGCTTTCGCCTACTTGGACGATATTATAATACTGGGGCAAACGTTCGACGAACACTTGGCAATGCTGAAGGAAGTTTTTTCACGATTATTAAAAGCCAAACTACAGATAAATTTTGAAAAATGTGAATTTGTCCGAACCAGTCTCAAATATCTAGGCCACGTTGTCTGCTCAAAAGGCATTCACACCGATCCGGCAAAAATCGAAGCTATACAACTTATGGAACCACCAAAAACGATTCGAGAGCTTCGACGGATACTGGGGGTCGCATCGTGGTATCGTCGTTTTATTTCGGATTTTTCAACTTTAGCCGAACCTATGACAAGGTTACTAAGAAAGAAAATACCGTGGAAATGGGGGCCAGAACAAGAGCTCTCCTTTACCACATTAAAACGACGGTTGACCGAAGCACCCATATTAAGTTGTCCAAATTACGAGTTACCTTTCTTCTTACAAACCGATGCCAGTAAAAAAGGTTTAGGAGTAGTCTTATACCAACGCCAAGGCGAGCTAGAAAAGGTAGTAGCATATGCCAGCCGCACTCTTAATGATTTAGAACGAAAATACTCTGCCACGGAACAAGAGTGCTTGGCCGTACTGTGGGGAATACGGAAAATGAGACCCTACCTCGAAGGGTACCACTTTACGGTAATAACGGATCACCAATCGTTGAAATGGTTAAACACGCTTCAAAACCCATCAGGACGGCTAGCGCGTTGGACTCTCGAAATCCAACAATATGATTTCGATATTGAATATCGCCGAGGGAAGCTTAATATAGTGGCTGATGCATTATCTAGAAGTCCGCTACCCGACGAAAGTTCAATGGATCCCGTCGCCACCATGACCAGAATCAAGAAAGATTGGTATCAGACTAGACTACGTAAACTTCGAGAATGCGCCACTTCCATGCCCGATTATCAAGAAGTCGAAGGTCGTCTTTTTAGACACATACAGCCAAAAACTATAATGTCTGGAGCCCCTCAATGGAAACTATGTGTACCACCTAATAACTTAACCCAAATATTATCTGAGGTTCACGACGCAGTACCTGCCGGACACCTAGGAGTACATAAAACTACAAAGAGGGCACAAGAAAATTACTACTGGCCAGGTATGACTCGCGATATTCGACATTATGTACGATCTTGTGAAACGTGCGGCCGATATAAAGTCGAGCAAAAACAGAAAGCAGGGCTAATGACCACCATGCCAAATTCTCATCCATGGGAAACTGTGTGTTTAGATTTTATTAGACCACTCCCACGTTCGTCAGCAGGACGAAGCTGGCTTCTTGTACTAGTTGATAAGTTCAGTCGTTGGGTCGAATTAGTACCTCTGCGAAGCGCAACCTCAACAGCAGTAATCACTGCGCTAAAGGAACGCATCATCTATCGTTTTGGCTGCCCAAAATCTATTATATCCGATAACGGGACACAATTTACTAGCAAAATATTCACTAATTTTCTATCCGAGTGTGGTATCGAACATAGACTAACCGCCCCTTATACTCCTCAGGAGAACCCTACGGAACGCGCCAATCGCGTAATAAAAACATTAATCGCACATAATTCTGAAGAGAATCATAGGCGATGGGACAACTTACTGAGTGAGATTGCTTTTGCCATAAATACGGCGTATCACGAGTCCACCAAACAGTCTCCAGCCGAAATATTATTCGGAAGAAATCCTCCGCCACCCAATCAACTTCGAAATAAAGGACCAACACCTCCTGAATCAATACCCCATCCCCCAGGGCCAAACGAATGGATGTATATCACGAAAATCGTGGCCAAAGCCTCCGAAAGGCAGAAACGCTACTACGACCTGTGCCACCGGGACTGGACACCTGCGATTGGTGATCGTGTTTTCAAACGTGAACATACTCTTTCGTCAGCTGCCGACCATGTTGCCAGTAAACTAGCTCCAAAATTTTCGGGACCACACGAAGTAATTGACAAAATCTCACGGAATATTGTCTTATTGAGAACCAATGCAAATAAACAACAACGCGTACACGTACGAGACTTAAAAGCTTATCAACCGCGCGAAACATAAAAAAAAACAAACAAAAACCCACATATTTTTTTTTAAGCTATTGGTCTCAATAGAAAGTATTAATTTCTGTTTAATAAAATATTTTTTTTCTTTCTCTTTTCTCGAAAGTAATTTTTTTATATTTTTTTTCTTTTTTTTCTCGCTTTTTCTTTTTTTTCCCGAAAGAAAGAGGGGAATGTAACGTGCCGCCACAAAATTGTCTATGTCATATATTATGTTACGTACACCATGACTGCGGGGTATCTACCAACCCAATTAATGTAGGATACATCACTAATGGTTTATTCGCAGTTGTGAGTAAACATACATATTGACAAAATATACCTTAGAAGTCTCATCAAGTTAATCAGCGAAACAGTATAAGACTTCAAGCTTTATACTCAGTCGGGGAGCAAGGCACGATATCGTACGATTGTTTCTTGTTCCGAAGTACTTCTATGCATGCTGTATTGTAGTTATTAACACTGTATTTAGTCGAGTGTACGATCTCCCGCATTATTCGTGCATTCATATTCGTAGTTATTAGCACTGTATTTAGTCGAGTGTACGATCTCCCGCATTATTCGTGCATTCATATTCGTAGTTATTAACACTGTATTTAGTCGAGTGTACGATCTCCCGCATTATTCGTGCATTCATATTCGTAGTTATTAGCACTGTATTTAGTCGAGTGTACGATCTCCCGCATTATTCGTGCATTCATATTCGTAGTTATTAGCACTGTATTTAGTCGAGTGTACGATCTCCCGCATTATTCGTGCATTCATATTCGTAGCTATTAACTCTGTATCTAGCCGAGTGTACGATCTCCCGCATTATTCGTGCATTCATATTCGTAGTTATTAACACTGTATTTAGTCGAGTGTACGATCTCCCGCATTATTCGTGCATTCATATTCATAGCTATTAACACTGTAGATAGTCGAGTGTACGATCTTCCGCATTATTCGTGCATTCATATTCGTAATTATTAACACTGTATATAGCCGAGTGTACGATCTTCCGCATTATTCGTGCATTCATATTCGTAGTCGAGTGTACGATCTCCCGCATTATTCGTGCATTCATATTCGTTGTTATTAACACTGTATTTAGTAGAGTGTACGATCTTTCGCATTATTCGTGCATTCATATTCGTAGCTATTAACTCTGTATCTAGCTGATTGTACGATCTCCCGCATTATTCGTGCATTCATATTCGTAGTTATTAGCACTGTATTTAGTCGAGTGTACGATCTCCCGCATTATTCGTGCATTCATATTCATAGCTATTAACACTGTAGATAGTCGAGTGTACGATCTTCCGCATTATTCGTGCATTCATATTCGTAATTATTAACACTGTATATAGCCGAGTGTACGATCTTCCGCATTATTCGTGCATTCATATTCGTAGTCGAGTGTACGATCTCCCGCATTATTCGTGCATTCATATTCGTTGTTATTAACACTGTATTTAGTAGAGTGTACGATCTTTCGCATTATTCGTGCATTCATATTCGTAGCTATTAACTCTGTATCTAGCTGATTGTACGATCTCCCGCATTATTCGTGCATTCATATACGTAGCTATTAGCTCTTAGTACCCCTTTCAGAAACACGATCAACATCAACCCGAAGCTAGGGGGCGGCTTATATTTGGATCCCGACAACAACCGAAGCCAAGTGGGGAAAACCATCGAGATTGAGACATAATTGTAGCTCAATATATATATATATATATATATATATATTCAATTAGTTAAGTTAGTTTAGTTTCGTAAATAAAGAATACTGTGTTAAATTAAATCAGAAAACAACCGACATCTCAGTGTTTTCATTTACAAAGGAAGCAGACCTTTGGTAAGACCTTGGAACAGCTGACGCTTACCTCAGCTGGAAAATTAAACTGCGTTACATCCAAATATCGACGGTTGACCGAAGCACCCATATTAAGTTGTCCAAATTACGAGTTACCTTTCTTCTTACAAACCGATGCCAGTAAAAAAGGTTTAGGAGTAGTCTTATACCAACGCCAAGGCGAGCTAGAAAAGGTAGTAGCATATGCCAGCCGCACTCTTAATGATTTAGAACGAAAATACTCTGCCACGGAACAAGAGTGCTTGGCCGTACTGTGGGGAATACGGAAAATGAGACCCTACCTCGAAGGGTACCACTTTACGGTAATAACGGATCACCAATCGTTGAAATGGTTAAACACGCTTCAAAACCCATCAGGACGGCTAGCGCGTTGGGCTCTCGAAATCCAACAATATGATTTCGATATTGAATATCGCCGAGGGAAGCTTAATATAGTGGCTGATGCATTATCTAGAAGTCCGCTACCCGACGAAAGTTCAATGGATCCCGTCGCCACCATGACCAGAATCAAGAAAGATTGGTATCAGACTAGACGACGTAAACTTCGAGAATGCGCCACTTCCATGCCCGATTATCAAGAAGTCGAAGGTCGTCTTTTTAGACACATACAGCCAAAAACTATAATGTCTGGAGCCCCTCAATGGAAACTATGTGTACCACCTAATAACTTAACCCAAATATTATCTGAGGTTCACGACGCAGTACCTGCCGGACACCTAGGAGTACATAAAACTACAAAGAGGGCACAAGAAAATTACTACTGGCCAGGTATGACTCGCGATATTCGACATTATGTACGATCTTGTGAAACGTGCGGCCGATATAAAGTCGAGCAAAAACAGAAAGCAGGGCTAATGACCACCATGCCGAATTCTCATCCATGGGAAACTGTGTGTTTAGATTTTATTGGACCACTCCCACGTTCGTCAGCAGGACGAAGCTGGCTTCTTGTACTAGTTGATAAGTTCAGTCGTTGGGTCGAATTAGTACTTCTGCGAAGCGCAACCTCAACAGCAGTAATCACTGCGCTAAAGGAACGCATCATCTATCGTTTTGGCTGCCCAAAATCTATTATATCCGATAACGGGACACAATTTACTAGCAAAATATTCACTAATTTTCTATCCGAGTGTGGTATCGAACATAGACTAACCGCCCCTTATACTCCTCAGGAGAACCCTACGGATCGCGCCAATCGCGTAATAAAAACATTAATCGCACATAATTCTGAAGAGAATCATAGGCGATGGGACAACTTACTGAGTGAGATTGCTTTTGCCATAAATACGGCGTATCACGAGTCCACCAAACAGTCTCCAGCCGAAATATTATTCGGAAGAAATCCTCCGCCACCCAATCAACTTCGAAATAAAGGACCAACACCTCCTGAATCAATACCCCATCCCCCAGGGCCAAACGAATGGATGTATATCACGAAAATCGTGGCCAAAGCCTCCGAAAGGCAGAAACGCTACTACGACCTGTGCCACCGGGACTGGACACCTGCGATTGTTGATCGTGTTTTCAAACGTGAACATACTCTTTCGTCAGCTGCCGACCATGTTGCCAGTAAACTAGCTCCAAAATTTTCGGGACCACACGAAGTAATTGACAAAATCTCACGGAATATTGTCTTATTGAGAACCAATGCAAATAAACAACAACGCGTACACGTACGAGACTTAAAAGCTTATCAACCGCGCGAAACATAAAAAAAAAACAAAAAAAAAAACCCACATATTTTTTTTAAGCTATTGGTCTCAATAGAAAGTATTAATTTCTGTTTAATAAAATATTTTTTTTCTTTCTCTTTTCTCGAAAGTAATTTTTTTATACTTTTTTTCTTTTTTCTCGCTTTTTCTTTTTTTCTTTTACGAATATGAATGCACGAATAATGCGGGAGATCGTACACTCGACGATATACAGTGTTAATAACTACGAATATGAATGCACGAGTAATGCGGAAGATCGTACACTCGGCTATATACAGTGTTAATAACTACGAATATGAATGCACGAATAATGCGGGAGATCGTACACTCGACGATATACAGTGTTAATAACTACGAATATGAATGCACGAGTAATGCGGAAGATCGTACACTCGGCTATATACAGTGTTAATAACTACGAATATGAATGCACGAATAATGCGGGAGATCGTACACTTGACTAAATACAGTGCTAATAACTACGAATCTGAATGCACGAATAATGCGGAAGATCGTACACTCGACTATATACAGTGTTAATAACTACAAATATGAATGCACGAATAATGCGGGAGATCGTACACTCGGCTAAATACAGAGGTAATAGCTACGAATATGAATGCACGAATAATGCGGAAGATCGTACACTCGGCTATATACAGTGTTAATAACTACGAATATGAATGCACGAATAATGCGGAAGATCGTACACTCGACTATATACAGAGTTAATAGCTACGAATATGAATGCACGAATAATGCGGGAGATCGTACACTCGGCCAGACACAGAGTTAACAGCTAAGAATATGAATGCACGAATAATGCGGAAGATCGTACACTCGACTATATACAGAGTTAATAGCTACGAATATGAATGCACGAATAATGCGGGAGATCGTACACTCGACTAGATACAGAGTTAATAGCTACGAATATGAATGCACGAATAATGCGGGAGATCGTACACTCGGCTAAATACAGAGTTAATAGCTACGAATATGAATGCACGAATAATGCGGAAGATCGTACACTCGGCTAGATACAGCGTTAATTAACAGCTAAGAATATGAATGCACGAATAATGCGGGAGATCGTACACTCGACGATATACAGAGTTAATAACTACAACACAGCATGCATATAACTACGATACAGCATGCATATAACTACTTCGGAGCAAGAAACAATCGTACGATATCGTGCCTTGCTCCCCGACTGAGTATAAAGCTTGAAGTCTTATACTGTTTCGCTGATTAACTTGATGAGACTTCTAAGGTATATTTTGTCAATATGTATGTTTACTCACAACTGCGAATAAACCATTAGTGATGTATCCTACATTAATTGGGTTGGTAGATACCCCGCAGTCATGGTGTACGTAACATAATATATGACATAGAAAATTTTGTGGCGGCACGTTACATTCCCCTCTTACTTTCGGAAAAAAAAGAAAAAAAAAAAAAAAAAAAAAAAATTACTTTCGAAAAGAGAGAAAAAAATATTTTATTAAACAGAATAAATGTTGATAGCACTATTCGAGTTTATGATCAGCCTCGATCTTCACTACCCGAAGGTAAATTTTACCGAACTTTCGCGTTTCGGCTCGATCTGTAGTGCTTTTCTTCTCTGAAATTAATACTTTGTATTGAGACCAACAGTTTTTAATTATAAGAAAAAATAACAACATTTCCTATGTACTTATATTTATGTGTCTTATGTACAACAAAACAAAATTATATATATAAAAAAAAAACGTGGGTAGTTTCAATGAACCCCGAAAAAAAATAAAACGACGTCGTGTTAATCCTTGTTGAGGCTAAACGTTTTAGTCTGTCCTTGACAGCGGAGTCGTACTGTTCCGTTTCGGACCCTTACTTGTATTTTTGGCCTTCCTTTTGGGTAAATTACATAGGATGCACCACGATGTTTGGCTACGTCACTAATTTGTACTCCTGAAAACAGATCTTCGTCAGCATCATCGTCGCTGGGCTCGGAGGTACTCAGTTGAAGTATGTCTTCCAATGTCTCCCCTTTCACTTGTTTGGCCCGGCTTGTCGTAGGGGTTTGAAAAGTATAATCAGCAGTTGATGGCTTTGGCGCAATATCGAGCGATATACCAGGTGATTTTATCCGGCTAATGGGGACGAGCGGAGGAGGTTGAGTTAGACTGTGGATAGGATCTACAACACCCTTCTCCCAAAATTCTTTGGCTACTTTGTCCACAGCCTGGTTTCCGGATTTAGCCACTGGTGCAGTCTCCACAATTTGTATCTTTGGTCGTGCCTCGAAAGGTGGGAGATACGATGGGATAGGCTTTGGCATCGTGGTTTTCCGTAGGTATTCCTTTATTTTCCCAGGAGGAATTGGTCTGGTTGCACGTCGCTCCATTTTAGAACTGATGTTTTTAGTTAAATTTTTCATTTATGTATGTACATATTTACCTTTGTTATGAATACATAACTGTTTAACAATACATTTTTTTTTTGTTTCTTTGTTTGTTGTTTTAGTTGTATTTCAGAATCAAAGAGAGTGCTCCATTAGTTTGTCCTTTTTCAATAGCTATATCCAACCTAACGAATCAGTTTGTAGCATATCTGAGTTAAGCGTAGTTTCGTTACTGTGTTGATGGGTCGATCCAAGTTCGTTGGTGGTTGGGGGCATAGTTTTTCCACAAGATTCGTCCTTGGAATCGAGTCCCTGCTCGGGCGCCATTTGTAACGCAGTTTAATTTTCCAGCTGGGGTAAGCGTCAGCTGTTCCAAGGTCTTACCAAAGGTCTGCTTCCTTTGTAAATGAAAACACTGAGATGTCGGTTGTTTTATGATTTAATTTAACACAGTATTCTTTATTTACGAAACTAAACTAACTTAACTAATTGAATATATATATATATATTGAGCTACAATTATGTCTCGATCTCGATGGTTTTCCCCACTTGGCTTCGGTTGTTGTCGGGATCCAAATATAAGCCGCCCCCCTAGCTTCGGGTTGATGTTGATCGTGTTTCTGAAAGGGGTATTAAGAGCTAATAGCTACGAATATGAATGCACGAATAATGCGGGAGATCGTACACTCGGCTATATACAGTGTTAATAACTACGAATATGAATGCACGAATAATGCGGAAGATCGTACACTCGGCTAGATACAGAGTTAATAACTAAGAATATGAATGCACGAATAATGCGGGAGATCGTACACTCGACTAAATACAGTGTTAATAACTACGAATATGAATGCACGAATAATGCGGGACGAGAAAACCATCGAGATTGAGACATAATTGTAGCTCAATATATATATATATATATATATTCAATTAGTTAAGTTAGTTTAGTTTCATAAATAAAGAATACTGTGTTAAATTAAATCAGAAAACAACCGACATCTCAGTGTTTTCATTTACAAAGGAAGCAGACCTTTGGTAAGACCTTGGAACAGCTGACGCTTACCTCAGCTGGAAAATTAAACTGCGTTACGTTACGCAGCGTAACGTGCCGCCACAAAATTTTCTATGTCATATATTATGTTACGTACACCATGACTGCGGGGTATCTACCAACCCAATTAATGTAGGATACATCACTAATGGTTTATTCGCAGTTGTGAGTAAACATACATATTGACAAAATATACCTTAGAAGTCTCATCAAGTTAATCAGCGAAACAGTATAAGACTTCAAGCTTTATACTCAGTCGGGGAGCAAGGCACGCATTATTCGTGCATTCGTATTGTAGTTATTAACACTGTATTTAGTCGAGTGTACGATCTCCCGCATTATTCGTGCATTCATATTCGTAGTTATTAGCACTGTATTTAGTCGAGTGTACGATCTCCCGCATTATTCGTGCATTCATATTCGTAGTTATTAGCACTGTATTTAGTCGAGTGTACGATCTCCCGCATTATTCGTGCATTCATATTCGTAGCTATTAACTCTGTATCTAGCCGAGTGTACGATCTCCCGCATTATTCGTGCATTCATATTCGTAGTTAGTAACACTGTATTTAGTCGAGTGTACGATCTCCCGCATTATTCGTGCATTCATATTCGTAGTTATTAGCACTGTATTTAGTCGAGTGTACGATCTCCCGCATTATTCGTGCATTCATATTCGTAGTTATTAGCACTGTATTTAGTCGAGTGTACGATCTCCCGCATTATTCGTGCATTCATATTCGTAGCTATTAACTCTGTATCTAGCCGAGTGTACGATCTCCCGCATTATTCGTGCATTCATATTCGTAGTTATTAACACTGTATTTAGTCGAGTGTACGATCTCCCGCATTATTCGTGCATTCATATTCATAGCTATTAACACTGTAGATAGTCGAGTGTACGATCTTCCGCATTATTCGTGCATTCATATTCGTAATTATTAACACTGTATATAGCCGAGTGTACGATCTTCCGCATTATTCGTGCATTCATATTCGTAGTCGAGTGTACGATCTCCCGCATTATTCGTGCATTCATATTCGTTGTTATTAACACTGTATTTAGTAGAGTGTACGATCTTTCGCATTATTCGTGCATTCATATTCGTAGCTATTAACTCTGTATCTAGCCGATTGTACGATCTCCCGCATTATTCGTGCATTCATATTCGTAGTTATTAACACTGTATTTAGTCGAGTGTACGATCTCCCGCATTATTCGTGCATTCATATTCGTAGTTATTAGCACTGTATTTAGTCGAGTGTACGATCTCCCGCATTATTCGTGCATTCATATACGTAGCTATTAGCTCTTAGTACCCCTTTCAGAAACACGATCAACATCAACCCGAAGCTAGGGGGCGGCTTATATTTGGATCCCGACAACAACCGAAGCCAAGTGGGGAAAACCATCGAAATTGAGACATAATTGTAGCTCAATATATATATATATATATATATTCAATTAGTTAAGTTAGTTTAGTTTCGTAAATAAAGAATACTGTGTTAAATTAAATCAGAAAACAACCGACATCTCAGTGTTTTCATTTACAAAGGAAGCAGACCTTTGGTAAGACCTTGGAACAGCTGACGCTTACCTCAGCTGGAAAATTAAACTGCGTTACAAAATGGCGCCCGAGCAGGGACTCGATTCCAAGGACGAATCTTGTGGAAAATCTATGCCCCCAACCACCAACGAACTTGGATCGACCCATCAACACAGTAACGAAACTACGCTTAACTCAGATATGCTACAAATCGATTCGTTAGGTTGGATATATCTATTGAAAAAGGACAAACTAATTGAAGTGTGCCGACAACAGGGAGTTCATGTTACGGATAAAGCGACTGTCGACCAACTTCGTCGTCAATTAGGAGAACTTATCCGAACAAAACGTCAGAGAGCTTCGTCGGAGAACCTCCTTCAGTCCTTAGAAGAGGAAGTTTTACGAAGAGAATGTGACCTTGCCTTGAATAGTACTACTAGAGACGTATCCGTGGCAGTCCCGACCACAATAAGTCGAAGCACACCCGCTACTACTACGGATGTCGAAGTTATGGCAACAGTGCGAAGGTGGAATCTAACATACAGTGGTGGGGAAGATCTCATGGAATTCGTGGAACGATTGGAAGAGCTCGCTGAATGCTACGGATTCAACCGTAGCCGGTTGTTATTCTCACTACTGGAGATCCTCAAAGATCGGGCCCTACAGTGCACAGTGGCGTGAATTAAAAAAAAAGTGGTAAAAAGTCCGCAACTTTTGAACTAGTTAACCGATTTCGATGAAACCAACTGTTTTGGAAAGTACAAGTGTTGAAATTTTTAGAAAGCATATTTTGAGGCACCCTGTTGTAAGACAGGGTAGCTCCAAACAGCCTCAAAGTGGGAAAGTGCGGGTATCGAAATTCTTTCGGACCTTGTAACTTTTGTAAATAGGGACCGATTTCAATCATTTTTTCAGCGGGACAATCTACGTTAAGAAATAAAAATAAAACATGCTAAGAGTACCATTTTATCTCTTTCAGTTTCAAAGTTATTTGACTTGAAAAATTTATTTTTTAATTTTTGGCCCTGACTTTTTTTATTCGTTAGTACATAACTTCTTTATTACTTGGCAAAAATCAGTATGTTTTAATGTTTTTGAAAGAAAACTTCATTGCAATTCATATAAAATAAATTTTTTTTTGATATCTCAAAAATTGTAGCAAGGAATAATTTTGCAATTTGGATTTTTAAAAATTATGAAAAAATTTGGTATATTTTGTGAAAAAAATATTCTTAATTTTTTTGGAATATTTTAAAAAATTATTAAGTATTTGATAAAAACTTTGATTGTATCTGAGAAAGGAGACATTGAGAAAGGCTGTGAAATAAATTTTGGAGATTCTTGTTGGTGCACCCTACATTCAGCATTGGTCGAAAACTAGCAATTTTTTTTCAAAAAATCCGATTTTCGGATGTGGCAAAAAAATTGCACGGTCGTTTTTGTAAATTTTTTGATTTTTTATAATAAATAATTTTGTTGTAAGTAATCTGTAAGAAACTCTTGACATCCTACACATAAATGTAGGCAGGAGAGGAGATTTTCTAAAAATTCTAAAATTTTTCTAACACAATTTTTCCCAATAAGAAAAAAGTATTATTAAATTATAAATTGGGAATCATTTTAATTTTTATCAATAGTATACATTTAGCTTTGCAAACTGGAAAAAAATTATTCTCCTACCTTCAATACTTTTTGAAATATTCGAAATCCAATTTTGATTAAAAATTTTAATTTTCTACATTTTTTATTTTTTTCTAAATTATTGATCTTATTTTCTTTACTGCAAATGTTTCTTAATTTTTTCTATGTTATTACAATAGTAGATATAATTGTCTATTCAACGGTATATAATATGTATTCCTTTGCCATTATATCAGTCTTAAAATGTATACACAAATATAACACCTCAGGTAACAATTTACGTGTTTTATCTGATACTCAAACAAACCCACATTTTTTATGAACTCTTAAGTATATTTATATACCTACAAGGACAAATAGATTGAGTTATTTATTTATTTAAAAAAAATTAGTAGTTAACATTAGAACATTAAATTACGAACATTTTTTATGTATCTCCTTTTTAAACGCATATAAATTGCCTAAGTTTTGAATATAATTTGACAGAGAATTCCAGAGATTTTTTGCCATGATATCAGATATTTGTTTGTATGAATATAAATACTTATGTATCAAGAGATATATGTACAATGTACATATGTATGTATGAGTATGAAAACTTACAACTAAATTTTTCCTTTTGATTCTGATAATTGTATTAAAAATATATTTAATAAGTTCAGTTTCATTTTCCTTATTACTCGTATCTAAGTGCATGGATACATACATATGTTGTTTTTAATTTATATTTGGGTTTTACTTCAAGAATTTGCTTTAAAATAATCTGAGACATCATGGCCTAGCAAGCTATTAATTTCCTCTGCTTCGGGATCGTCCTTCTCGATTTCAATACTTATTTTTGGCAACCATTTCATTCTTATGCCTTGTAGGACTGGATCTGAAGACAATAGCAAATGATGTATTAAATCATTATTTTGAGCAACTCTAGAGCATTTACGTGTATTGAAAAGTCGATATTGCTTAACATCTCTATTTCTAGCTTCCTGTGCTTCTTCGGTTAGTTCCCCCAGAGGAAGAATGTTGTTTTCTATTATTTCTTTTGTATGTGCTAGCACTTTATGTATGTTGGAATTATTGATTTCCATGGATATAATTCATTTATTAGAATCAGAGTGTCTTTTACATACATATATTTCAAATTTGTCCTTATTAATTAACTTTTTGCTATTTATGACGGCCAGTATTATTTTGAAACGTCTTATGAGATTAAAGCTAATACCAGTTATAGAAGATGTGGTTTCAGGGTCATCAAAAAATCGCCTGGCAGTGTTGCCATTATTGGAGTTTCCATAGCCATATAAAGGTTTGTCAATGATTAAGCCACGTTTCATAAACTCATCTTGAATTCTTTTCTTTTCTTCCAACCGTATCTGTTTTAAAGCAGAATTATTTGCAACTGGAACGTTCTGAAGTTCTGGTACACTGCGATATTTATTGTCGTAAGATAGATGTAAAATGTACTCCATGAATCGAATCCGAGCATGAAGTGGTGATATTCCAAGCTTAAGGGCATCTTCATTAGTTGGAGTATAATTCTCAATGTCCTTAAAATCGGAATTTTTCTTTCCGCATATATTACAAATCAAATAAGATTTTGTATCGGTTATTGCATTTGCAACTTTTCCATCTATCATTGTTAAATAAGGTCTAAAAGATACTGTTATTACTCGTCCTAATATATGAACGTCAATGGGTTCCATATTAGAAATTTCATGTTTTATACCATCAACCAGATTTTGAGTTGTTTCTTTGTTTTCCTTGATGTATTCAAAACGTATTGGTCGGCATAAAAACTTTGAGCCTGGAGTAGTATTTACCCACACATCTTTAAATGCATTTTTACTTGTTGAAGGCATTTCATTATGTAGTCGAAGCCTTAATGGTACTAACGATGCCATTAAAACTTTGGAAAAGTCATTATCGTATGCACTGGGCTGTCTATATTCTTAAAATCCAGATGATCCAACACATCCCCATTTGTATATTAGTGTTAGTTCAGAATTATTACATGTATCTAAGTCTCTTTCGTCAAAAGTAGCGATGAGTCTTGATGCTGTATTATGAAGAAGGTCTGACAAACTAATGACTGCACTTCGGCTATCCACTGTTATCGGATGTGGCAAAATTTCCGATTTTCTTTTTAACAACTAATGTACTTGATGGCAAAGGCCCACTTTTTTCTTTAAGCACCTTCCTTAAGATATCGTATTTATTTGTTGAAAGATCCAAATTAAGAATGAGTGCTAGTGCATCTTCCACCGTAAAACGTTTACTATATTTTGGCGTTGGAATGGTTTCCACCATCCGTCTTAATCTTTTTGGAGACGCAACTGGTAGCACATCTACGATTTTGCCTGCTTCTTTAAGTTGAGTCTTCGCTAAAATCAATTTGAATGAATCTTTGATTTCATTTTCCGAATACATATTTATCAAGTCTTCTTGTTTAATCCTTTTGCTCCTGCGTCGAACGTTATCGTAATCTTTATTTGGCCGACCAAACTTCTTTGGGTATATTTCCGTAGATAGTCCCATATCTAACCAATCCTGATTTTTATTCTGAAATTTAGAAATTGATTTATTGCATTCACGTATCTTCTTTTCATATAATTTAAAAAAATTTTCAAGTTTTTTCGATAAATCGGTGTTTACAGATAAACCATATGTAGTAGATATGTACATCATTTGGTCTACCTTGTCCAACCGAGTACTACCATCAGTGAGGTTTTCCCACATTAATTTGCAGAGCGATTTATTTTTAATTGTTATCTCCATGATAGCTATAACTGAAATAATGACATTAAATGCATCGCAACTTAAATATATAGCTATTTTACAAGCTACGAATACAAAACCGATACAAATATCAGGTAAAACCATACCCATATTGGAGATGTGCGCGCAGGTACCTTTGCCCTTGTGGGTATATAAATATACTTACATTTATGTATATAAATTCTTATATTTTATTGTATTTAAGTAAAGAAAGTATTTAATAACAGCTTCAAGAGTTCATAAAAAATGTGGGTTTGTTTGAGTATCAGATAAAACACGTAAATTGTTACCTGAGGTGTTATATTTGTGTATACATTTTAAGACTGATATAATGGCAAAGGAATACATATTATATACCGTTGAATAGACAATTATATCTACTATTGTAATAACATAGAAAAAATTAAGAAACATTTGCAGTAAAGAAAATAAGATCAATAATTTAGAAAAAAATAAAAAATGTAGAAAATTAAAATTTTTAATCAAAATTGGATTTCGAATATTTCAAAAAGTATTGAAGGTAGGAGAATAATTTTTTTCCAGTTTGCAAAGCTAAATGTATACTATTGATAAAAATTAAAATGATTCCCAATTTATAATTTAATAATACTTTTTTCTTATTGGGAAAAATTGTGTTAGAAAAATTTTAGAATTTTTAGAAAATCTCCTCTCCTGCCTACATTTATGTGTAGGATGTCAAGAGTTTCTTACAGATTACTTACAACAAAATTATTTATTATAAAAAATCAAAAAATTTACAAAAACGACCGTGCAATTTTTTTGCCACATCCGAAAATCGGATTTTTTGAAAAAAAATTGCTAGTTTTCGACCAATGCTGAATGTAGGGTGCACCAACAAGAATCTCCAAAATTTATTTCACAGCCTTTCTCAATGTCTCCTTTCTCAGATACAATCAAAGTTTTTATCAAATACTTAATAATTTTTTAAAATATTCCAAAAAAATTAAGAATACTTTTTTCACAAAATATACCAAATTTTTTCATAATTTTTAAAAATCCAAATTGCAAAATTATTCCTTGCTACAATTTTTGAGATATCAAAAAAAAATTTATTTTATATGAATTGTAATGAAGTTTTCTTTCAAAAACATTAAAACATACTGATTTTTGCCAATTAATAAAGAAGTTATGTACTAACGAATAAA
This sequence comes from Tachina lurida, assembly GCA_944452675.1. Taxonomy (NCBI): domain Eukaryota; kingdom Metazoa; phylum Arthropoda; class Insecta; order Diptera; family Tachinidae; genus Tachina; species Tachina lurida. The sequence continues at coordinate 56,509,621 of OX101754.1, forward strand.
AAAAGTCAGGGCCAAAAATTAAAAAATAAATTTTTCAAGTCAAATAACTTTGAAACTGAAAGAGATAAAATGGTACTCTTAGCATGTTTTATTTTTCTTAACGTAGATTGTCCCGCTGAAAAAATTATTGAAATCGGTCCCTATTTACAAAAGTTACAAGCTCCGAAAGAATTTCGATACCCGCACTTTCCCACTTTGAGGCTGTTTGGAGCTACCCTGTCTTACAACAGGGTGCCTCAAAATATGCTTTCTAAAAATTTCAACACTTGTACTTTCCAAAACAGTTGGTTTCATCGAAATCGGTTAACTAGTTCAAAAGTTGCGGACTTTTTACCACTTTTTTTTAATTCACGCCACTGTGCAGTGGTATCGAGTGAAGCGACAATCACTTCATACGTGGGACGACTTCAAGAACGAGGCCACCCGTTTCTTTCTCCCAAAACGTCATCTCGCCCACTTAGAAGAGAAAATATATCATCGTAAACAAGGGTACAAGGAGAAGGCTAAGGACTATATCATGTCCTTACAAACCCTCATCCGACAGCATCCCGAGTTGCGCCAATCAGACCATACCGACCGTATTTATGATGGGCTCAGATGCGAGTACAAACTGTATGTTAGGCGTAGTGATTTTCGGTCATTAGACGACCTGATGGACTTGACAGACGAATACGAACTACTTCGCAAAGAAGAAGCCAGGCAAAACAAACCACAACCAAACCACTATATTCGGGAGAACAAGCGACGGGCACGTTGTTGGAGGTGTAAGGAAATTGGACACTTGCGGGGACAATGTCCAAATAAAAACGACACGAGCTCTCACCAGCAAGAACAACGGAAAAAACCCGAAAAGTTGTCGCACCGCCAATTGACTAAGTCATGTAACGATTCCGATGGGCGTTATTATACAACCGCCATAATCTGCAATACGGCGGTCAGGGCACTCATTGATACGGGATCCACGTTAACATACATCGGCAAAACGGTCCGGCAGCTATTAGAAACTGCGGGAATCTCAGCCCGCAGGTATCATAGGACGGTACAATTAGCTGACGGCACTTGTATACCAACCGTTAAAGTATACCCCGTAAGTGTCAAAATAAACGGAAAGACCACAAAATTATTATGTTCGGCACTTGACAGCTTAGCCGAACCTTTGATTTTAGGGATGGACTACCTACATAGACGGGAAGTAAAATTGAGTATAGATGGTATGCAGCTCACGCCAAGCAACATTCGTCCTACCTCTGCCGCATCTAAGCTGCACTCGATCGCAGAAAGAAAGTATCTGTCAGAGGCCGAAGAGTATCAATTACAGACAATTTTGTCCTCCACGAAACTCGCCTTCGAGACGATAAAAGGATCATGTACAGCAGGGGAACACACCATCCATATGAAGCATAACCGCCATATAAAACAGCGATATTACCCTCGAAATCCTGCTATGCAGGCTGTCCTAGACCAAGAAGTAGACGAACTCTTACAGTCGGGCCGCATAGAACCATCTCGTAGCCCATATAGCTCCCCAGTAGTTCTGGTGCGAAAAAAATAAGGTACATGGCGAATGTGTATAGATTTTCGTCAAATAAATGCGGCATCCGAACCTGACGCATATCCACTACCCCAAATAAACTCAATATTAGATCAACTTCGGGAGGCTAAATTTATCTCCACAATTGATTTAAAGAACGGCTACTGGCAAATCCCTCTAAACCCCGAGTCTCGCCCTTTCACTGCATTTACCGTACCTGGACGCGGGCTCTATCAATGGAGGGTAATGCCCTTCGGGCTCCATTCAGCTCCTGCCACTTTCCAAAGAATATTAGATTCTATCATCGGACCCGAGTTGCATCCTCGAGCTTTCGCCTACTTGGACGATATTATAATACTGGGGCAAACGTTCGACGAACACTTGGCAATGCTGAAGGAAGTTTTTTCACGATTATTAAAAGCCAAACTACAGATAAATTTTGAAAAATGTGAATTTGTCCGAACCAGTCTCAAATATCTAGGCCACGTTGTCTGCTCAAAAGGCATTCACACCGATCCGGCAAAAATCGAAGCTATACAACTTATGGAACCACCAAAAACGATTCGAGAGCTTCGACGGATACTGGGGGTCGCATCGTGGTATCGTCGTTTTATTTCGGATTTTTCAACTTTAGCCGAACCTATGACAAGGTTACTAAGAAAGAAAATACCGTGGAAATGGGGGCCAGAACAAGAGCTCTCCTTTACCACATTAAAACGACGGTTGACCGAAGCACCCATATTAAGTTGTCCAAATTACGAGTTACCTTTCTTCTTACAAACCGATGCCAGTAAAAAAGGTTTAGGAGTAGTCTTATACCAACGCCAAGGCGAGCTAGAAAAGGTAGTAGCATATGCCAGCCGCACTCTTAATGATTTAGAACGAAAATACTCTGCCACGGAACAAGAGTGCTTGGCCGTACTGTGGGGAATACGGAAAATGAGACCCTACCTCGAAGGGTACCACTTTACGGTAATAACGGATCACCAATCGTTGAAATGGTTAAACACGCTTCAAAACCCATCAGGACGGCTAGCGCGTTGGGCTCTCGAAATCCAACAATATGATTTCGATATTGAATATCGCCGAGGGAAGCTTAATATAGTGGCTGATGCATTATCTAGAAGTCCGCTACCCGACGAAAGTTCAATGGATCCCGTCGCCACCATGACCAGAATCAAGAAAGATTGGTATCAGACTAGACTACGTAAACTTCGAGAATGCGCCACTTCCATGCCCGATTATCAAGAAGTCGAAGGTCGTCTTTTTAGACACATACAGCCAAAAACTATAATGTCTGGAGCCCCTCAATGGAAACTATGTGTACCACCTAATAACTTAACCCAAATATTATCTGAGGTTCACGACGCAGTACCTGCCGGACACCTAGGAGTACATAAAACTACAAAGAGGGCACAAGAAAATTACTACTGGCCAGGTATGACTCGCGATATTCGACATTATGTACGATCTTGTGAAACGTGCGGCCGATATAAAGTCGAGCAAAAACAGAAAGCAGGGCTAATGACCACCATGCCAAATTCTCATCCATGGGAAACTGTGTGTTTAGATTTTATTGGACCACTCCCACGTTCGTCAGCAGGACGAAGCTGGCTTCTTGTACTAGTTGATAAGTTCAGTCGTTGGGTCGAATTAGTACCTCTGCGAAGCGCAACCTCAACAGCAGTAATCACTGCGCTAAAGGAACGCATCATCTATCGTTTTGGCTGCCCAAAATCTATTATATCCGATAACGGGACACAATTTACTAGCAAAATATTCACTAATTTTCTATCCGAGTGTGGTATCGAACATAGACTAACCGCCCCTTATACTCCTCAGGAGAACCCTACGGATCGCGCCAATCGCGTAATAAAAACATTAATCGCACATAATTCTGAAGAGAATCATAGGCGATGGGACAACTTACTGAGTGAGATTGCTTTTGCCATAAATACGGCGTATCACGAGTCCACCAAACAGTCTCCAGCCGAAATATTATTCGGAAGAAATCCTCCGCCACCCAATCAACTTCGAAATAAAGGACCAACACCTCCTGAATCAATACCCCATCCCCCAGGGCCAAACGAATGGATGTATATCACGAAAATCGTGGCCAAAGCCTCCGAAAGGCAGAAACGCTACTACGACCTGTGCCACCGGGACTGGACACCTGCGATTGGTGATCGTGTTTTCAAACGTGAACATACTCTTTCGTCAGCTGCCGACCATGTTGCCAGTAAACTAGCTCCAAAATTTTCGGGACCAAACGAAGTAATTGACAAAATCTCACGGAATATTGTCTTATTGAGAACCAATGCAAATAAACAACAACGCGTACACGTACGAGACTTAAAAGCTTATCAACCGCGCGAAACATAAAAAAAAAACAAAAAAAAAAACCCACATATTTTTTTTAAGCTATTGGTCTCAATAGAAAGTATTAATTTCTGTTTAATAAAATATTTTTTTTCTTTCTCTTTTCTCGAAAGTAATTTTTTTATATTTTTTTTCTTTTTTTTCTCGCTTTTTCTTTTTTTTCCCGAAAGAAAGAGGGGAATGTAACGTGCCGCCACAAAATTTTCTATGTCATATATTATGTTACGTACACCATGACTGCGGGGTATCTACCAACCCAATTAATGTAGGATACATCACTAATGGTTTATTCGCAGTTGTGAGTAAACATACATATTGACAAAATATACCTTAGAAGTCTCATCAAGTTAATCAGCGAAACAGTATAAGACTTCAAGCTTTATACTCAGTCGGGGAGCAAGGCACGATATCGTACGATTGTTTCTTGTTCCGAAGTACTTCTATGCATGCTGTATTGTAGTTATTAACACTGTATTTAGTCGAGTGTACGATCTCCCGCATTATTCGTGCATTCATATTCGTAGTTATTAGCACTGTATTTAGTCGAGTGTACGATCTCCCGCATTATTCGTGCATTTATATTCGTAGTTATTAGCACTATATTTAGTCGAGTGTACGATCTCCCGCATTATTCGGGCATTCATATTCGTAGCTATTAACTCTGTATCTAGCCGAGTGTACGATCTCCCGCATTATTCGTGCATTCATATTCGTAGTTATTAACACTGTATTTAGTCGAGTGTACGATCTCCCGCATTATTCGTGCATTCATATTCGTAGTTATTAGCACTGTATTTAGTCGAGTGTACGATCTCCCGCATTATTCGTGCATTCATATTCGTAGTTATTAGCACTGTATTTAGTCGAGTGTACGATCTCCCGCATTATTCGTGCATTCATATTCGTAGCTATTAACTCTGTATCTAGCCGAGTGTACGATCTCCCGCATTATTCGTGCATTCGTATTGTAGTTATTAACACTGTATTTAGTCGAGTGTACGATCTCCCGCATTATTCGTGCATTCATATTCGTAGTTATTAGCACTGTATTTAGTCGAGTGTACGATCTCCCGCATTATTCGTGCATTCATATTCGTAGTTATTAGCACTGTATTTAGTCGAGTGTACGATCTCCCGCATTATTCGTGCATTCATATTCGTAGCTATTAACTCTGTATCTAGCCGAGTGTACGATCTCCCGCATTATTCGTGCATTCATATTCGTAGTTATTAACACTGTATTTAGTCGAGTGTACGATCTCCCGCATTATTCGTGCATTCATATTCGTAGTTATTAGCACTGTATTTAGTCGAGTGTACGATCTCCCGCATTATTCGTGCATTCATATTCGTAGTTATTAGCACTGTATTTAGTCGAGTGTACGATCTCCCGCATTATTCGTGCATTCATATTCGTAGCTATTAACTCTGTATCTAGCCGAGTGTACGATCTCCCGCATTATTCGTGCATTCATATTCGTAGTTATTAACACTGTATTTAGTCGAGTGTACGATCTCCCGCATTATTCGTGCATTCATATTCATAGCTATTAACACTGTAGATAGTCGAGTGTACGATCTTCCGCATTATTCGTGCATTCATATTCGTAATTATTAACACTGTATATAGCCGAGTGTACGATCTTCCGCATTATTCGTGCATTCATATTCGTAGTCGAGTGTACGATCTCCCGCATTATTCGTGCATTCATATTCGTAGTTATTAACACTGTATTTAGTCGAGTGTACGATCTCCCGCATTATTCGTGCATTCATATTCGTAGTTATTAGCACTGTATTTAGTCGAGTGTACGATCTCCCGCATTATTCGTGCATTCATATACGTAGCTATTAGCTCTTAGTACCCCTTTCAGAAACACGATCAACATCAACCCGAAGCTAGGGGGCGGCTTATATTTGGATCCCGACAACAACCGAAGCCAAGTGGGGAAAACCATCGAGATCGAGACATAATTGTAGCTCAATATATATATATATATATATATTCAATTAGTTAAGTTAGTTTAGTTTCGTAAATAAAGAATACTGTGTTAAATTAAATCAGAAAACAACCGACATCTCAGTGTTTTCATTTACAAAGGAAGCAGACCTTTGGTAAGACCTTGGAACAGCTGACGCTTACCTCAGCTGGAAAATTAAACTGCGTTAACGCAGTGTAATGTTACAAATGGCGCCCGAGCAGGGACTCGATTCCAAGGACGAATCTTGTGGAAAAACTATGCCCAACGAACGAACTTGGATCGACCCATCAACACAGTAACGAAACTACGCTTAACTCAGATATGCTACAAACTGATTCGTTAGGTTGGATATAGCTATTGAAAAAGGACAAACTAATGGAGCACTCTCTTTGATTCTGAAATACAACTAAAACAACAAACAAAGAAACAAAAAAAAAATGTATTGTTAAACAGTTATGTATTCATAACAAAGGTAAATATGTACATACATAAATGAAAAATTTAACTAAAAACATCAGTTCTAAAATGGAGCGACGTGCAACCAGACCAATTCCTCCTGGGAAAATAAAGGAATACCTGCGGAAAACCACGATGCCAAAGCCTATCCCATCGTATCTCCCACCTTTCGAGGCACGACCAAAGATACAAATTGTGGAGACTGCACCAGTGGCTAAATCCGGAAACCAGGCTGTGGACAAAGTAGCCAAAGAATTTTGGGAGAAGGGTGTTGTAGATCCTATCCACAGTCTAACTCAACCTCCTCCGCTCGTCCCCATTAGCCGGATAAAATCACCTGGTATATCGCTCGATATTGCGCCAAAGCCATCAACTGCTGATTATACTTTTCAAACCCCTACGACAAGCCGGGCCAAACAAGTGAAAGGGGAGACATTGGAAGACATACTTCAACTGAGTACCTCCGAGCCCAGCGACGATGATGCTGATGAAGATCTGTTTTCAGGAGTACAAATTAGTGACGTAGCCAAACATCGTGGTGCATCCTATGTAATTTACCCAAAAGGAAGGCCAAAAATACAAGTAAGGGTCCGAAACGGAACAGTACGACTCCGCTGTCAAGGACAGACTAAAACGTTTAGCCTCAACAAGGATTAACACGACGTCGTTTTATTTTTTTTTCGGGGTTCATTGAAACTACCCACGTTTTTTTTATATATATAATTTTGTTTTGTTGTACATAAGACACATAAATATAAGTACATAGGAAATGTTGTTATTTTTTCTTATAATTAAAAACTGTTGGTCTCAATACAAAGTATTAATTTCAGAGAAGAAAAGCACTACAGATCGAGCCGAAACGCGAAAGTTCGGTAAAATTTACCTTCGGGTAGTGAAGATCGAGGCTGATCATAAACTCGAATAGTGCTATCAACATTTATTCTGTTTAATAAAATATTTTTTTCTCTCTTTTCGAAAGTAATTTTTTTTATTTTTTTTTTTCTTTTTTTTCTTTTTTTTTCCGAAAGTAAGAGGGGAATGTAACGTGCCGCCACAAATTTTCTATGTCATATATTATGTTACGTACACCATGACTGCGGGGTATCTACCAACCCAATTAATGTAGCATACATCACTAATGGTTTATTCGCAGTTGTGAGTAAACATACATATTGACAAAATATACCTTAGAAGTCTCATCAAGTTAATCAGCGAAACAGTATAAGACTTCAAGCTTTATACTCAGTCGGGGAGCAAGGCACGATATCGTACGATTGTTTCTTGCTCCGAAGTAGTTATATGCATGCTGTATCGTAGTTATATGCATGCTGTGTTGTAGTTATTAACTCTGTATATCGTCGAGTGTACGATCTCCCGCATTATTCGTGCATTCATATTCTTAGCTGTTAATTAACGCTGTATCTAGCCGAGTGTACGATCTTCCGCATTATTCGTGCATTCATATTCGTAGCTATTAACTCTGTATTTAGCCGAGTGTACGATCTCCCGCATCAGTTTTCTTCTTTCTCATTGTAGAATAAATTGCACTGCCTTCAGTAGGTTTTTTGATCTCTTGCAGCAACTTTGTTTTTATTGAGTCACAAGAGATTTTAACTCCTGAGCTTTCTATGCCCATTATCATAGGAGCGTATTCATCAGGAAGGCCAGCAAATAGCAAGGTACCAATCCACTCGTCGCTTACAGGCATATCAACTTCCTTGAGCTTGTGTGCGGTGCTAACAATTTGGCTGTTTTCTGATGTGGTAAAACGCGTTGCAATTAGCTGTCGCAACAGTCCCACTCTTCGTGTCAAACCAGAGTCTTGAAAAGCCGCCTTCAACTTGTCCCATACCTCTTTAGAAGTCACAGCACTTTCAATATGGACGTAATTGATTTTATCAACCAATAAAATCATTTTCGTCCTGGCCTTTGTGTCCAACTTAACATCCATCCCTTTGTCCGAATAAATTCCCGATACAGTCTCCCATAGCTCTTCGTGTTGTAAATAATTTTTGACAGTAAACGCCCACGAGGTATAATTTTCTCTTCCTTTTAGCTTCTCTATGCTTAAATTTGCAATCGACGCCATGTTAAATAAAATAAAACTTTAATACTTAAAGAACTGCTTTTCAACTATTGCTTATCAATTCATGGGCCCATAACCTGTTAGGATTCTTTAAATAAAAGCCAATTGATATCCGAGCAATATGTACAAAAGATGTTTTATTTAACACGTATAAAAAGGAAGTAAGAGAAAATAATAAAAGTAGCAAAAGATAAAGTTGCATAAAAGTGTAGTTAACATGTTGCCAGATTTTCATTTACCAACATTAAGATTGGGTATGATGAGTACCTGAAAGTGTAAAGTGGATATGAATGTATGTAGTATGTTCAATGTCTCTCTCACCGGCACCAGCGAGCCGAAATTTCAACTTTTTATACAAATTATGCATTAAACACATTCACCACAGCAAGCTACCGACTACCAAATCTCAAGGATAGAATACACATGTTCATATGAAAATGATTCTTTTGAAGACAGCAAGTCGTTTTTACGTGTAGCCTGCTGTGGTGAATGTGTTTAATGCTAGGCTGCCCAGAGAAGCGCCGGAGGGCCCAACATCAATTGGCTTTTTATACAAATGAATACACATAGGCTTATACATATCTCTCTTGTTTCTCTAGGTGGCCAGCTCTGGCTTAATGCATTAATCAGGAATCTTTGATTCATGCAAATTAATACACACACACATACATATTTCTCGCGGTGAGCACGAGCAATGCAGGTAGATTTTTTTATATAGAGTCACAACAAGCGTTGCCGTTTTGGTTACTTGTAACCAAAATTGGTAATTTTTTTCCAATGTGTACTTGTGTACTTTTTTTCCATTTTGGTTACTTTTTATAGGGTAAAATTTTCTGGGTAACTAAGCGAAAGTTAATTAAGCGTGGAATTTTGTTTGAAAATGGGTGTAAAAAACGGGTACTCAATATTTGGGTTGAATAAGCGATGAAAGTTGGAATGGTTACAATACCTATATGTGCAAAGAAAGGATCACACAAGAGTTTAATCTTGCGTTGGAGCCTTTAAATAGTTTTGCGTAAAAACGTCCCAAAAAACAATCCTTTGATTAAGAGTACTTAAGCGATTATTACATACTGTCACAGATATCTTTCTCAACTAAAGTACAAATGAGTAAGTACTTATGTATATATTAAATACATAAAAAATTTTGGTTATTTTTTTTCTCCTTTGGTTATTTTTTTTTTCATATTTTGGTTACAAAAATATTTTGGTTGTGGCAACGCTGGTCACAACCCTTTCATGCACTGAAAGTCCCGGTTTACACGTTTCAACTTTTGTTGCTGAACTCGCAATTCAGCTGTAAGAAAGACAGAGACGGAAATACAAATATATATTTTTGTCTTACAGCTGAATTACGAGTTGAGCAACAAAAGTTGAAACGTGTGAACCGGGAAAAAGTTTACTTTGCAAAGTTCTAACACTGCTGGGAGAAAAGTAGAGTGTATATAAAAATATGGAAATTGTTTATGTACAGCCATTAAGAAAAATGAAGTCAATATAGATAATACCTACTACACTATTTTGAAAATTTTTAACAAAATTCAGTGCTTGGAATGCAATAAATTTATTTGTGGCACAAACACATACAATATCAAACGGCATTATTTGAACGTACATAAAAAGCAAATTGACACACAAATTCGCCCATTAAGTGATAGTGAAGAACAATGTGAAGAATCATCTTCAAAAAAACAATGTTTTAGACATCTATTCAAAAGTATTGATAAAAATAAGTTTTTAAAAAGTTGTGTTGGCTTAGTGACTGTAAAAAATTTGCATTTTCGTTTTTTTTGATGATAACGATTTTTTTAAAGTTATAATTTTTGCGATTTTTCTCATTTTGGCGATTTTTTTTCATTTTGGCGATTTTTTTTCATTTTTGAATAATTTTTTTTAAGAAATCCGCTTTTTTCGCTTTTATGTTGCCTCCTAGGGGGTCAAATGTAAGACCGACCCACAGTAATTTTTAATTTTTTAAATTTTTTCCGAACATACCTATATCCTATCTCGACTCACAAAATGAGGGGTTCTTGGAACTCGAAATCTCCTTACTAAGAATTCCCATATAAACTATGCCATAGCTAATGTACATACATACCTTGCACGAGAGTAGGCGATAATTGTCTAAAAGCTACTGGTATAATTACTAGAATAGCAAGAACTAGTGAAAAAATGGTGAAAGTTATTGTGTGAAATTACTATTGCTGATGAGTAGTAGTATACGAAGTAGTTCCAAGGCACGCCATTGCAAAATAAATTTTGACTGTCTAACAGCCCTTTGCACTGAATATAAATTGGTATCATATAATTATTGACCTACGGACATACAAAAAATTCCGGATGTTATAGATTTTGGAGTCATGAAAAATATCTCTAGGGAATTAGTTCATGTTGAAGCTTCTCAAGATCTCTCCTCTGATCACTCTCCCACGATCGTTACAATTTGTAGCCCACTAAGAAGTGACTTACCTCACCCATATGTGAAGACGATCAACCGTGTTAATTGGCTGGGGTTCAGAAAATATCTCAGTAGTCATTGTACGGAAAACATTACGCTAAGAACATCCGAAGATATTGAATTTAACATTGCCAATCTTATCAAAAATATAAAACAGGCTGCTGAACATGCGACTACCTCCCACGCGCAGACTGGATTTAATAGAATTTACTCTACGGATATTGAACGTCTCGTAAGTGAAAAAAGAAGAGCTAGAAGGGAATGGCAATATCACAGATCGCCCCAACATAAAATCAGATTTAAAGAGTGCACTAAACGACTCCAAGACTTGCTTGCATTTGAAAAAACTGCATCTCTTAAAAACTATCTGGAAGGTCTTGATGCCACACCAGCATCTAATTAATCTTTGTGGCGCGCTGCTTGAAAGCTTAAAACACCTGTTGAGTTTAAACCACTTCTGCGTACATCTACCGGAGGTTGGGCAAGAAGCGATACTGAAAAAGGTAAAATATTTGCTGAGCATTTAAAATCAGTATTTACCCCTAACACTGGTGTTATTGATTTGCCGAATGTAGTTGCGCTACCTCCTCGGTCCATACAATTTAGAACGCGTGATGTACAAAAACTAATTGCTGAACGTAACCCGAAGAAAGCTCCGGGTATTGATGGAATTAGTAACCAGATGCTAATAAGGTTGCCTCGTACTGCAATTAGAATCCTGTTATTTATTTTTAACGCCATTTTACGACTGGAGTATTATCCACACAGCTGGAAGCTTGTCAAGGTCAAAATGATTCCAAAGCCGGGCAAAGACCTTACCAAGGCTGAGTCATACAGGCCAATAAGTCTGCTATGAACAATGTCAAAACTTTTCGAAAAACTGCTCATGACAAAATTGTCCCCAATTCTAGTTAGTAGTGGGTGCATACCGGACCATCAATTTGGTTTTAGAAGTCAGCAAAGCACCATCGAACAAACTCATAGATTGGTTCAATTTATAAGAAGAACATTTGAAGAGCAGAAGTATTGTTCTGCGCTGTTTATCGACGTTTCTCAGGCATTTGATAAAGTGTGGCATGAAGGTCTTATTTTAAAATTGAAATCATATTTACCAATAAATTTTCTGAAGCTGTTAGAAAGTAGGGATGTAACGAATGTTCGCATTCGCATTCGCAAATAATTCGCTTACTTTTGCTATTTGCATTCGCTTTTGCATTCGCTAAAATGTATGCGAATATTTCAAGCGAATACTAAAGACAAAAAAAATGTTGTACTTCTTTTACGAAAATAGTTTACGATTTTAAATTTAAAGACGAAAATTATTTTAAGCCAGCATGAAAAAGATACATATACTTATGTACATGTAAGGCTTTAATATTTTAGCGGAAAACTTCTCATAAGTATCAAAATGAAACCCAAATCCAGCGGTGTTTGGAAATATTTTTCAGTTTTGAAAAAGAAAAGACTGTTTGATTTGAGCGAAAATATTTTCTGATAAGACTAGTCTGTTCAAACTTTTGAACATCATTCATTATTTCGTACAACAAATTTCAAATCCAAACAATCAGGCTTATCATAAATAAAATTTCACATGGAAATTTCAGAAAGTGTGAACAATTGGTATTAAAAACTTCATATGATTGCGAAATATGCTGACAATTTATGAAAAAAAATTATTCACAAAGGTTTGTCTGTTGGAAAAAGCGGAAACATGCAAGTTTTAAATTTGATTGGAATTGACGATTCGAAATTAAAATCCATGTGAACGAAGATTTTCATTCGGAAATTTTCACACGTGGAATTCATGATAAGGCTGAATATTAACTAGTCCTTGTTTGTTGTAAATTCCACGCGAAACAAGTGCCACTCATAATATTTCTCATGAAAACTTAAAATGTTGAAGATATATTTCATATATTTTTCCCAAGATGAACAGAGTTTTCTTAATATGTATTTGACAACATTTCACATGAAATGTTGAACGGAGTACCAGGATTTAGGGTTAAAGTACAAATGGGTGGATTGGCTAACATTGTGTAAATTTATTTTTAATTATTATCTATACTTACTCTTATATAAATTTAGTTGCATGTGATATTTGAACGAATTGTAATATTTGCATTCCTTTCGCTTTCGCAAAAATTAAAATGTATTATTCGTTTTCGCATTCGCATTCGCTAAACTGATATTCGTTACTTCCCTATTAGAAAGTTATATTACTATCCGGAAGTTTACGGTTGTGGAAGGAGACTTCATGAGTGTGCCCGAATTAGGGATGCCAAACAGGAAATCCCGATCCCGGAAATCCCGGGATTTTTGGGATTTGGCAAATCCCGAATCCCGGGATTTGTAAGATTCAATCCCGGGATTTCTTTTTCGGGATTTCTTATCAATTTTTATTAAAAAAACTTAATAGATTAAAATTTTCGTTGATTTTATGGTATTTTTTTATAATATTTAAAAGTCCCATACAATTTTATACGTGCAGTTTTAACAATTTAATGACTATTCGTGGCATATTTCTTATAAATAACAACAAGTGCAAAATAAATTAACTACTTTCTCACGGTTATTTTCATCAAAGGTGATACAATATACAACTAAGAATTATTTTGAAAACGGAAAGAAGCATATGAGCTTTGGAAGGAAAATAACATTGGAAAATTCAATAAGTTTGACAAATTTATTGCGTCTTATTCTATATTATAAGGCCAATTATGAATAAAATTCCATGAGAAATTTTGCCCGGGGAATGATTTCAAACAGTAGCAAATAATAGGGAAAACAAAAAAAAATTATGGAAAAGGAGACATTTCTTGCGGAAATTTATTCATAATTGCAGTGTATAACTCTGTATATCGACTCCTCAACCCTTATCCACTTTTCGGTAACAATTGAGTACTACTGACAGCTCCTTACAATTGAAGTAGAAAATAAAAAGTCGGGTTGACGTAAAAGCGAGAAATATTTACAGAATAATGCGTACTATTTTGTCTAAAAAATTGCTCTAGTGTGAATGTATGTTTTTTACATTGCAGTTCAAAATTATTTTCGTTAGACCGTTTAGGTCGTTTTTGACACATATGTATCTGTTGAACTTGCAGAAACCAACTTATGTATGAATTTAAAATTTTTCAGTAGAACAAAAATACTGTTCAAGTGCTCAGACAAACTTTAAGTGGCATATTCATAAAAAATGTTTTAGGCTTATTAAGCGCTTATTTGACGTATTTCTTTGAGAAACTTGTCAAATAAACCTGTAATAAACCTAAATTTTTTTTACGAATACGGCGGTTAATGTATGTGCCTACAAAAATGTGATCATTAGACGTAGGGCCTGTTTCTCTAAATGCGAACGTTAGACTCGATCGACATTTATATTAAAAACAAAAAAACTGAAATTTGTTTTTGTTTCTAATATTCGATCGAATCTATCTATCTTTCGCATTTAGAGAAACAGGAGGGTAATTTATAGAATTTGATTAGAATTGTGTATATATTTCTTTTAATTTTTCGACATGTTCAGCCTTATTATCGTTGTCATAGTAGTGACGAAATCGATTAAAAAAATAGGCAATGCCTGGTATATGTAACAACCGTAATGGCTACTTGTTGGTCAATCGCAATTAAAAAAAAGTTAATAGATATATTTAAAAAAACAATAATGTTTTTGCAGCTTATTTGTATAAAAGTGCATCTAAAATTTTCGTAAATCAACTTAAGCGATAGTGCTAAGGGTCCACAGATATGTACATTCGTTTTGATTTAGATTACAGAAAAACATTTATGTTGAAAGCAAAAACAAGTTTTCATATTAAGCTTTCATATTAAGTTATCCAGTTCTCGTTGTACCTTCATAGTGAACAGACGTAATAGCGGAATTATTCTTACATACAAACTAAACAAAAAAAAAATCATACAAAAAATATTCGAAGTACATATTAAATTTGATAAATAAGCTTTTTTTGCTTTGATAATATTTTTATATATAGAAATAACAAAATCAAAAAAGAACCGTAAACAAAAAAATATACAAAGTACCCTTGAGGAATACTCTTTATGAGTACCCCAAAGGAAAAAAAAATAGTGAAGTGAGTTCTAACGGCAGAAATGCCTATTTTACTGTGACTTTTGATGCTCATAATGATAACAATAAAAATAAAAAATCTGATAATAGACTTGCTGTGAGTTCTGAAGCTCTTAATAAAAATCAAAAATCTGATAATAGAATTTTCCTAACGGCAAAACCACAGTTTCGTCAGCGATCAACTTCGCTTTGTCCAATGCCAACTAGTGAATCGTTGATATTATTGCCTAGTACTTCCACACTTAACTCAGCGATATCACCCGCTTCGGGCTCGAGGTCATCACTTAACCAAGTTTGTCATTGAAGATAAGATTAGCCCAAAACCCAAAGTCCAAGTCGAAATGGACAGATATATCACAATTTTAAAGCGCGGGCGAAGCCCAAATTCATCAAAAATTTCATCGGTTCCCAAGATATCCAGGGATAACGACGCCGCAGCAGTTAACCGTCAAAATCGTTTTTCAATATTGCAAGCAAATAACGACCAAGATGCTGTTTCATCAAAAAAAAAACTTCCAAGCCACCACCAATATACCTGAGAGAAAAAAATTCGAATGCCCTTATTAAAAAATTAGTCTCGGCAGTTGGTGAGAACGCATTTCACGTTATTCCAATAAAACGTGGTAAAATTGATGAAACGAAAATTCAAATATATGAAGAAAAAGATTTCCGCAAAATTATTACTGATTTCGAAAAAATATAAAACAAATTTTTATTCTTATCAGCTTAAAAGTGCTAAAGGTATGCAGATCGTATTGAAGGGCATTGATGCTTATGTTAATCCCGACGAAATAAAAGATGCACTCAACATACAAGGATTTAAGGTAAAAACTGTTACTAATATAATCAATAGAGAGAAGATCCCCCAGCCTCTATTTCGTGTTGAACTGGAGCCAAATGATATACAGTTGAAAAAGAACGAGACACATCCAATTTATAGCCTAAAATACCTTTTATACCGAAAAATTACAGTTGAAGAGCCACATAAGCATTCAGGTCCCGTACAGTGCCACAATTGCCAAGAATATGGTCATACAAAAACTTACTGCAATTTACCTACAGTTTGTGTTATATGCGGTGAATTGCATGGTACTGATAGCTGCACGAAGCCAAAAGATCAAGCAGAAAAAAAATGTAGTAATTGTGGAGGTAATCACACCGCTAACTACAGAGGATGCCCTGTATATTCTTTTGTTAAACAGGCTATGGGTCAAAAACCTAAACTAGCTCCACCTCAAGCAGCAAACGCTTACTCCGCCACTCTTCCTCAAATAAGCCAACCAGTTAGTTCACGTGTATCGTATGCCGATGCTGCTAAGACTAGTTCTATTCCCACACAAAATGTTCCACCGGCAAATAACTCAACGAATGCAAACTCAAGCTTTAACTTTAGTCGCCTTGAAGCTACTATTGAGAATCTGGTGCTAACTATTAATAGTTTTACAACAAATATGACTAGCATGATGCAAGAAATGCTGCGAATGCAGAATACACTGCTTCAGGCATTAGTTAAGAAGCCATGAACACGTTAAAAATATGTTTCTGGAACGCAAACGGCATTCGCCAACATAAAAATGAACTTGAGCACTTCCTCACGGAAAAAACATTGATATAATGTTGGTCTCAGAGACTCATTTGACTTCGAGAAGCCTTTTTAAAATTTATGGCTACATCTTATATGATTCAAAGGACCCGAGAGGAGAGCATGCGGTGGATCAGCAATTCTAATAAAGTCTAGACTTAAACATTATATTTTGTGATATCATCAATTTACTCCCCTCACAGATTCGCAATTACTGAGAATCAATACGAGGATTTCTATAAATCTCTTGGCCCTTGTTTCGTAGCAGCTGGCGACTATAATGCCAAACATACGTTCTGGGGTTCTCGTCATATTACACCCAGAGGTCGAGCATTGTTCAACACAATTTCAAAAATGGGCTTGGACGTCATTTCGAGTGGGGAGCCTACTTACTGCCCTACTGACATAAATAAAATTCCGGATGTTATAGATTTTGGCGTCATGAAAAACATTTCTAGAGAATTAATTAACGTTGAAGCTTCTTTAGATCTCTCGTCCGATCACTCTCCCACGATCGTTACAATCTGTAGCCCACAGAGAAGTGATTTAACTCACTCGTATGTGAAGATGATCAGTCGTGTAAATTAACTCCGATTAAAAAAATATCTTAGTAGTCATTGCACGGAAAACATTAAGCTAAGAACACCCGAGGATATTGAAGCTAACATCGCCAACCAGTGATGGTATTTTGGTGCGTTTCTGGTATTTTTGGTGCTTTTTGCCTCTTCATAAACGCGAAATTTTGGTTAATACCCTTTTTTATAAAACGGGTATTTACAGTGCTTTTTAACAATTTCTCACAGTGCTTTTGGTGCTTTTTTGTAAAATAAAAATATTTTTAATTTACAAACCTAATGTAGTTTTAAGAGCTAATAGCAGCATCTTTTGACTGAGCCTTCTTAAATTGTTTTTAATGACAATAACGGAAACTATGTTAAAAACAATTTAGAAAACGTTTCATAATTGGGATTAAAAAATTAAAATACTTCTTGCAAAATAGAAATCGGAAGTAACTGGAAAGTACCACATAATTCTCTACATAATAATTTATTGATAGTAGTACGCAATAAGCATTTATTAAGGTTTACACAAATATTTAATCATCCTAGAACAATTGACAGCATGAGGTTGTCAGTTGTTTTAGACAAAGGGTAGCCAAGTCCCAATTTTTTGGTATCGTATTGACGTGCTGTCAATGTTGGCAATTAATAAGGGTTGAAAAATTAATAAGGGTTTTCATGAGAACTCTTAAAATATTCATTTGTGCAATTGGGGAAATATGCGAAACTTGTTTCATGAAGCCCCTTTGACTTTTTAAGGCAATTTGAATGAAATGTCAAAAAATAATTAATTTAATAAAAATAACACAAGAAAATTTCAAGCAGTTTTTATTTTCATATATTTCATATATTAAATATTTTGAGGCAAACACTTGAAATTATATTATGATGTTTACGCTCCAAACTCTCGTTTTTTTAAGTGGCTTAATGTATTAAAATAAAAAAAAGTTTGATGCTTTTTTACCCTCTTTTTCGTTCTTTTTGCGCTTTTTACCCTTTTCGCAACAGCTTAATGTGCGTTTGCTCTTCGTAGAGATACCAACACTGTCGCCAACATTAACGAAATGATTACACAGGCTGCTGAACATGCTACTACCTCCCATCCGCTGACAGGATTTAATAAAATTTATTCTACCGATATTGAACGTGTCTTATGTGAAAAAAGAAGATCTAGAAGGGAATGGCAACAGCACAGATCACCACAACTTAAAATCGGATTTAAAGAGTGCACTAAACGACTCCAAGAGTTACTTGCAATTGAAAAAACTGCATCTCTTGAAAATTATCTGGAAGGTCTTGATGTCACACCAGCATCTAATTACTCTTTGTGGCGCGCTGCTAGAAAGCTGAAAACCCCCGTTGAGCTTAAACCACCTCTGCGCACATCTACCGGAGGTTGGGCAAGAAGCGGTACTGAAAAAGGTAACATATTTGCTAATCATTTAAAATACGTATTTACCCCAAACACATGTACTGGTGTTGCTGATTTACCAAGTGTAGTTGCTCTACCCCCGCGACCCATAAAGTTTAAGATGCGCGATGTACAAAAACTAATTGCTGAACTTAATCCGAAGAAAGCTCCAGGTATTGACGGAATTAGTAACAAGATGCTGACGAACTTGCCTCATATTGCAATAAAAATCCTGCTATTTATTTTTAATGCCATTTTGCGAATGCAGCATTTTCCACATAACTGGAAACTTGCCAAGATTAAAATGATTCCGAAACCGGGCAAAGATCTTACCAAGGCTGAGTCATATAGGCCTATAAGCTTACTATCAACAGTCTCAAAACTTTTCGAAAAGCTGCTCATGACTAAATTGTCCACAATTTTAGCTGATAATGGGTGCATCCCGGACCATCAATTTGGCTTTAGAAGTCAGCATAGCACTATTGAGCAAACGCATAGATTGGTTCAAGTTATAAGGAGGGCTTTTGAAGAAAAGAAGTATTGTTCTGCCCTTTTTATTGATGTTTCTCAGGCATTTGACAAAGTATGGCACGAAGGCCTATTTTTAAAATTGAAGACATATTTGCCAATAAATATAGAAAAACTTTTGGAAAGTTATATTTTTGATAGGAAGTTTACTGTTGTGGAAGGAGACTTCATAAGTGTGCCAGAATCTATATCTTCTGGTGTGCCACAGGGTAGTATTCTGGGGCCAGTCTTGTATTTAATATATACTTGTGATATGCCTGTGAGCAATAACATCCACACTTCTACATTTGCCGATGATACAGCCAGTTTTAGTATTCACAAAAATCCTGATGAGGCATCCCGCAATCTCCAAGCACACATTACCCAGCTTGAAAGATGGTTGAACTTATGGAGAATTAAAGTAAATGAACAAAAGTGTGTTCATATAACGTTTACCCTAAGAAAAGATACCTGTTCCCCCATTCGAATCAATAATCAAAATATTCCTCAACATTCTCAAGTGAAATACCTTGGCATACACCTTGATCGAAGGAAATATCATATTGACTCTAAGTTAACCCAAATGAAACTTAAATTAACTCAAATATATTGGTTAATTGGCAGAAATTCAACACTCAGCCTAGACTGCAAACTTTTGATATACAAGTCGCTTTTGAAGCCAATATGGTGCTACGGAATTCAGCTATGGGGCACTGCTTCAGCTTCAAATGTGGATAGAATCCAACGACGGCAAAATAAAATTTTACGGTTAATAACATCGGCTCCATGGTATATAAAAAATTCAAATATACATCGTGATTTAAATATGCCAGTAGTTATTGAAGAAATTGCAAAATACGCTGGAAAATATTTAACAAAACTCGAGTCACATCCTAATCCGCTTGCTCGTAATATCTTGAACTTTACTGGACACATCCGCTTAAAGGGCCCTAATACTCAGCACCCCAAATGATACTTCTTGAAAATATTTATTGTGCTTAATACGAAATTTATGTATTATGAATTACTATCACTAAGTTTATGTCCGATACTGGTCGGGCCTAATAATTATATTTAGATTTAAGATTTGAATACTTATTGTTAGTTCATATTTGAAGATACAATAAATAAATATATGTGTGTATAAAAAAAAAAATATTAAGTTATTGTTTTCAGTATAAATTCTCTAACATCAACTTATGGCATGTTTCTACATTACAAGTAACTCAGACATTTTGTTCATATTAGTACAAAAGTTGGCTTTTGGATTCCATAAAACAAGTGTCAACTTTTTCTGAGTAAAAAACGTAATACTTTTTTATTTTGTTGTTTCTACATAACAATTTCAATTGTATCTAATGTCAAATACAGACAATCAAAAAAAAGTACTTGTGTGGAAATTTAAATAGGTTTTTATTACCTAAAGAAGAAATCAATGTCCACACAATCATTTAATTGAACCATTATGGAAACTGTATCCATAAATGCAAACATTCTTACATTATATACCATATATTTTCATCACAACTTTACTTTAAATTTTTTTCACATAAATTTGTTCAAGGAAAGTAATAATAGGTTTGTTCGAGTACATACACCTTTTTACTGAATTTTGCTGTATTATATGATTTTTTTTTTCGCTTATACAAAACCATGAGCGAGCAAGTTGAGCCTGAAGAACTGGAAGTTCTTACTGAATAAATGGTTGCCGAAAATACGCTTTCCTTTTTTGGGAATTTTATTTTTACCTAAATTAATTCACTCGTTTTAGCATATTTAAAAAAAAGAGTATATATCTGTTTTATGTATATGAAATATATTTTTTATATCTCTAATACATTTTCCACATTTCAAATCTATTGAAAGATATTAAATCCCAAAGTTCCATCATATCCGTAATTTTCAAGTTAACTAAGCACTGCACTTTATTGTTATTGGCGACTTTGCCGCGAAAGTCAGGCATATTGTACTAAATTAACGAAAAATATAGCTTGTTTTCTTTAATCAACTACAAATAGTCGAATTTGAAGTCGTAAAATGCCAACCACGATAAGGTCCATTATTTTCTTTTATATATAAATTGCTGTACTTTGAACCACATTTCAATGTATATTTTTTTCAATATTACCTTGGTTCTAGTTGTATTCAAAGCAAGAATATTGGGAGCATTTCCATTAAATGCTGCAAATTAGTAACTACCTGACGATATGTGTACATATCATATATAATGGATGAAATCCTTCTTTTTTTTATGTTTATTTAAGCAAATATAATAATTTTAACTTCTTGAAAGAAATGAAGCGCGAGAGCTTTTTCAATTATTTCAGCCAAATCTTAATGTTTTTACAATTTTTGAAAAAAATATAATATATCTACCAAAAATAAAAAGTGTGTCACTATCGATGTTATTAATTAAAATTCTATGATGCAGATTCTTTTGATTTATCCAACATTTTTTTATTGCTTCTGGTGAAAAATTCTCAGGATTTATTCAGTTACTCGATTTTGCTTGAAAAATAAACGAACTGACCCAATATTGAATTGTAATTTAAAAGCAGCTGTTTTTTATTTTGTATGATTTTCTACTAGGGCTGCCATTCAATAATGCTTCTAGTATGGAAAAAAATTAACTCAAATACCAAATTGTATACCATGGCAATACTGAAATTAAAAATACAAAAAGTGATACCAAATATAACGTAAGCTAGACAAGTGTACTATAAAAACTCATTTTGTTACGTACTCGCCTGTGTACCGCTTGCTTGTCTGAGAACTGACTTGTTATGTAGAAACAGGCCATTAGAAATAGATGACAAAAATTCTTTAGATTTTTATTTCATACTAGTATTAAAATATTGTTAACTTTAAAGACAAATGTTTAATGATATATTATCAACATAAAAACTTTTAAAATGCATAAAATTTGTTATTAAAGTAATATTTATTAAAAAAAATTATTTATTTTACCAAAAAATTTTATATCCCGAAATCTCGAAAATCCCGAAATCCCGAAAAATCCCGGGATCCCGAAAATCCCGCGATCCCGAATATCCCGATATCTACAAGAACATATTACACAACTGGAACTATTGTTAAATTTATGGAGAATCAAAGTAAACGAGCAAAAGTGTGTCCAGGTAACATTTACCCAATTCGAATCAACAATCAAGTTGTTCTTCAACATTCACACGTAAAATACCTTGGTATACACCTTGATCGAAGGCTTACATGGAAGCCCCATATTGACACAAAGCTAACACAAATTAAACTGAAATTAACTCTGATACATTGGCTGATTGGTAAAAATTCAACACTCAGTCTAGATTGTAAACTTTTAATATACAAGTCGATTTTGAAACCAAAATGGTGCTACGGAGTACAGTTATGGGGCATTGCTTCAGCATCCAATATAGAGAGAATCCAACGAAGGCAAAATAAGATTTTAAGACTAATAACATCGGCTCCATTAAAAATTCAAATATACATCGTGATTTAAATATGCCACTAGTGACTGAAGAAATCGCAAAATACGCAGGCAAAGACATAACAAAACTCGAGACCCATCCTAATCCCCTTGCTCGTAATATCTTGAATTTTACTGGACTCTAATACTCAACACTCCGGAAGAAACTGCTTGAATATACTTTTGATTTTGCTTATCACGACTTATGTATTATTAATAATTTTCACTAAGTTTATGTCCGACACTGGTCGGGCCTAATTAATTATATATAGATTTAAGATTTGAATACTTATTGTTAGTTCATATTTGAAGATTCAATAAATAAATATATATATTAAAAAAAAACCCCAAAACGAGAAAAAAGTGAAAAAAATCAAACAAAAAATCATTAAAGCTGAAAAAACGTAAAAAAACGCCATATTAATGCTCAAAGCCCAACGTACGTAACCCTGCGAACGCGAGTCAAAGTCGCACTTTACTGAATTTATTTTTAACTAGGTCTAAAGGTGTGGTGATATCTGCCTCTCATATTGAATAATATACATTTGTACAATATTAAAAAGGAAAGCAAATGAATATGTATAATTGGGAACAAGGCACATTCACAAGGTAGTAGCGGAAATTCAGCTGAGCTATTTTTTTTTTCAAATTAAAGTTCATCAGAAACTTCAAAAATTTTTTACGAAAGAGAAATAAAAAAAAAATGTTAAATAATTTCAGTATGAAAAATATTTTATTAAAATAAATTCTGTGAAAACAAATTTAAAAATATGAAAAAAACTATTAAAAAATTGTGAGAAGTGCTAAACGTTGCAAATTTTGTTAGTGGTAGCTGCCGTGGAGAAATATTTTCAAATTTATGTGAATCAATTTTATTATTATTGTGTTAAACAAATTCTATTTTTGAAGTTTTGGATGAACTAAAACCCATGTTGTTTTTTTCATTGTTGTATTTTTTCATTGTTTTTGTAATCCTGATATTACCTGGAAATGAATTTGCCTTGATTGGGAATATACACATACTACTTACATACATGCATGCATGATACAGTAATATAAAGGTACTACCACATTTGACGTATAAAATTAATTTTGACTTTTACCAAAATTGTTTGATTGCTGTTTTTTTGTAAAGAGAGAGGAAAATGTTGCCACACGAAATTATGGGGAACTTTTTTTTAGGAATGCTTTTGGAAATGTGTAATTTTAAGTTTAGAAATTATGGTTTAATACACATTTTTTTAAATGTTGTATTAATTGGATACGTGGATAACGAAATATGCATGTGTATAATAGCGTAGACAGACGACAGCGTTAATTTGCATTAAAAGCTAACTAATGTGAATTAAAAATTTACCCTGACAGACGACAGTATTTGCATTAAGTAAATCGTCGGTTAGTTATTGGTTTGCGGTACAGGATATTCAAAATACATTATTATTGCAGCAAACCAATAACCAACCGATGATTTGTTTTATCCAAAACAAACCCCATTAACTGAATGTACTCGTAGCCAAGTCGCACACCTTTTCAAGCAGTACGTATCTAATTCACTCATCAACCAGTATTTGATTGATTGTTGACGGTGCTGCCATATTGAAATAGGTAAATTCAGTATTAATTCACTTTCATTTAGTGCATTTACTTCAAATCAAATGCGCATTGGCATGGGGATAATTCACAAGTTAATTTGAATTAAGGCAGTTAATGCAAATTAACGCTGCCGTCTGTCTATGCTATAATATGATGTAAAATGGATGAGCGTGTTTCATGCATATAAAACACATTTACATACACTTCGTGTGCAAATTTATTGCAGCTTACAGTAAGAATTAATGCTTGGGCTACATCTGAATAATCTGAACAAAAAAAGACATGCAAAAGAAATAGTTAATGCATGGGTTCTATTGCTAATGAAATGGTTCAATTTAGGTGCAGAACGCATGATTTTAACACAGGCGTGTCATTGACGAGCATGGGCTAACATTTAGCAAAACTGCTCATCATTCCAATGAGTGCTTAGAACCCATGATACGTTTATTCGTTTATATATACATACATATGTATGTTTAAAACAGAGCATAACGAAGTGCCCGCGGGTGGCCTTTTGCTTATAATTTTAGGCTCTAAGCAGGCATACTCTGATGATTGTATTTGAGACAAACAGCTTTGAAAGCTGTTAAGTGTGCTGTTGTTTCCTTGCAAATTGATTGGCAATTGCGCTCTCGTCGGTGTGAAAGCTCAATAGCTCTTTTAAAAAAGTTTGCACATTGTGCATATGACTTGGACGCACCTGATGTAAAGCAATAAGCCAGAGTAGTACGAAGAGAAAGTCCCATACTTATAGTATCCACCCAAACCAAATGTTTCGACTTTTTCTGCAGTCAGACTTGTCGTACCGAATTCGTTAAGACATTTCGGTAGTTTGTCTGAACTCAGACTTTTCGCAGCGAATTCGTTAAGAAGTTTCTCTGAACTTTAAAAAAAAACATTAAAACTTTGATTTTTGAGTACATAAGTAAAAGTCTGTGAAAATTTTGTTTTAAATAAATATGTAGTATGTATGTGTTGATAAAAAAGGATTGCAGCAAATATTAAAAAATGTGAGTATGTGCAAATTATTTCGACAATATCAGCAACATTACAGTGAAGCAGTACTCTGCTTTGAAAGCAAAAAGAACTCGTATGCAGGTACGAACTCGTACTGACATATTTTTGTTGTTTGTTTGAAAATTTATTTTTATGAGGAATACAAACCAAATTGGTTTTTATCAAGGCAAATTCATTTACAGGTAATATCAGGATTACAAAAACAATGAAAAAATACAACAATGAAAAAAACAACATGGGCTGTAGTTCATCCAAAACTTCAAAAATATAATTTCTTTAACATTATAATAATAAAAATTATTCACATAAATTTGAAAATATTTCTCCACGGCAGCTACCACTAACAAAATTTGCAACATTTAGCACTTTTCACAATTTTTTAATAGTTTTTTCATATTTTTAGATTTGTTTTCACAGAATTTTTTTAATAAAATATTTTTCATATTGAAATTTTTTTACATTTTCTTTTAATTTCTCTTTCGTAAAAAATTTTTGAAGTTTCGGATGAACTTTAATTTGAAAAAAAATAGCTCAGCTGCATTTCCGCTACTACCTTGTGAATGTGCCTTGGTTTTTATGATGTGATGTGTACCTGCATATATGTATGTAAGTTAACAGACAAAATATTTTTTGAATTCCCTTATTTTTTATAAACTGCTTAATAAACAATTTTATTTTTCCTCGTTGAAGTTATTAAATTCTCTTTTATATTTTTTGTGACCCAGTTTAAACCGCGATTGCAATATGTTTCGCAATTAAAATTAATATTAATTAGCTGTTAAGAAATATAATATTCTTATTGCCGACACTACAATACTTACCTGTTAACTACCAAAAGTAAATTTCAAAGAATTGCATAGTGAACAAAATTTGTTTATGTGAATTATAGACCTGCGTAAATAGTCTTGAAATGTAAATACGTCTTGTTTTTTAAATATTCTCGTGGCTGTAGAATGCTAAACCAATAATAAATGCTGTCGCATTATAAGCAAAGCACGATAGATGCATTTGTGTGCGTGTATATGAGTGCTAACAAGCAATGTCGTCAAGACTTCTTGTTATGAACAAACAGTCACCAAAGTAGTGTTGATACGTGTATGCTTGTTATTTTCCATATTGCACGTTTGAGTGCGTGTGTAAGATGTAGATCAATGATGTCAGTTTCATGGCACAATTGTACAAACTAAAATCACACACATTCTTATTCTCTTCCATTTAGTCGTCGATGCAGCGTGACCATATTAGCTTATTTTGAGCTAAATTTAGCTTATTTATTTCAGATTTAGCCTTAAAATTTTCATTTAGCTCTTAGCTTATTTTTTAGCTTTTTTTTAAAAACTCATTTAGCTTTTTTAGCCTTTTTTTAGTCTATATTGCGTGTTCTCTAAAAATATATTAAAAACATAAACAACTTATAAAAATTATAATTTTTTAGAATTGTAAAATATGTAGTTTACAAAAAATACAAAATGTAAATTATACGACAATTTTATAACAGAAATGGAAAGAAGAAAAATAGTAGATAATGGCAGAATGGTTAGAATTCCAATGGAAAAAGTTAAATTCATATTAGTGGCCAAAACACTTTTTGAGTTTTTTGGGTATAAAATTATTTGACTTGAGTTGAACGTTCATTCAGCGGCATCAATTAACTTAAAACAAAAACCTGAAATAGACTTAAGGCTGGATAACACTATGTACCGATTTTCGTCGGGCCACCTCAATAAAGTCATAAGTAATAAGCCAAAATGGCATTATTACTCAATTAATTCTGGAATAAGTCTATATGGGCTTATTACCAATGCAGTGTGGCGCAATTATGTCCTTGTATTTCAAGTAGTCGATAAATTAGAACAAAATCTTTACTTATGACTTTATTTCACTGATCTGACGAAACTCGGTACATTGTGCAGATAGTGTGATCCATGCTTTACCTTAAATAGCATTAATTCACTTAAAAAGCTTTCGTATTTTAGTATAAATGTTTTTACATTTTTAAAAACTTTTTAAGATTATTTTGGGGAAGTTTTTGTTTTGTTCTTCATTAAATCTAAAATATATTAATAAATAATTTCATTAAGAAAATATTCTATATATATAATAAAAAAATATGTTTGTGTAATATTTAACGTTAGTTTAGCAATAAGAAACTATTGAAAAGTGATCAAAGAAGTGGAAAAAAGTTTAGTTTTATTTTCTAGCCTAAAATGTAACTATTTAGCTTATTTTAGCTTTTTTTCAAACGTGATTTAGCTTAATATTATTTTAAAATCTGGTCACACTGCGTCGATGAGACAGCGACGAGAACACATGCGTAGCGGGTGTATTAATTTGTTTATAGATACAGTGAAAGAAAAGAAGTGGTATGCGAAATATAATCTATGATCACCAATGCTTTTCGCGATATTTAATGTGTTTGATGTTGTAAAACGTTTAAGGAAAGAAATTAATATGTATTTAAAAGACATTTTGACTTTTTTTGGAGCATTTTCACTAAACTGCACTTTCTATTTAAACTTTAAAGACCAATAACTCGGGAAATATGGCCTGCAGCAAATTTTTTTGATTAAGTTTTTTTCTTATTTTTCACATTACTATCTGATAAACTATTTAAAAATTCTTTTTTGAGATTTTCAGAGTTTCCTATGAAAAGTTCAGAACCCGATAACTTGAAAAATATGGGTCGCCGCCAACTTTTTTATTTAATTTTTTCATCTTATTTTTTAGTTTTTTATCCCATAGGATCCTTTTTATTTATTTTTAGCTGCTTTACTAAACTGCATTTGTTCCAAATATTTATTTTTTCCTATGTACTTCAGAGACGAATGAGACAACTTTTTTCACACATACAACTATAGTTTTATTTTTGACACCACTGATGTAGATGGTAAGCTATTATGTGTTTAAGGGAGGTTTTTTTTAAGCAAGCGCACACAACTAATGTAAATGCATGTGAACGTTTGTTTGTGTGCAGAAAAATAAAAGAGCATACACACATCGTGTGTGTATATGTACATGCACGACGCTTGTATACGCGCCCATGCGTAGAAAGAAGCAAGCATCACAAATTTTTCAGTCACGAAGTATTTTCTTCTTTACTCCTATACTTGCAATAATTGAAACAAGTTCTTGCTGCTTAGCGTTAGCGAGGGAAAAATCCCTCATGTCTTGAAAGTTCTTATAAATGGTCTTGTGCAGGACTTTAATGTGAATCATGATACAATTATACAGGTAACCGCGAAGCGCCAGCTGTTTTGCTTGTTTCGTGGTGCCATCTGCCAAATGTTGTTTATGTTTTACAAACACACACACACACGCTGTTTATCTTTCATTGCTCTATGACAGTTGGCACCACAAACTAGCAACAAAAAGCCCTGTTGTTTTATTTGCTGTAAATTTCTTGTCGATTTGCGGTTAGCTGTATAATTGTATCATGATGTGAATTTATTTTATAATAAAGAATTTTGTACTTTTGACTTCAGTTGTAGTCAAGTACTCAAATGAAAAATAAATCTTTTAATAACTAATTTTTTAATAACTTGTACGTGCTACATATATACATATTTATGTACATATGTATGTTGTTGAAACGGATGTATTTTTGGTTGAAAAGTAATTTTTTTTGTATTTTGTTATTGCAGACAGCGTTACCGTTGAAAATTTTCAAAAAGGGGCACAAAAAGGGGATTTTCAAAAAAAAAAGTGGCACAAAAAGGGTATTTCAAAGAAAAAAAGGGCAACTTAAAAATCAAGAAAAATTAAAGAAACAAGCATATTTATTAACTTATTTTTATTTAAAATAAACAACAACAATTTCTCATGTATAAGAAGTACAAAAACATAAATTTTATGAGAACTCATATACTACGTTTATACGCACGTGTTATTTGCAAGTAAAAATTGTAACTTACTAATTCACGAGAACAATTACTTATTGCTGGGGATGAGATGTATTTATACAGAAAAAGAAATTTTTAGTTTTATAATTGCTTATTTGACTCACAGTCTTCATATATGCCTCCATTTGCAAATAAGACCAGTATAAACGTAGTATAGATAGCTATTATATAGAAAAAATCATAAAATCTATGTTAATAATAAAACAGTAGTCGAATTGCTGCATTTGATATCAATCGAAATTCCAACAGAAAATAAATTAAAATTTTTTCGATATCGAATGCAGTAATTGGCCCCAGTTCTTAAGATATACAAAAAATTAAAGAATACATAAAAACATTTTTTATCATTTTTGGGACATGACTCATATCACTTATTTACTTAAAAAACAGCATGATTAAAAAAAACTATTTAACCATATAAAGTTTTGATAAAAATTTGAAAATTCGATTCTGAAGAGGATAACATTATTCTTTTTAGGCATAATGCATTGTTATTAAATACATTAAATAACCTTTCTTTTGAAATTGTACATTTGTATTTATTAATAAGTTTTTTACTTGGAATCCATTCTTCCACATCGTTTTGAAATAAATTTAAAGCAGACAGCATGGACTGACAAGTGTCTACTTTTTGATAATTTTTTCGTAATGCGAGTACTTATTTATTTATGTTTTTTTTTAATTTTACTTTATATAGATAAAGAAATAAGGTGTAACTCGCAGACTTTGCAACTGGCAAATCTGAATATATTTTTGCCAATTTGTCTATTTTCTTAAACGGGTTCATCTTATCATCCTTAAAACAAGCTTCATTCATTCATATTTTCAGCAATATCAACTTTCCTCCGAAAATCGGTATTTTTGTGGTAAACACTCGGATATTTTTACATCATTTGTTTTTTTGTAATTGGCCACGTGTGTGACATTCAATGATTCATTCGGCAGATGACTGAATGTAGAAAACACAAATATTTTTTTTGGTATCTGCATTCATCTGAACCCACTTACTCGTATGCCGTCTCTCCTAATCATTGGAATACTTTCGTGTTGTTTTTTTCTTTTTTACTGGTATTTCCAAGATAATAGGCTCACATGATGAACTAATTTCATGGGAACTTAAATCAAAAGCATTATTTGATTATAGCAATTCAGTATGGTATTTTCATACAATATCTATTATTTCCCTTAGCATAAAGTTTTTCACCTTTTAAAATTAAGTACTTTTATCAAACTTGGCTGCGGAAAATACAGTTAGAATTATCTATGAATATGTAATTTCATATTTAAACAAATGAAAAGATTCATACCAAGGCTTTTAAACACCATATACTCCCACAGAAAATAATATTACGCCATACTGTCAATTTCCCAAAAAAAAATTATTTTTTCATATATACACATAGGAAATAAAATCTTGTTGTCGAATGCGTTAAAAATAATAATTAAAGTTGACTTTGAACAAAAAAGGGGCAAAAAGGGGCACAAAATAATGCAAATGATACTAAAAGGGGATTTAAAACTAAGGGGCATAAAAAGTGGCAAGGCATTCGAAAAAGGGGCAAAATGCGACTTTAGTCGCACAACGGTGACGCTGATTGCAGAAATAAATGTAGGTGGTAGGTATGTACTATGTATGTATGCATGTATGTATATATGTACATAGATATCAACGTAAATACTCATGTATAATACATATGTATGTAGGGACGCATGATGACATTATTAAAACAAAAAATTATTTTATTTAATTTAATTTATTTTATATTTACATAAAAGATGGTAGGCCTAATAGCTGAATTATATAACACAACAAAACATAAAATTTCGATTGGCCAAAAATAATAATTATAATTATTAAATTTTCAAACAAACAACAAAAATGTAAGTATACAAACATACATGTATGTAAGTAGTATGTCTATACTCCCCATTATACATATTCATTTTCTTTTCTTTTTAATATTATTTTAATATTTGTTGCAATTTTTTTTATCAACATATACATATTTATTTAAAACAAAATTTTCACAGACTTTTACTTATGTACTCAAAAATCAAAGTTTTAATGTTTTTTTTAAAGTTTAGAGAAACTACTGAAATTTTTTTAACGAATTCGCTACGAAAAGTCTGAGTTCAGACAAACTACCGAAATTTCTTAACGAATTAGCTATGACAAGTCTGACTTCAGAAAAACTCGAAACATTTGGTTTGGGTGGATACTATAAGTATACAAACTAGGGATGTAACGAATGTTCGCATTCGCTTTCGCAAATAATTCGCTTACTTTTGCTATTTGCATTCGCTTTTGCATTCGCTAAAATGTATGCGAATATTTAAAGCGAATACTAAAGACAAAAATATTGGAAATATTTTCCAGTTTTTGAAAAAGAAAAAACTGTTAAAACTTTTGAAAAATGGTAAGCACATCATTACTTCGTTCAAAAAAAATTAATTGCAAAAATATTAAGTAATCCTTCTTTGTTGTAAATTTTTTGCGAAACAAGTGCCACTCATATTATTTCGCATGAAAACTTAAAATGTTGAAGATATATGTATTTCATATGTTTTTCCCAAGATGAACAGAGTACTACTTCTGGAAAAAATGTTCATGAAGAATTCATTCCAATTTTTCTTAATATGTATTTTGGTAGCATTTTACAGGAAATGTTGAACTTAGGGCCAAAGTACGAATGGGTTGATTGCCAAACAATTTGCAAATTTATTTTTAATTATTATCTATACTTATTTTAATATTATTATCTTTCAGTTTAACAATTTTTATTTCTAATAAACTAATAAATATTTGCTGAATTCAAGACTCAAGTAGATCTATGTACACAACACAACTTCATGTTCTTGGACAAATTTATTTTCATGTGATTTTTTTAACGTATTGTAATATTTGCATTCGCTTTCGCATTCGCATTCGCTTTCGCAAAAATTAAAATGTATTATTCGTTTTCGCATTCGCATTCGCTAAACTGGTATTCGTTACATCCCTAATACAAACATATATGCATGTATGTGAGTAGTATGTGTATATTCCCAGTTATACATATTCATTTTCTTTCATTTTTAATATTGAACAAGTTTATATTATTCAATATGAGAGGCAGATATCGCCGCACCTTTAGACCTATTTAAAAATAAATTCAGTAAAGTGCGACTTTGACTCGCGAACGCAGGGTTACGTACGTTAGGCTTTGAGCATTAATATGGCGTTTTTTTGTTTTTTTTTTGCTGTTTTTTCAGCTCTAATGATTTTTTTTTTGTTTTTTTTTCACTTTTTTCTCGTTTTGGCGTTAATTTTCATTTTGGCGATTTTTTTCATTTTGGCGATTTTTTTCATTTTAGCGATTTTTTCCTGTTTTGGGGTTTTTTTCATTTTGGCGATTTTTTCTGTTTTGGGGTTTTTTTCGTTTTGGCGATTTTTTTCAATTTGGCGAT
Source organism: Tachina lurida (assembly GCA_944452675.1). Classification (NCBI taxonomy): domain Eukaryota; kingdom Metazoa; phylum Arthropoda; class Insecta; order Diptera; family Tachinidae; genus Tachina; species Tachina lurida. The sequence goes on from OX101754.1 coordinate 56,542,079, forward strand.
TTTTTTTTATTTTGGCGATTTTCTTTCATTTTGGCGATTTATTTTTCATTTCAGCAAATTTTTCCGGTTTTTCGCGATTTATTTTCGATTTAGAATTTTTTTTAATTTCAAGAGCTTAGCTCTTACAGTTTCCAAGATACAGCAAGTTGTCAACATTACATATGTAGTTACAATTGCATTAACTGATGGAGCACCCTTTAATTTAAATTTTTAGAAATTTTAGTGTTAATTGTTGTAGTCTGTATAAAAATACACTAGCTTTACAAAAAATTTTTTTCGTTGCTGGTTTTGGAACACCCTTTAATTTCCAAATCTCATGTATTTGTTGTTTTAGTGGCCAAAGGTCTACACACTGTGTCCAAATTTCAGGTCCGTAGCTCTTACGGTTCTCGAGAAAATAGCCTGTGACGGACAGACGGACAGCGTAGCGAAAACAATAGGGTTCCTTTTCACCTTTGGTGTACGGAACCCTAAAAACAACAAATATTAACTAATAAAACGTATTTTAAATTAAATTAGATGAACATTTATTTAGAACAAAGCTGTTAAAAATTAACAGCTTTGTTCTAAATAAATGTGCATCTTTTTCGGTGGCTAAAAATTTTATATAAAAACCAAACACAATTTATTTTAGACAAAACCCTTAATATCTCAAATAAATTCAGTAAAGTGCGGCTTTGACTCGCACACGCACGGTTACGTACGTTGGGCTTTGAGCATTAATATGGTTTTTTTTGTATTTCTTACGTTTTTTCAGTTGAAATAATTTTTTTTCGCTTTTTTCTTGTTTTGGCAATTTTTTCATTTTGGAGATTTTTTTCATTTTGGCGATTTTTTTTCATTTTGGCGATTTTTTTAATTTTGGCGATTTTTTCATTTTGGCGATTTTTCCGGTTTTTCGCGATTTATTTTCGATTTAGAAATTTTGTTTAATTTGCAGCTTTTTTTTGGTTTTGGCGCTTTTTTTTTAATTTGGCGATTTTTTTCGGTTTAGCGATTTTATAATTTTGGGATTTTTTTGTTTTACCGTTTCTGAAAATTTCAAGAAGTTTGGTCTTAAGGTTTCCAAGATACAGCAAGTTGTCCAAATTAAATAGTCAAAATTACATTAACTGAGTGTACACCCGTTAATTATTTTTTTTTTAAGATTTTAGTGTCAATTGTTTTAGTCTGTATAAAAATACACTAACCTCACAAATTTCAATTGTATACAATGTATGTATATTACATGGAATTTTAACATTTTTCGTTGCTCGTTTTGGAACACCCTTTAATTTCCAATTCTTATGTATTTGTTTTTGTAGCGGCCAAAGGTCTACACACTGTGTCCAAATTTCAGGTCTGTAGCTCTTACGGTTCTCGAGAAAATACCCGACATAATTTTAGACATAGTTAATTTTACATAACACAAAAAGTTTTCCAACCCTGGAAACGTCTTTTTAATTTTTTTAAAATTTCTTTAATTTAAAATATCAATTTTAGTCGTACTGAAGTGTAAAATAAGTTTATTTAACAAAAAAAAACCAAAAATTTGTGTTATCTAGTTACTTTTATACGGCAAAATAAAGTTTAAGTTTTCCAGCTCTGCAATCGTCTGCTCGATTTTGCTGAATTTCAATACCATCTATCTGTTTTGGATTTTCTGACACACCAGTCCAAGAACGAAGTCTCTAACTTTACTGGGAGCTTCGGAAAACCGATTTCACGTACAGACAGACGCACATCGCTTATTCGTCTTCTCTATGCATAAGGATCCAGAATATATATACTTTATGGGTCGCTTATTGATATTATAGAAATTACAAACGGAATGACAAACCTCTATATACCCTTATACCATTTTTTTGGTAAAGGGTATAAAAAAGGTCCAATTAAAGAACTTGAAATCAGTCGATTTTTCAGATAATTTAAAAACCTTAATAAAAATAAATACCACATTACTACTACATCAAATCAAACTAAAAATTATTAAGGTTTTTACAAAATGTCATCCATTTACATTTTCTTATTTTATCATAATAATCATTACAACGCAACAGAATCTTTTAAAAGAAAATATGTATTGTTACGTTTTTATTCTCTGTTAAAAACGCTTTTCCGTAGATTCGTAGATTTGCAATAAATAAAAGACCCCAGTGTACTAATTAGGGTTAAGAATGATACACTCTTTATTAATCAATAAATACCACTAATCTAAATTCAATTCAAGAGCTTAAATACAAACACAAAGTTTACTTCAATATTCACAACTGGTTACCACTACGCCTTCTTCGCTGTTGTATATACACGTCTCAGACAACCGGCTGCGCTAGTGTTGACACAATTCTGCTTTCTCTGTTGCACGTCACACACAAGACTCACTCTGCCGTCACTCACAGTTGATACACCAATAACAACTCTATGGCAGACTCTCACAGTTGATACACTAATCAGGACTCGCTGGCTTCACTTACACACGTTTATCAGCTTCCACTGCTCCCTTACTCTTTACTCAAGGGACTCCACAATAAACTCAAATCACGACAGACTCTAACTGTCACTATAGACTGTACTATAGTCTCTTCAATTTCCAACTCACGTATTGTAAAGCACAGACTCAAATATCAACTCACTGTTGTATCACAAATCACGGACTGCGCACAACTTAATTGTCAACTCACTTGATTAACAACAGAATTCTTATTAGCAACTGAGCTTCTTCGCAACTGACTTATTCCCAACTAGCTTTTGATCGCGACTGAACTGCTGTTGGATGCGTCAACCCCTTTTTATACTTCGCACAACAACCACTAGAATTTTCATGTAAAGTCTAGACCGAATGATCATTATCTTCAATGTTGTTTACAAAGCGCGTAATTAAGTTCATGTGGTAACTATGTACATACGTGTGTATATGCATACATCATTAAGTGGTTGTTTACTTTATTTTTGCCTTTCGCTAGAATTGCCAGGCATGTATGTATGTATGCATGTAGCTATGTCTATCTTCATAACAAGCAAAAGCTTGTAGTTGTTGTTGGTTGTTTACGTTTAATCACGTATGTATGTGCTACGCATGTGTATATAGTTGTTTGCTATAGTGCTTGTATGTGAATACGAGTGAACGTTTAGTTATTTATTTAAATACTTCTGGATGTTTCTTTATATTAGCCCTGTTCGAATATTCTTGCGTAACAATTATATTAACCCGACGGCCATTTCCGTAACACTGCCGCCCACTTAAGCCTATTCGTCCCGAATAGGCACATCATCGCCTTTATTTTTCTTCGTTTTCTATACGCCTTGTAGTTTCGTTGGAGACGACTACCTCTTCCATATTTGTTGGCTTTAGTTCTGGCTCTTCCTCGGCTTTCAACTGGGACTTGTATTACTATGCGCTGGAGATAAGTTCTTCGATATTTGCGGCCCTTGGTGGCACTGACTCTGCTTAGCATTTCCTCTACTGCTTGCCTTGCCGTATGCTGGAGCTGAAACCTTCCTTGACACTTGCAACCCTTGGTACAGAATCTGCTTTGTATTTCCTTTACTGCTTGCCTTGTTTTAAGATGGAGATGACAACTTCTTCCACATTTGTGGTATTTGGCTCTGCCTCTTTTTTGTCTCTCAACTAGAGCTTGCCTTGCCATACCCTGGAGATGACTACTCCTTTCACATTTGTGGCCTTTGGCTGCGACTCTACCTTGTCCCTTGACTAGAGTTGGCCTTACCACACGCTTGAAGCTCTGCACAGAAGTTGTCTTCTTCCTCCTTACTGCTTTTCTGCTGCGTACTTCGTATACGGTAGCAGTTTCTTTACCCTGAGCAAACGCGACCATTTCTTCCATAGCTAATTCCGCCGTGTCACAAACAGCTTGACTATCATCTAAGTGACCAACGTCCCCTACTGTGCTGGAAACTTCTGGCAAACTTCGCTCATGTCAAACTTGTTGACACTGACCACTGTTGATTTCATCTTCTGTCTTCAGTTTTTCGTCAGCGTGTTCCTTTGTGCCAGAAATGTCTTCGTTGACACTGTTTCCCAAGTCAAACAACTCTTCGTCCGATTTACTGACTTGCATTTCTACACCATCTGCCCACGTGTTTACGGCTTCAGCTATTTTCTGGGGTTTCTCATTGCTGGCTCCAGATGATTCTTGAGCGTTTGTAATAATTTTCGCTTTCCATTTGTCAAATGTGTCATTTGTGGCCTTAACTTCAGCTTTCAATTCGGCAGAAGACTTTTGAAACTTCTCAGTCATTTGCCCTAGCAGTTTTTCGTTATTTGCCTCCATTTTTTTCATTGGTTGCTCGAAAGGTTTCTTTTATTTCGTTCATCAAAGCAGCTAACATTGCGCTGATGTCTGTACTGATTGAAGTGCTAATAGAAGGAGTGGATGCTTCCATCTCATATTTTTCTTTTTCGTCGAACTCATAACTTTCTATGTCGATGTTGCGCCGCTGAAACTTTTGCAGTCGTCTCTCCTGTAGTTGTACTTTGTTACCAGTTGTTGACAGATTCCGCTTATTCAACTCTTCCTTGAGTTGCTCCACATTAAGCTCTTGAAGTTTCATTTTTCCTCAAATACCAATTGCTGCTACGTTTAACCTTTTCAAACGTATGTGGTTTTATTCACGTTTAACCTTTTCAAACGTGTGAGGTTCTCCTTTTCGTATCACTCTTACTTTACGTTTAACCTTTTTTTTAAACGTGCCGCTTTTATTTGCAAATCCCACTTCTGACACCAAATGTTACGTTTTTATTCTCTGTTAAAAACGCTTTTCCGTAGATTCGTAGATTTGCAATAAATAAAAGACCCCAGTGTACTAATTAGGGTTAAGAATGATACACTCTTTATTAATCAATAAATACCACTAATCTAAATTCAATTCAAGAGCTTAAATACAAACACAAAGTTTACTTCAATATTCACAACTGGTTACCACTACGCCTTCTTCGCTGTTGTATATACACGTCTCAGACAACCGGCTGCGCTAGTGTTGACACAATTCTGCTTTCTCTGTTGCACGTCACACACAAGACTCACTCTGCCGTCACTCACAGTTGATACACCAATAACAACTCTATGGCAGACTCTCACAGTTGATACACTAATCAGGACTCGCTGGCTTCACTTACACACGTTTATCAGCTTCCACTGCTCCCTTACTCTTTACTCAAGGGACTCCACAATAAACTCAAATCACGACAGACTCTAACTGTCACTATAGACTGTACTATAGTCTCTTCAATTTCCAACTCACGTATTGTAAAGCACAGACTCAAATATCAACTCACTGTTGTATCACAAATCACGGACTGCGCACAACTTAATTGTCAACTCAATTGATTAACAACAGAATTCTTATTAGCAACTGAGCTTCTTCGCAACTGACTTATTCCCAACTAGCTTTTGATCGCGACTGAACTGCTGTTGGATGCGTCAACCCCTTTTTATACTTCGCACAACAACCACTAGAATTTTCATGTAAAGTCTAGACCGAATGATCATTATCTTCAATGTTGTTTACAAAGCGCGTAATTAAGTTCATGTGGTAACTATGTACATACGTGTGTATATGCATACATCATTAAGTGGTTGTTTACTTTATTTTTGCCTTTCGCTAGAATTGCCAGGCATGTATGTATGTATGCATGTAGCTATGTCTATCTTCATAACAAGCAGAAGCTTGTAGTTGTTGTTGGTTGTTTACGTTTAATCACGTATGTATGTGCTACGCATGTGTATATAGTTGTTTGCTATAGTGCTTGTATGTGAATACGAGTGAACGTTTAGTTATTTATTTAAATACTTCTGGATGTTTCTTTATATTGGCCCTGTTCGAATATTCTTGCGTAACAATTATATTAACCCGACGGCCATTTCCGTAACAGTATTTTGTACCACAGTAAATGAGCAATGCGCATTTTTTGCTCCTTTTGGCTCTTTTACACATTTCGTAAACAAAAGGAGCGGAGCAAGCAAAGAGCCAACCATCTTTTCTTGCTCTGCTTTTGCAATGAGCAGCGTCAACATAATGGCGCGGAGCAAGAGCAATAACATAGCCGCTCCGCTCTTTTCGTAAAAGTGCCAAAAGAGCTGAAAAGAGCGGCTCTACAGGTAAGGGGCAAACGCAAAGCGCAAACAGTGGTTGCCAGGGTTACCGTTCACCCGATAAAGTCGCAATTTGACCTTTTTTTTAGCAGTCTGCGACTTTTTGTGAGACTTTTTTGTCACCGACTTTTCCGACTTTTTTTAATTTTGTTTTACTTTTGCCCTTTTTTGTGAAACTTCTCAAAAAACAGTTAATTTGCAGTAAATTAAAAGTTTTTTGATTATTTTTATCAAAAAAAAAATCGTCAAAATAACATCTGCAAAATTTAAAAGCAAATAACAGATTATTGTTCATTTGGAAACACTTTTACCACTTTTTTGCAACATGCATGTCATGTATAAAATGTATTCAAGAAATGTTTCATAAATTTTCAGTAGAAGTTGCAAAGAATAGTTTTAGCTAAAATCTTCAGGGTACATGAAAACATGTAAGTACATACTAGAGTTGGGTATAGTTGTTCCTTTTGCGGATTGTTCCTTTTTGTTCCCAACAACAAAAAGAACTAGTTCGTTCTTTTCGTTCAGTTGTTCTTTTCGGTCAGTTGTTCAGTGAACAAAACAGAACAGAGATTGCTCAGTCGTCGAATCCTCTTCAATGTTTTCTTCGTGTGCTGTTATTCTAGTTTTTGTAAGTAAATCGTTAAAATTAATATTTTTGATTGAAAATGCTTAAAATAAAGTCTTTAGAAAACAAGTGTTAATCACTTTTTTAATACTGATTCATATTCAACACAACAAATTCTTTCTTTTAATTTAGTAAAAAACTTTCCTTTTTTCATTTGCACTTTGTGTTCTCATTCGTTGTATGCTTAAGTAAGTAAAAGGTAAAAACTATTTTTAAACGAAAATTTTTTAAATGAAATCCGTAATCACTTTTACTCACTTTTTTAATTCTAATAATCTTTTTCACAATCTGTTTTTTAAATCAATACTACAAGTTATTTCTTTTAATTTTGTAAAACTCACTTGTATTTTTCACTAAGTATACATTTTCTGCTGTTTGTTCTGATTATTGTGCTAATTAATAGGCACACTACATTTGTCTCTTTTTAACAGTATCCAAATCAGCAATTGAAATTAGGGTTGTGTAGTTCATGAACGAACTAGTTCAGTTGAACGATTCAGTAAATTGAACGAATTGACTTTATGATTGTTGTCTTTATTATAGTTCATCGTTCATAGTTCTTTTGTATAGGCCTGGTAAACGTCAGAAACGATATTAAAATTTTACCCATACATAAACCGAATTTTAGTATGACGTCTGACATATAAAACTGAAAAAAAAACAGAATCGTTCATTGTTTGAAACAATGAACGATTCATTCAATTGGTGCAATATCTATCTCGTTCGAAGATATGTATGCACGTATGTATGTACATTAACAGTTTCTTAAAGTTTTCCAAATAGAAGAATTTTTCTATAAATTGGCCAAAATTTTTTCCATTTATTTCTAAATTCAGTTTATTTAGCATATCTTTCTTGAAATTGACCAAATCATCAATATTTTTTTTTTTTTTGTAATGCATGTTTTTATTTATTGTATCTTCAAATATAAACTAACAATAAGTGTTCAAATCTTAAATCTATAAAAAAAAATTTATTATGCCCGACCAATGTCGGACATAAGTTTAGTGGTAGTTATTAATAATACATAAGTAGTGATTAGTAAAAAAAGAAAAAGGTGTTTTCAAGCAGCTTCATCATCTGGAATGTTGAATATTAGGGCCCGTGTATCTCTCTTTTTTAATCGGATGTGTCCAGTAAAGTTCAAAATATTACGAGCAAGCGGATTAGGATGTGATTCGAGTTTTGTTAGATATTTGCCTGCGTATTTTGCAATTTCTTCAGTCACTAGTGGCATATTCAAATCACGATGTATATTTGAATTTTTGATGTACCATGGAGCCGATGTTATCATGCGTAAAATTTTGTTTTGCCTGCGTTGAATTTTCTCTACATTTGAAGCTGAAGCAGTGCCCCATAGTTGAATTCCGTAGCACCATATTGGCTTTAAGAGCGACTTGTATATTAAAAGTTTACAGTCTAGGCTAAGTGTAGAATTTCGACCAATCAGTCAATGTACCTGAGTTATTTTAAGTTTCATTTGAGTTAACTTAGAGTCAATGTGGTGTTTCCATGTAAGTCGTCGATCAAGGTGTATACCAAGATATTTCACATGTGAATGTTGAGAAACAACTTGATTGTTAATCCGAATGGGGGAACAAGTATCTCTTCGTAAAGTAAATGTTACTTGAACACACTTTTGTTCATTTACCTTGATTCTCCATAAGTTTAACCAAAGCTCCATCTGGCTAATGTGTTCCCGGAGTTTTCGGGATGCCTCATCAGGGTTTTCATGGATACTAAGGCAGGCTGTATCGTCGGCAAATGTGGAAGTATGGATACTACTGCTCACAGGCATATCACAAGTATAAATTAAATATAAAACTGGTCCCTGTGGCACACCAGATGAAATTGTTTCAGGCCTACTTGTAAAGTCTCCTTCCGCAACAGTGCACTTACGGGAAATAATGTAACTTTCCAAAAGATTTAAAATGTTTATTGGTAAGTAAGTCTTCAATTTTAAAATTAGGCCTTCATGCCACACTTTATCAAATGCCTGGGAAACGTCAATAAACAGCGCAGAACAATACTTTTTTTCCTCAAAAGTTCTTCTTATAAATTGAACCAATCTGTGAGTTTGTTCAATGGTGCTATGCTGACATCTAAAACCAAATTGATGGTCTGGTATGCACCCACTACTAATTAGAATTGGGGACAATTTTGTTTGAGCAGTTTTTCGAAAAGCTTTGACATTGTAGATAGTAGACTTATTGGCCTATATGACTCAGCCTTGGTTATATCTTTTCCCGGCTTTGGAATCATTTTAACCTTGGCAAGTTTCCAGTTGTGTGGATAATACTCCAGTCGTAAAATAGCATTAAATATGAATAACAGGATTCTCATTGCAATACGAGGCAAGTTCATCAGCATCTGATTACTAATTCCATCAATACCCGGAGCTTTCTTCGGGTTGAGTTCGGCAATTAATTTTTGTAAATCACGCGTCTTAAACTTTATGTGTTGAGGGGGTAGAGCGACTATATTCGGCAAATCAGCAACACCAGTACATATATTTGGCGTAAAAACGGATTTTAAGTGCTCAGAAAATATTTTACCTTTTTCAGTATCGCTTCTTTCCCAACCTCCGGAAGATGTGCGTAGAGGTGGCTTATACTCAACGGGTGTTTTAAGCTTTCTGGCAACGCGCCACAAAGAGTAATTAGACGCAGGTGTGACATCAAGACCTTCCAGATAATTTTTAAGAAATGCAATTTTTTCTGATGCAAGCAACTCTTGGAGTCGTTTAGTGCACTCTTTAAATCTGATTTTATTTTGTGGTGATCTGTACTGTTGCCATTCCCTTCTAGCCCTTCTTTTTTCACGTACGAGACGTTCAATGTCTGTAGAATAAATTTTATTAAACCCAATCTGCGGATGGGAGATAGTGGCATGTTCAGCAGCCTGTTTAATTCTCGCTGAGATTGGCAATGTTCGATTCAATATCATCGGGTGTTCTAAGCGTAATGTTTTCCGTACAATGACTGCTGAGATATTTTTTGAACCCCAGCCAATTAACACGATTGATCATCTTCACATATGTGTCAGGTAAGTTACTTCTTAATGGGCTACAAATTGTAATTATCGTCGGGGAGTGATCGGTTGAGAGATCAAGAGAAGCTTGAACTTGAATTAAATCCCTAGAGATATTTGTTATGACGCCAAAATCTATAACATCCGGAATTTTTTGTATGTCAGTAGGCCAATAAGTGGGCTCCCCACTCGAAATGACATCCAAGCCCATTTTTGAAATAGTGTTGAACAATGCTCGACCTCTGCGTGTAACAAGGCGCGAACCCCAGAACGGATGTTTCGCATTGTAGTCTCCAGCTGCTACAAAACAAGGTCCAAGAGATTTGTAGAAATCCTCATATTGATTCTCAGTGATTGAAAATCTGGGAGGGGAGTAAATTGATGATATAACGAAATTTGAACAAAAACTTTCAATGCCAATATTTGTTGCTTGTAGGTATTCTTCACAAATGTTATCAAGAACATAGTGCTTGAGTCTTGATTTTATTAGAATTGCTGATCCACCGCAAGCCCTTCCTCTAGGGTCCTTTGTATCATATATAGTGTAGCCATAAATTTTAAAAAGACTTCTCGAAGTCAAATGAGTCTCAGATACTAACATTATATCAATATTTTTTTCCGTGAGGAAGTGCTGAAGTTCATTTTTATGTTGGCGAATGCCGTTTGCGTTCCAGAAACATATTGTTAACGTGTTCATGGCTTATTAAGTATTGCTTGAAGCAGAGTATTCTGCATTCGCAACATTTCTTGCAACATGCTAGTCATATTTGTTGTAAAATTGTTTATAGTTTGCACAAGATTTTCAATAGTGGCTTCAAGGCGATTAAAATTAAAGTTTGAGTTTGTATTTGTTGAATTATTTTGCGGTGAAACATTTTGTGTCGGAATAGAACTAGCCTTAGCAGCATCTGCATACGATACACGGGAAGTAACTGTTTGGCTCACTTGCGCAATAGTGGCGGATAAAGCGTTTGCTGATTGGGCTGGGGCTAATTTAGGTTTTTGCCTTATAGTCTGTTTGACAAAAGAGTACACAGGACAACCTCTGTAGTTAGCGGTGTGATTGCCTCCACAATTACTGCATTTTTTATCACTTTGATCTTTTGGTTTGTTGCAGCTAGCGGTGCCGTGTAATTCGCCGCACACAACACAAACAGAGGGTAAATTGCAGTATGTTTTTGTATGGCCATATTCTTGGCAATTATGGCACTGTACAGGACCTGAACGCTTATGTGGCTCTTCAACTGTGATTTTTCGGTACAAGAGGTATTTTAAATTATAAATTGGATGCGTCTCATTTTTTTTTCAATTTTATATCATTAGGCTCAAGTTCAACACGAAATAGGGGTTGGGGAATCTTTTCTCTATTTATTATATTGGACACATTTTTTACCTTGAACCCCTGGAGGACGAGTGCATCTCTTATTTCTTCGGGGACAACATAAGAATCTATGCCCTTCAATACGATCTGCATGCCTTTAGCGCTCTTAGCTGGTATGTGTAGAAGCTTGTTTTACTTTTTTCAAATTCAGCAACCATTTTGCGGAAATCTTTTTCGTCATAAATTTGGATTTTAGTTTCATAGATGTTGCCACGTTTTATTGGAACAATGTGAAGTTTATTCTCACCAATGACCGAAATTAATTTTTTAATAAGGGCATTTGAATTTTTTTTGTCTCAAATAGATTGGTGGCGGCTTGGATGTTTTGTTCGAGGATGCCTCGGGTTTGTCGTTGTCATCTTGAAAAATTTTAAACCGGTTTTGGAGATTAGTTGAGGCTGCGCTGTTATCCCTAGACACTTTTGGAGCAGATGAGATTTTTGAAGAATTCGGGCTTCGCCCACGCTTTACTATGATTATATATCTGTCCATTCCAACTTGTACCTTGAGTTTCGAGCCGCTGTTATCTGTAGTGATAACTTTGTTAAGTGATGAACACGAGCCTGAAGGGGATGATATTACTGACTTATATGAAGAAGTTCTGGGCAACTGTAATGTTAATGCATCATTACTATTTGGCATTGGACAAAGCGAAGTTGATCGCTGACGAAAAATTGGCGTTGCCGTTAACAAAAGATTTTCATCAGATTTATTTTTTATATTTTTTTCATCCAGAGTTTCAGAACTCACAGTAAAATAAGCATTTCTGCCGTTAGAACTCACTTCAAATTCTTTTGTATTTGAGGAATTCATACAAAGAATTCCTCAAGGGTTATTCGTTTGTGTTTTTTTTTTATTTCGGTATTTTTTGTTTTTGTTATTTATGATTGTTTGTTTGACTTTGAGGTATTCCTCAATATCACTTTGTTTAAGTTTTTTTGCGGTTTTTTTTTTTGTTTTTGTTATTTTTACTATGTAAAAAATATTAGCAAAGCATAAAGCTTATTTATTAAAGACAGTATGTATGTACCTATTACGAATAATATGTACTACTAATATTTTTTGTTTTGTATAATTTTTGTTTGTTTGGTAAGTAAGTAAAATTTCGCTATTCGACTGTTCGCTATGAAGGTACCACGAGAACTGAAATCATCAATATAGAAATAGTAAGTATATAATTCTTTGGTTACATTAAAGAAATTGTATTTAATTTAATTCATTTGAAGATCAAAACGACTTTAATCTGGCGCCACAGCGTGTTTTTTTACTGAAATTCAGTAAAAGATTCTTGCAAGGAAAAATATCTCAAAATCAATTAATAAAAATAACTTGAATACATACATTCATAACTCTGAATAAAATGAAAATAATAATAATTTATTTATATATCATTCATTTATTTAATATTTATTTAATAGTGCACATGCAAATATTAGTTGTTTTTTTTGGATTGGTAAACTTTTAATTTAGTTTTAAATAAAATAAATAAAATTTAACGAAAGTAAATGTATAACCCCCAGTTTTTGACTGGCTAATCAAACTGTAATTATTTTTAAGTTCTAATTAAATACGAAAATGTGTTTTCGAGTGCATAATTAAATAATAATTAAATACCCAAACTTGTGTAATTAAATACTACTTAAGTTTTATGAACGTACCATATGTTTTTATGCGTGTATGTGTTTATTGAAAACATACACATGACATCATGTGGTCGGGTTGAAAACATCATGTGGTCGGGTTAAGAAGAATTTCGTTTAAATTTCATAAATATATAACATATGCAATACAAAGTTACATATTATTGAATAAAGTAATAGAAAATGTATTATAATGTTCGTTTGATTTCATAAAATGAGTTTGTATGCAATTTTAATTTTCTACATGTTTATAACCTAACTTTTTTGTTTATGCTAAACAGCTGTTCTTTAGAAGTTTTGCAGTGGTGCCGTACTTTCAACGTAATTTAATAAGAACTTTAATTAACCACTGAAAAAATGAAATCGTATTTAATTACAACTTAATTTTAAATAAAAATTAGCTAATTACGTACTTAATTATTAAGTTAAAAACTGCGGGTAAGTATATGTATTGTATCCTACCTTCATATAAAAAATTGGTATGCCCTATAAAAATACCCCCTTTTCCCCTTTATAGGGCAAATTCTATAATAAAAACTATCCTATGTTCGTTCTCGGATCTCAAGGTATCTACATACCAAATTTCATCGAAATCGGTCCAGCGGTTTAGCCGTGAAAAGGTAACAGACAGACAGACAGAGTTACTTTTACATTTATAATATTAGTATAGAGTATGGATTATATTTATTTAAAGTATTAAATTGATTAAATTAGGAGAAAAATTAAAAATTTGACCCCTTAAGCAACGTAACAGATGTTAGATTTTGCAGGCTTCCATTCCAATCAGGTGGGCCTAAGTCCTGTTGGCTCCCATTGTGCTGAACGTAAAACAGGAAGTATCATTGTCGAGCTTAGTGTTTCAAACTTTTGACATGTGACTTTATCAAACTTAGTTTAACTTTTTTATGTATGTATTTTAAGCTCGGGTAGTTAAACCCCTCACAATATTTTACACAAATCTTCACGGAATTCGATTTTCATATGGATGACTTTTTTTACAAATAATCAAAATACCAAAGCAAGAACAACAAAAACAAAACAAATTTTATCTTTCGTTCAATCACCGTTCGTTAAAAGTCAATAAGAACGATGAACTATGAACGAAATGAACGAACTAGTTCATTTCATCGTTCGGATCAATCTGAACGATTCAGTAAAATGAATTATTATGCACAACTCTAATAGTATGTTCACACGGACAGCAATTATCGAGGTTCGCTCTCCCATTCACGGTTCGCGGCCGAATCTTGATTGAATCAACATGGTTCGCCATACAAATTTTTGAGAGCGAACCAACTTGGTTCATTTTTAACCTACAGTTAGTGTCATTAATATTCGGTTTTCAGACTCACATTCAATAAAAAGTTTACCAAACAATGGAAACCATTAAACTGAAAACTTTCTTTCATTATTTAATTTAGCAATTGATTACAAATATGAATTTATAAAAAATAATCGAAAAAATTATATCAGTAGGTAAAAACTGACAGATTACTTGACGTACTTCAAAAAATGTCGCGTCATTAATATTCGAGTTTGAACCGTTTTGATTAGAATTAGTCCTTTTAAGGATATTTATCTCATCAGAGGACTTCAATTAAAAAATTTGACACATATTGAAGAAAAAAAATGTACGATATTTTTTCCGAATATCAGTTTAGTTTTCCTCCCTGTTGTAACTAAATTTCAGAATGTGTCACAGATTTTGCGAGATGAATTTGTCACTCAAACTTTGATTAAGAATAATATCTACCAATTCGTGGGTAAGATGAATTATTTTGAAACAATTACATGCAGGCTATACCCGAATGGGGGTGTTTTATGACAAGGGTCATATCCTTCGTAATAGTGAAATGTGTTAAAAATATCATAAACAAGATTCAGAGAGCGAAGCAGGTGATTCAGCTTGTCGTCTAAACATAGCATAACTGTATCTGCGAACCATGAAGAAATTGCTATCATCGCTAGTTTTGATAACAAATTATCGTTAATTAATCTGAACTAGCTATCAAAACAGAATGAGTACATACACATACACATTTTTAAACAAAAAAACACACAAAAAATGATTGCGAGTATGAATTAATAATATTAGAACACATTTTATTAATTATTTTTGCTTGATTTGTTTATCTACTGTAAAAAAGCAAATAACACAGAATATAAAACGCGTATCAACTATTCACGTATATACATATGTATGCATGTATGTATATACATGAAAACAGTGATGCCAACTTTTGATACTCAAAGCGCGTAATAATTTTTTGAAAAGGGGCTAAATTGAAAAAATATACATTTAACTAGGAACTAGTTTTAAAATGTTTCTGTCTTAAATCAAAACATCAACAAATTTTGTTAAGTAATTTATTAAAAATTAATATGTACCTATCATAAGATCAATACATACATAAGTACATTAGCTCGAGATATTACATTTCATATTACATTTTAATAAGGTAGATATAAATAGTGTACCTACATATATACATAATAGAAGTATATATGCATATGTATGTATCCTTGTTTACATAAGTACATACATACAAAATTTCAATATTTTGCTCTTTCAAAAACATACATTATCCTGTTTTTAGGCTATACTGAATATCTTTCAAATCACAAAAAATTCGAAGAAATAGAAGATTATTCTATATTATTCTTCTTGTTTAAATTGGTAAACTAACAAAATAAAATGAGTTAAAAGTCGATATTGCTAAATTAAAGAAAGACAAAGTTCACAAAGACTAAAATCTAGCCATATTGAACAAAAAGTAAAAAGGGGCTAAAGGGCTGAAAGCAAATTCGATCGAAATAATTTCATTTCCGTAATTAGGTTCTGCAGAAAACGAAAAACTAAGAATTTGCTCGATGAATAATACTCGGAATTGTAATTTTCTCTATGTGAAAGTACAAAAATCTGTTTGAAACAACTTTATTTCAACACAGAAAATTTTTTTCAACCATATATTTAAAATATGTTTATTTTATTTAATTTGTTTACATATTTAAGATATTTTCTCAAGTCTTAAAGAAATTAAATAAAACTTTAACACATACAGTACGTTTGGATATGAAAGTGGATCTGAAGCAATTTTTCGGCAAAATCTTGACCGCTCTGGGCATCCAAAATTGCAGTTATTGCAATTGCAGACAATGAATGTATAATTTTTTTAATTTGGTTCACTTCAATAAAAAAAATTTATCCTTTGGTATTTTGTTGATCTTCTAATACGAGGTACAATGTGTTTTTTGTTGCCAAATATTACCACATTTAAATTGAAAACAATCGAATTGACGTTTTTTCGGAATCAACAAATCGATCGAAATCTGAAGAAGGTAAAACAAAATCGATCGAAAAAAATATTTGTCAAAATGAACCACGAATGTGTCGTCTGAACACGAGGGTTCGCAATCGTGGTTCAGAGAGCGAATCAAGTGGTTCATGTTGCCGTCTGAACATAGCATAATTGAAATGTTTTGCATGTGTATCAGGGATGGCATTGGGAATTTCGAAATTGTACCAACAACTTTCAAACATTGTACTTTTTTACCTTAATTGCAGTGATGGTATTTCGGTGCGTTTGGGGTATTTTTTGGTGCTTTTTGCCTCTTCATAAACTGCGAAATTTTGTTCAGTACCCTTTTTAAAAAAGCGGGTATTTACAGTGCTTTTTAACATTTTCTCACAGTGCTTTTGGTGCTTTTTTGTTAAATAAGAATATTTTTAATTTTACAAACCTAAAATGCTTTTAAGCGCTAATAGCAGCATCTCTCTTTAATTAATTCTCTGCATAAAATTTGATTGATAGTAGTACGCAATAAGCATTTGTTAAAGCTTACACAAATATTTAATCATCCTAGAACAATTGACAGGATGAGGTTGTCAATAGCAGTCAGTTGTTTTAGACAACGGGTAGCCAAGTCCCAATTTTTTGGTATCGTATGGACATGCTGTCAATGCTGACAACTGGAATAAGGGTGAATATCGCAAAAAAAAAACGTTTAAGTTAGTTAAGAAAAAAGTGTTGCTTTTAATGCATTTTGTATGTGTAAATGATTTTTCAGTAACATCTTTATCCTAATCTAGGCCTAAGCTTCACTTACCAAATGACTAACACCGATCATATAACTACTAACATTTTGAAAAATTAATATAATTAATATTAAATATTTTGAGGCAAAAATTTGAAATTATATAATAAGGTTTTACACCCCAAACTCTCCTTTTTTTAAATGTCTTACCCCCAGTTTTTGACTGACTAATCAAACTGTAATTATTTTTAAGTTCTAATTAAATACAAAATTGTTTTTTTGAGTGCATAATTAAATAATTATTAAATACCCAACCTTGTTTAATTAAATACTACTTAAGTTTTATGAATGTACCATATGTTTTTATGCGTGTATGTGTTTATTGAAAACATACACATGACATCATGTGGTCGGGTTGAAAACATCATGTGGTCGGGTTAAAAAGAATTTCGTTTAAATTTCATAAATATATAACATATACAATACAAAGTTTCATATATAATGGAATAAAGTAATAGAAAAATGTATTATGATGTTCGTTTGATTTCATAAAATTAGTTTTTATGCAATTTTAATTTTCTACATGTTTATAACCTAACTTTTTTGTTTATGCTAAACAGCTGTTCTTTGGAAATTTTGCAGGGCTGCCGTGTTTTCAAAGTAATTTAATAAGAACTTTAATTAACCACTGAAAAATTGAAATCGTATTTAATTACAACTTAATTTTAAATAAAAATTAGCTAATTACGTACTTAATTATTAAGTTAAAAACTGCGGGTTAATGTATTAAAATTAAAAAATAAGTGTTGCTGCTTTTTTACCCTCTTTTTCGTATTTTTTTGCGCTTTTTACCCTTTTCGCAACAGCTTAATGTGCGTTTGCTCTTCGCAGAGATACCAACACTGCTTAATTGTACTAAAATATTTTTTAGTTCAAATTACATATTTTTATATGTTTTTAATAAATAATCGACTTTGTTCTGGCAACCGAATCGTTTTCACAAATTTGCTTGTAAGTTGGGATGTTAAATTTAAAATATACAAATTAATACACGCAGCACATGCTTATCATCCGAATTTATAAGAAAAATTATTTGGAAAACTAGTCATTGGTGTACTATTGTACATTGCGAGTTTGAATGTTACCAAAAAAAGTACAATTGTACCAACATTGCCAACACTGGTGTATATTGATCAGGAACCAGGGCTGCCAGATAAAATTATCGAAAAATCGTCGAAATACCGATAACATACAAAAAAATCGTCATTTCATACTTAAAAAAATCGGACAAATCAAAATGTACTTTTTGTAAACATGTATACATATCGTCTGTTGGTTTCTGGTTTGCTGCAGACATAATGTATTTTGAATATACTGTGCCGCAAACCAGAAACCAACCAACGATGTTTTATTTTATAAATGTATTTATTACCAAACAATAACATAACAATTCGTGTTCATATATGAATTCTACAAGAAGCCAATCCGACGATTTTGTGCTAGATTAAACAAAAAATGCTGCAATGTTCTTTAAGCTATTACAAAATAGTTGTAGTAGAAGTCGTACTACGACACCCGTAATAAGGCCCATTGTATCTTTACAATAGAAGGTAGAACATAATAGAAAGTGTAATATTTGAATATTCTCGGATATATTGATTTCTCAATAAGTGGGTGATTTAGCTGATGTGTGTACATAGGCAGAATATAGGTATGTGTGTACTTAAGCTGAGTTCCAAATGATAGGTCATTAAGTCAATTCAAGGTGAATATGTACAAGTTTATTAAATGTATGTATGTATGTTAATTCAAATGCACATAACTTGAGTAACTTTTATATAAACCAATTTGCTTTTCTGTAATTCGATATAATTATGTACATAGGTAGTATATAGGTGAGTTTAAACACAATGTAGCGATTAAATATTTAATTCAAAATTAAGTTAATTTAAGAATTTAAAGTTCAATTTTTAGGTAGACAAATTTAGGTAATTAATTATTCACTTTAGAAAAGTTTTAGGTAAATTCAAGTATTTTAATTTTTAGATGAATTTCAACCAAGTTTAACAATTTCACTTTATAACATTTCAATAAGTTTAAGTATTTAACTTTAGCAACTTTTAGAATAATTTTAAATACATATACATATAGGTTAGATCAATTAAAATGAATTTTCATTATTTCACTTGGCACAATTTTAAATTATTTTAGTAGATATTCAATTAACAACTTGATCTAGAACAATGTAAAGTTATTAGCTCAGTGGCTGAAAATACAATGCTTTTCGACTTAACAATTTTCTATTTCAAGACTTTCTTTAGTTACAATTTTTTTTGTTGTAATTTTTAACGAAAGACATTATTTGATAGATTTTGGGTTGCCATACTTTTATTATAAATTTAATTTAATTTTTTTTATTTTTTATATAATATTAAAGTTAAAATTTTATTGTTCAAACTATGTGGTTTGAACATAGCGCCGGCCTTGAGCTCTCGCGATCATCATTGACCCTTTCGCACGCATAAAACGTATTGCTTCCACTATCACCTTGGTATTTGCTGTTGTGGACGGCTCTGGCTTAGGCTGCTTAGCGTGTCGCGTTGCTGGCTTCTTGCTTCCTTTTGATGTTGCTGGATTTTGACGTTTGTTTGAGTTAGCGGTTTCTAGCTTCCTTGGACGACGTGAGGTTTTAGGCCATATGTGTAGCATGGTATGATGATACTGGCGCATTTTCGGCAGGTGTCCTTTGATGCACATGCCCTAAATCATGGCTTTTCGCTAGGCAATTGGAGCAATAGTGATACTTCTCCACTACATCCTCCCTCTTACGTGGGTTTATTCTAAGAAACTTGTGGCAAATTCTAAGCGGGTGGAATTTCTTACACAATGCGCACTTATAAGTATCCACGGTGAGCCTTTTATTGCTACTTCTACGTTGCTTGCGGTTGTTGGTTGATGGACGTGTTGATTCCAGTCGTCGATTAGTTCTAGTGGAAGGAGTAATAAATTAATGAATTAGTAGATTTCTTATTTGAAATGTAGGTTGACATAAGTTAGATTTTAGCGTTTAGTATGAATGAGTGAGTTATGAGTATTGAGCATTTTGTCACTTAAGCCCCACATTCCTCCTTCAAAAGAGGAAGATAACACAATTTGACTATAGGACGAGTTATGATTCCGGTGCTTATACACACCTCTGCTGTGCGTGTATTGTTATCTACACCTGGGAGTGTTTTCTCTATTCTTCCTAAGCGCCATTTGTGGGGCGGTTGTAGATCGTCGATCACTACTACTAAATTGCCTACCTGAATATTTGAAGAAGACTCTCTCCATTTGTACCGCTTATGCAAAGATCTCAGGTAATCTTCTTTCCATCGTATAGAGAATTGATGGTGGATTACCTTCAACTTTTCCCAACGAGTAATGATGGACATGTTTTGGCAATTTTGCTCTGGCAAGGCCATTAAGGGAGCTCCTCACAGAAAGTGCCCGGGAGTTAGGGCAGTCAAATCTGCGGGGTCTTCTGAGATTGCTGATATCGGTCGGGAATTTAGCACGCTTTCGATTCTCGCTAGGACAGTATTGAATTCTTCGAAAGTGAATTTGTGACCCCCAGCTATGCGCTTGAGATGAAATTTGAAACTTTTAACGGCTGCTTCCCATAACCCACCCATATGAGGAGCGTGTGGTGGTATAAACTTCCATTCAAACCCGTGTGAAATATATTTTTGAGCGACGTCTTGGGCAACATTATTTATGAAAGTAGTAAACTCTTGTTCTAGTATTCAGCTTGCTCCGAGAAAATTGCGGCCATTATCTGTGAATACCCTTTGGGGGAGCCCCCGCCTCCCAACAAATCGAGCAAATGCGGCTTGAAATGCCGCTGAAGATAAGTCTGAGCAGAGTTCTAAATGGATAGCTTTGGTGGTGAAGCAAACGAAAACACAGACATATCCTTTTAGTGTAGGAGCTTTTCGTAAAAGAGATGATTTTATGTCGAAAGGCCCAGCAAAGTCGATTCCTGTAGTTTGGAAGGGAAGAGACAAATTACATCTTTCGGGAGGTAATGGAGCCATTATTTGAGTGCACGGTTTTTGCTTGTAAATTATGCACCGTTTACAGTGACGTATTATCTTTTTACTCTTCTTTATAAAATACACCCTGGGATAAACAAATGAGGCGTGATTTTACAAAATGTATTTCCTTTTGAAGTAAATTGTGCGTTGTTTCTGTATTATGAATAGTGTCTGGCCTAATGTTTTTTATTGAATTGTTAAAAAACATAAATTAATTGTTATATACATATGACTCGTAAAGCTCTTGTGTATGAAGAAAAGTTTTCCAGTATGTCATTTTCTTCAACTTGTGTTTGTATACATTGAATTTCAATTGTTTGACTTTCTATGGGTTTTGTTACTTTTCCTAGGGGATTTCGTTTTGGCCATTCAGAAGCGGGTTTTGTTAGCCATGACGGCCCTCGCCACCATAGAGAGTTATGAACAAGATCCTTTGGGCGGCATCCCCGTGTTCCGATATCTGCTGGGTTGTCCTTCGTCGGGACAGGTTTCCAAGTTGCACTTGGTGCCAGAACGTGAATTTGAGCAATTCTGTTGGACACATATGTTTCCCATGATGACGGAGGTTTGGAAAGCCACCCTAGTACAATACACGAGTCCGTCCATAAATATATTTCATTTGAGTCAAATCTTAGAGACGAACTTACGTAGTTGACCAGTTTTGCTAATAACAGAGCGCCATTTAATTCTAGTTTTGGGAGGCATACTGTTTGAATGGGTGCTACTTTACATTTTGCTACCAATAAGTTTGTAAATGTTGTGTGAGTACGCGTTTGACATCTGACAAATATTGTTGCACAATACGCAGATTTAGAGGCGTCTGCAAAACCGTGAATTTGTACGGAATATGAGGGGTTGTATTGCAACCCTCGCGGTATGGATATAGTTTCTACTTGGGAGATGTCTTGAACTAGATTATTCCATAATTTTAGCGAATCTTCTGATACTTCTTCATCCCAATGTAGACCTTCTAATCATAACTGTTGCATTAAAATTTTTGTCCTGATGACTATAGGGGCTAGCGATCCAGCTGGGTCGAATAGTTTTGCTACTGCTGAAAGTACTTGGCGTTTGGTAATTTTCGTTGCTTGCTCGATGGACGAGAAGCTGTACGTAAATGAGTCACTGAGTGCATTCCATTTTATACCAAGATTTTTGGTAGAGCTTGTCTCATGGAAGCGAAGAAAGTCCAGATTATAAACATCTTCTTTCGGTAAATGTATAAGTAACTTTGGATCATTTGCGGTTATCTTTTTTAGCGGTAGCACTGCTGACTTTAGTACTTCTATGAGCTGGGTTTGAGCGTTCAGGGTTTCTTCTATTGTATGCCCTCCAAATAATATGTCGTCAACGTAAGTTTCTGATCTTAAAATTGAGGCTGCCCTGGGATAATTAGCTTCAGAATCTAAAGCTAGCTGTAGCAACGTACGAATTGCTAGAAAGGGGGCACAGTTTACCCCAAATGTGATAGTTTTCAACTGGAAATCTAGTACAGGACTGTCTGGTTTGGGCTGAAATACGATTTTTTGGAATGGCCTATCCTCTGGGTGCATGAAAATTTGACGATACATTTTTTGTATGTCGCCGCTAAATACGAATTGATATTTTCTCCAATTAAGTACTGTTGTCATTAAATCATTTTGTAGTGTAGGGCCAGTATAGAGAACATCATTTAGGGAAAATTGAGATTTCGTTTTTCTTGAGGCGTTAAACACGATTCTCACCTTGGTGGTTTTGTGATCTGCCCGCACTACCGCATGATGTGGTAAATAAAACGAGTGATATTTACCCTCTACCATAATTTCTTGAGACGAAGTTTCTTCCATGTGATCTAACGTCCTGTATTCGCTAAGAACTGCCATGTATTGAGACTGCAGCTCAGGATTTTTTTACAACGTTTTGTCTATTTTGGAGTTTTGGGCCAAAGCTATGAATCGTGATGATCCGAGGAAAATTTCTTTGGGAAACTCTTTTTTGAATGGAAGTCTTACGACATATCTCCCATTTAGTGTTTGTGTGAATAAGAAGGTGTTTGCTTCTGTTTTATATACCTATATAAAGTGTAAAAATTGTTTCCTTGTGGTACTCCCTGTTTTTATTTTTGTGTTAGTGGAATGTGCTTTAATACTTTAATTGTGAATTGCTTGAGTTTTAATATTATTTTTGTTTTTTCTTCTCCTAATCGTTTTAAACTTGCATGAAAATTTAACAAATATTTTTCACAATTGTTTTTGTTTTAATTTAATGTTAATATAAATTGAAACTAGATTTGTATACAGACTTACTTGTACCACTGTAGAGAGGAACCAAGTTTGGTGGTTGAAAATTTTGGTTGTTTGTTTTTGTTGTTAAGAGAAAGCGAGTTGTTTATCCCTATGTTTTTACTTATTGTTTGATATTAAGCTATGTACACACGGTTGTCAGATCTTACAATATTGTTAGATCTGGCAATGTGCTGACATTGTACTGACAATCAAAAATTGCAAGTGTATGGCAGATTGACAGTTCACACGGTTGTATCAAATTTGTCAGGAAATCTTACAATTTATTGCTAGATGATTGTATGACAATAAAATCAGCTGACAAAATCGTCAGCAAAAAAATTGTAAGTTCACACGGTTGTCATATGCAAAAATTGCCAGACATTATTATGCGTTGCCAGACTCAAAGCGCTTGTTAGAAATTGTTAAATATCAATCGTTTGTGGTGGTGTTAAATGTAAAAAGTGAAAATATTAATTATTATGGACCATAAAGAAGCAACTGCAATGATTTTGGCTGCATATATTTTATTAAATATATTTTCTTTAAAATCAAGCGTGTACAGTGTTGCCCATAGAAATAATTCTCTTACAATGACGCCATTGTCAGATGCACGAACTTCGCGCATCTGACAATATTAAAATGTCTGACAAATAGCTGGCAATAATTTTACAATGTGTTCACACGATTGTAAGATGTCTGACAATTTGTTGTCAGCTGCTAGTCTTGCAATGGACTGACAATGATTTTTCTGGCAACGACGTCTGACAAAAATTGCCAGTTCACACGGTTGTAAGAAATTTTGAGCACATTTTACTGGCAATATTGTAAGATCTGACAACCGTCTGTACATAGCTTTAGTTTCTTTTTTTTTCTTCTTACTCTTAAATTTGTAGTGGACTGTATTTAATTTTGCCTGTGCGACCTTAGAAATTTTAACACAATTGCCATTAAGGGGAATTTAAATATGTATATACTAATATATCCATCACGAAATGAATAGTGTAAAATTTATTATTTAATGTTTGTATTGTTTCAATAATTGAATATGGATGACTTATTTTCCGTTTAATTAAGTATTCTGTCTTAACTTCAGTATAATCCAGAATTACTTGATACTTCAATTGACACAACGGTCACACTGTTGCTTTGCAGATTAATATTGAACCAATTTTTCTCCGAGCATTTTTTTTTTGGATAATAAAGAGTTTTAAAGAGTAAACACTATGAGTGATAATCAGTGTTGTCAGATATGGCGATATCTCGCCAAACGTGGCGACAAAAATTTGTTTTTGGCGATGAAAATTTTGAAATGGCGATTGGCGATTTACTTGGCGATATTTGAACTCCTTGGCGATATTTTTGGCTATATTTTTACGATTTCAATAAAATATAATAATGTTAAAACTATGAAATTTTTTATATAAGCAATTTCTTCTCCAACATGAAACATTTCGTGAAAAAAATTCCAAATGTTGTGACTCTTTATCTCAAACAAAAATTTTCTGAAACTCAAGAAGTTTAAAAAAAAATTATGGACCAAAAAATCTCATTTGGTGTTTATGAAACACAGTGGGGAAAACTTCCTTTTATAAATTGAAACCAACATTTTGATAATGAAGCAGGAAAAAGGCTGCAAGAGTTATCGCCTAAATTGTATGATTACGACGATGCTGCTGGCACTTACTACTATTTGTAGAAATTACGGGCATAAGATTGATTTTTGGAATAAGTTATTTTTCAGTCTTTTTATACGTCAGTATTTTTTATATGTCAATTTAAATACTCTGCAATATTATTGCATATGTTGTTCTAAAAAGAAAATATTGCCCAATTATCCCGACAGTCAAAAAGTAAACAACATTGAACAATGTTGTCACCACATTACACAATTCTCTTGATTGTACAATAAAAATCAAAAGTGTTTTGGTATTTGCCAATATATTGTGCCACCTTCGAATATGACATACACTTTGGCTATATTATTGTACAATACGAAAAATTGCACAATTATATTGCAAGTGTGTGGGCCGCTTTAAATAATAATTTTTTATGTTTCACGATAGACTTTACCTACTGAATTTAAAATTTAACGATATTTGTAATGTACATAATTACATAATAAAAATATTTTTGCAGCTAAAATTTAATGTTTTATTATGTTGGCGATACTTGGCGATATTCGACAATGCATTTGGCGAGGAGGCCGAAAATAAATCTGACAACACTGGTGATAATTCATAATCTTGGAGTAATAATTTGGCAACATAAAGAGAATCCTTTAACTTGGATTTTTTGAAATAAGTCGACAACGGAGGTTTTTTTTTCTTTTTACAATTTATAATTTATTTATGTAAATTCGATGTAAAGAAAAAACCCACAAGAAAAATATTAAATACGTATATATGTACTTATGTAGATCGCTTCAACTTTTGCTATTTAATTTAACGGGTATGTACGGTAAATAGCTTTATGTGTAGTTATATACTTATGTACATATGTACAGTTACCGGCAAGTATATGTATACTTATATACTAGATCTATAAAAACCGCAACAGGTTATTTATCGATAAAAGCATCTTTGTACATATGTAGGTATATACATACATAGGTATCCATAAAAACCGCAAGAAGTGAAGGCATTTACATATGTATGTATGTGTTTTTGCGTGTGTCTGATTTATTTTAAAGACTTACTACATACCTCATGTTTTGTTGTTAAGTTTGCTGAATACTTTTACCAACTCTTAAGGACTATGAATATTCTCGGATATATTGATTTCTCAATAAGTGGATGATTTAGCTGATGCATGTACATAGGCAGAATATAGGTATGTATGTCCTTAAGCTGAGTTCCAAATGATAGGTCATTAAGTCAATTCAAGGTGAATATGTACAAGTTTATTAAATGTATGTATGTATGTATGTTAATTCAAATGCACATAACTTTTTTTTTTTTTTTTACACACATATATTTATTTATTGTATCTTCAAAATATGAACTAACAATAAGTATTCAAATCTTAAATCTATATATAATTATTATGCCCGACCAGTATCGGACATAAACTTAGTGATAGTAACTAATAATACATAAATTTCGTATTAAGCACAATAAATATTTTCAAGAAGTATCATTTGGGGTGCTGATTATTAGAGCCCTTGTGTCCCTCGTTTTTAGGCGGATATGTCCAGTAAAGTTCAAGATATTACGAGCAAGCGGATTAGGATGTGACTCGAGTTTTGTTAAATATTTACCTGCGTATTTTGCGATTTCTTCAGTCACTAGTGGCATATTTAAATCACGATGTATATTTGAATTTTTGATGTACCATGGAGCCGATGTTATTAACCGTAAAATTTTGTTTTGCTGTCGTTGGATTCTATCCACATTTGAAGCTGAAGCAGTGCCCCATAGCTGAATTCCGTAGCACCATATTGGCTTCAAAAGCGACTTGTATATCAAAAGTTTGCAGTCTAGACTGAGTGTTGAATTTCTGCCAATCAACCAATGTATTTGAGTTAACTTAAGTTTCATTTGAATTAGTTTAGCGTCAATATGATGTTGCCATGTAAGCCTTCGATCAAGGTGTATGTATGAGAATGTTGAGGAATATTTTGATTATTGATTCGAATGGGGGAACAGGTATCTTTTCTTAGGGTAAACGTTATATGAACACACTTTTGTTCATTTACTTTAATTTTCCATAAGTTCAACCATCTTTCAAGCTGGGTAATGTGTGCTTGGAGATTGCGGGATGCCTCATCAGGGTTTTTGTGCATACTCATACAGGCTGTATCATCAGAAAATGTAGAAGTGTGGATGTTATTGCTGATAGGCATATCACAGGTATATATTAAATACAAGACTGGCCCCAAAATACTACCCTGTGGCACACCAGAAGATATAGATTCGGGCACACTCATGAAGTCTCCTTCCACAACAGTAAACTTCCTATCAACAATGTAACTTTCCAAAAGTTGTTCTATATTTATTGGAAAATATGTCTTCAATTTTAAAAATATGCCTTTGTGCCATACTTT
Source organism: Tachina lurida (assembly GCA_944452675.1). NCBI lineage: Eukaryota > Metazoa > Arthropoda > Insecta > Diptera > Tachinidae > Tachina > Tachina lurida. The sequence goes on from OX101754.1 coordinate 56,569,264, forward strand.
GTCAAATGCCTGAGAAACATCAATAAAAAGGGCAGAACAATACTTCTTTTCTTCAAAAGTCCTCCTTATAACTTGAACCAATCTATGCGTTTGCTCAATAGTGCTATGCTGACTTCTAAAGCCAAATTGATGGTCCGGGATGCACCCATTATCAGCTAAAATTGTGGACAATTTAGTCATGAGCAGCTTTTCGAAAAGTTTTGAAACTGTTGATAGTAAGCTTATAGGCCTATATGACTCAGCCTTGGTAAGATCTTTGCCCGGCTTCGGAATCATTTTAATCTTGGCAAGTTTCCAGTTATGTGGAAAATACTGCATTCGTAAAATGGCATTAAAAATAAATAGCAGGATTCTTATTGCAATATGAGGCAAGTTCATCAGCATCTTGTTGCTAATTCCATCAATACATGGAGCTTTCTTCGGATTAAGTTCAGCAATTAGTTTATGTACATCGCGCATCTTAAACTTTATGGGTCGCGGGGGTAGAGCAACTACACTCGGCAAATCAGCAACACCAGTACATGTGTTTGGGGTAAATACGTATTTTAAATGATTTGCAGATATGTTAGCTTTTTCAGTATCACTTCTTGCCCAACCTCCGGTAGATGTGCGCAGAGGTGGTTTAAACTCAACGGGGGTTTTCAGCTTTCTAGCAGCGCGCCACAAAGAGTAATTAGATGCTGGAGTGACATCAAGACCTTCCAGATAATTTTTAAGAGATGCAGTTTTTTCAATTGCAAGTAACTCTTGGAGTCGTTTAGTGAACTCTTTAAATCTGATTTTAAGTTGTGGTGATCTGTGCTGTTGCCATTCCCTTCTAGCTCTTCTTTGTTCACACACGACACGTTCAACATCGGTAGAATAAATTTTATTAAATCCAGTCTGCGGATGGGAGGTAGTAGCATGTTCAGCAGCCTGTGCAATCATTTCGTTAAGGTTGGCGATGTTAGCTTCAATATCCTCGGGTGTTCTTAGCGTAATATTTTCCGTGCAATGACTACTAAGATATTTTTTGAATCGCAGCCAATTTACACGATTGATCATCTTCACATACGAGTGAGGTAAATCACTTCTATGTGGGCTACAGATTGTAACGATCGTGGGAGAGTGATCGGACGAGAGATCTAAAGAAGCTTCAATTTGAATTAAATCCCTAGAGATATTTTTCATAACGCCAAAATCTATTACATCCGGAATTTTATTTATGTCAGTAGGACAGTAAGTAGGCTCCCCACTCGAAATGACGTCCAAGCCCATTTTTGAAATTGTGTTGAACAATGCCCGACCTCTGGGTGTAATATGACGCGAACCCCAGAACGTATGTTTAGCATTATAGTCGCCAGCTGCCACGAAACAAGGGCCAAGAGATCTATAGAAATCCTCGTATTGATTCTCAGTAATTCCGAATCTGTGAGGGGAGTAAATTGATGATATCACAAAATTTGTGCAAAAATTTTCAACACAAATATTCGTTGCTTGTAGATGTTCCTCACAAATGTTGTCAATAATATAATGTTTGAGTCTATACTTTATAAGAATTGCTGATCCACCGCACGCTCTTCCTCTCGGGTTCTTTGAATCATATCAGGTGTAGCCAGAAATTTTAAAAAGGCTTCTCGAAGTCAAATGAGTCTCTGAGACCAACATTATATCAATATTTTTTCAGTAAGGAAGTGCTCAAGTACATTTTTATGTTGGCGAATGCCGTTTGCGTTCCAGAAACATATTTTTAACGTGTTCATGGTTTGTTAACTAAAGCTTGAAGCAATGTATTCTGCATTCGCAGCATTTCTTGCATCATGCTAGTCATATTTGTTGTAAAACTATTAATAGTTAGCACCAGATTCTCAATAGTAGCTTCAAGGCGACTAAAGTTAAAGCTTGAGTTTGCATTCGTTGAGTTATTTGGCGGTGGAACATTTTGTGTGGGAATAGAACTAGTCTTAGCAGCATCGGCATACGATACACGTGAACTAACTGGTTGGCTTATTTGAGGAAGAGTGGCGGAGTAAGCGTTTGCTGCTTGAGGTGGAGCTAGTTTAGGTTTTTGACCCATAGCCTGTTTAACAAAAGAATATACAGGGCATCCTCTGTAGTTAGCGGTGTGATTACCTCCACAATTACTACATTTTTTTTCTGCTTGATCTTTTGGCTTCGTGCAGCTATCAGTACCATGCAATTCACCGCAGATAACACAAACTGTAGGTAAATTGCAGTAAGTTTTTGTATGGCCATATTCTTGGCAATTATGGCACTGTACAGGACCTGAACGCTTATGTGGCTCTTCAACTGTGATTTTTCGGTACAAGAGGTATTTTAAATTATAAATTGGATGCGTCTCATTTTTTTCAATTTTATATCATTAGGCTCAAGTTCAACACGAAATAGAGGCTGGGGGATCTTCTCTCTATTGATTATATTAGTAACACTTTTAACTTTAAATACTTGTATGATGAGTGCATCTTTTATTTCGTCGGGATTAACATAAGCATCAATGCCCTTCAATACGATCTGCATACCTTTAGCACTTCTAAGCTGATAAGTATAAAAATTTGTTTTATTTTTTTCGAAATCACTAATAATTTTGCGGAAATCTTTTTCTTCGTATATTTGAATTTTTGTTTCATCAATTTTACCACGTTTTATTGGAATAACGTGAAATGCGTTCTCACCAACTGCCGAGACTAATTTTTTAATAAGGGCGTTCGAATTTTTTTCTCTCAGGTATATTGGTGGTGGCTTGGAAGTTTTTTTTTGGATGAAACAGCGGGTTGGTCGTTATTTGCTTGCAATATTGAAAAACGATTTTGACGGTTAACTGCTGCGACGTCGTTATCCCTGGATATCTTGGGAACCGATGAAATTTTTGATGAATTTGGGCTTCGCCCGCGCTTTAAAATTGTGATATATCTGTCCATTTCGACTTGGACTTTGGGTTTTGGGCTAATCTTATCTTCAATGACAAACTTGGTTAAGTGATGACCTCGAGCCCGAAGCGGGTGATATCGCTGAGTTAAGTGTGGAAGTACTAGGCAATAATATCAACGATTCACTAGTTGGCATTGGACAAAGCGAGTTGATCGCTGACGAAACTGTGGTTTTGCCGTTAGGAAAATTCTATTATCAGATTTTTGATTTTTATTAAGAGCTTCAGAACTCACAGCAAGTCTATTATCAGATTTTTTATTTTTATTGTTATCATTATGAGCATCAAAAGTCACAGTAAAATAGGCATTTCTGCCGTTAGAACTCACTTCACTATTTTTTTTTCCTTTGGGGTACTCATAAAGAGTATTCCTCAAGGGTACTTTGTATATTTTTTTGTTTACGGTTCTTTTTTGATTTTGTTATTTCTATATATAAAAATATTATCAAAGCAAAAAAAGCTTATTTATCAAATTTAATATGTACTTCGAATATTTTTTGTATGATTTTTTTTTTGTTTAGTTTGTATGTAAGAATAATTCCGCTATTACGTCTGTTCACTATGAAGGTACAACGAGAACTGGATAACTTAATATGAAAGCTTAATATGAAAACTTGTTTTTGCTTTCAACATAAATGTTTTTCTGTAATCTAAATCAAAACGAATGTACATATCTGTGGACCCTTAGCACTATCGCTTAAGTTGATTTACGAAAATTTTAGATGCACTTTTATACAAATAAGCTGCAAAAACATTATTGTTTTTTTAAATATATCTATTAACTTTTTTTTAATTGCGATTGACCAACAAGTAGCCATTACGGTTGTTACATATACCAGGCATTGCCTATTTTTTTAATCGATTTCGTCACTACTATGACAACGATAATAAGGCTGAACATGTCGAAAAATTAAAAGAAATATATACACAATTCTAATCAAATTCTATAAATTACCCTCCTGTTTCTCTAAATGCGAAAGATAGATAGATTCGATCGAATATTAGAAACAAAAACAAATTTCAGTTTTTTTGTTTTTAATATAAATGTCGATCGAGTCTAACGTTCGCATTTAGAGAAACAGGCCCTACGTCTAATGATCACATTTTTGTAGGCACATACATTAACCGCCGTATTCGTAAAAAAAATTTAGGTTTATTACAGGTTTATTTGACAAGTTTCTCAAAGAAATACGTCAAATAAGCGCTTAATAAGCCTAAAACATTTTTTATGAATATGCCACTTAAAGTTTGTCTGAGCACTTGAACAGTATTTTTGTTCTACTGAAAAATTTTAAATTCATACATAAGTTGGTTTCTGCAAGTTCAACAGATACATATGTGTCAAAAACGACCTAAACGGTCTAACGAAAATAATTTTGAACTGCAATGTAAAAAACATACATTCACACTAGAGCAATTTTTTAGACAAAATAGTACGCATTATTCTGTAAATATTTCTCGCTTTTACGTCAACCCGACTTTTTATTTTCTACTTCAATTGTAAGGAGCTGTCAGTAGTACTCAATTGTTACCGAAAAGTGGATAAGGGTTGAGGAGTCGATATACAGAGTTATACACTGCAATTATGAATAAATTTCCGCAAGAAATGTCTCCTTTTCCATAATTTTTTTTTGTTTTCCCTATTATTTGCTACTGTTTGAAATCATTCCCCGGGCAAAATTTCTCATGGAATTTTATTCATAATTGGCCTTATAATATAGAATAAGACGCAATAAATTTGTCAAACTTATTGAATTTTCCAATGTTATTTTCCTTCCAAAGCTCATATGCTTCTTTCCGTTTTCAAAATAATTCTTAGTTGTATATTGTATCACCTTTGATGAAAATAACCGTGAGAAAGTAGTTAATTTATTTTGCACTTGTTGTTATTTATAAGAAATATGCCACGAATAGTCATTAAATTGTTAAAACTGCACGTATAAAATTGTATGGGACTTTTAAATATTATAAAAAAATACCATAAAATCAACGAAAATTTTAATCTATTAAGTTTTTTTAATAAAAATTGATAAGAAATCCCGAAAAAGAAATCCCGGGATTGAATCTTACAAATCCCGGGATTCGGGATTTGCCAAATCCCAAAAATCCCGGGATTTCCGGGATCGGGATTTCCTGTTTGGCATCCCTAATTCGGGCACACTCATGAAGTCTCCTTCCACAACCGTAAACTTCCGGATAGTAATATAACTTTCTAATAGGGAAGTAACGAATATCAGTTTAGCGAATGCGAATGCGAAAACGAATAATACATTTTAATTTTTGCGAAAGCGAAAGGAATGCAAATATTACAATTCGTTCAAATATCACATGCAACTAAATTTATATAAGAGTAAGTATAGATAATAATTAAAAATAAATTTACACAATGTTAGCCAATCCACCCATTTGTACTTTAACCCTAAATCCTGGTACTCCGTTCAACATTTCATGTGAAATGTTGTCAAATACATATTAAGAAAACTCTGTTCATCTTGGGAAAAATATATGAAATATATCTTCAACATTTTAAGTTTTCATGAGAAATATTATGAGTGGCACTTGTTTCGCGTGGAATTTACAACAAACAAGGACTAGTTAATATTCAGCCTTATCATGAATTCCACGTGTGAAAATTTCCGAATGAAAATCTTCGTTCACATGGATTTTAATTTCGAATCGTCAATTCCAATCAAATTTAAAACTTGCATGTTTCCGCTTTTTCCAACAGACAAACCTTTGTGAATAATTTTTTTTCATAAATTGTCAGCATATTTCGCAATCATATGAAGTTTTTAATACCAATTGTTCACACTTTCTGAAATTTCCATGTGAAATTTTATTTATGATAAGCCTGATTGTTTGGATTTGAAATTTGTTGTACGAAATAATGAATGATGTTCAAAAGTTTGAACAGACTAGTCTTATCAGAAAATATTTTCGCTCAAATCAAACAGTCTTTTCTTTTTCAAAACTGAAAAATATTTCCAAACACCGCTGGATTTGGGTTTCATTTTGATACTTATGAGAAGTTTTCCGCTAAAATATTAAAGCCTTACATGTACATACATAAGTATATGTATCTTTTTCATGCTGGCTTAAAATAATTTTCGTCTTTAAATTTAAAATCGTAAACTATTTTCGTAAAAGAAGTACAACATTTTTTTTGTCTTTAGTATTCGCTTGAAATATTCGCATACATTTTAGCGAATGCAAAAGCGAATGCAAATAGCAAAAGTAAGCGAATTATTTGCGAATGCGAATGCGAACATTCGTTACATCCCTACTTTCTAACAGCTTCAGAAAATTTATTGGTAAATATGATTTCAATTTTAAAATAAGACCTTCATGCCACACTTTATCAAATGCCTGAGAAACGTCGATAAACAGCGCAGAACAATACTTCTGCTCTTCAAATGTTCTTCTTATAAATTGAACCAATCTATGAGTTTGTTCGATGGTGCTTTGCTGACTTCTAAAACCAAATTGATGGTCCGGTATGCACCCACTACTAACTAGAATTGGGGACAATTTTGTCATGAGCAGTTTTTCGAAAAGTTTTGACATTGTTGATAGCAGACTTATTGGCCTGTATGACTCAGCCTTGGTAAGGTCTTTGCCCGGCTTTGGAATCATTTTGACCTTGACAAGCTTCCAGCTGTGTGGATAATACTCCAGTCGTAAAATGGCGTTAAAAATAAATAACAGGATTCTAATTGCAGTACGAGGCAACCTTATTAGCATCTGGTTACTAATTCCATCAATACCCGGAGCTTTCTTCGGGTTACGTTCAGCAATTAGTTTTTGTACATCACGCGTTCTAAATTGTATGGACCGAGGAGGTAGCGCAACTACATTCGGCAAATCAATAACACCAGTGTTAGGGGTAAATACTGATTTTAAATGCTCAGCAAATATTTTACCTTTTTCAGTATCGCTTCTTGCCCAACCTCCGGTAGATGTACGCAGAAGTGGTTTAAACTCAACAGGTGTTTTAAGCTTTCAAGCAGCGCGCCACAAAGATTAATTAGATGCTGGTGTGGCATCAAGACCTTCCAGATAGTTTTTAAGAGATGCAGTTTTTTCAAATGCAAGCAAGTCTTGGAGTCGTTTAGTGCACTCTTTAAATCTGATTTTATGTTGGGGCGATCTGTGATATTGCCATTCCCTTCTAGCTCTTCTTTTTTCACTTACGAGACGTTCAATATCCGTAGAGTAAATTCTATTAAATCCAGTCTGCGCGTGGGAGGTAGTCGCATGTTCAGCAGCCTGTTTTATATTTTTGATAAGATTGGCAATGTTAAATTCAATATCTTCGGATGTTCTTAGCGTAATGTTTTCCGTACAATGACTACTGAGATATTTTCTGAACCCCAGCCAATTAACACGGTTGATCGTCTTCACATATGGGTGAGGTAAGTCACTTCTTAGTGGGCTACAAATTGTAACGATCGTGGGAGAGTGATCAGAGGAGAGATCTTGAGAAGCTTCAACATGAACTAATTCCCTAGAGATATTTTTCATGACTCCAAAATCTATAACATCCGGAATTTTTTGTATGTCCGTAGGTCAATAATTATATGATACCAATTTATATTCAGTGCAAAGGGCTGTTAGACAGTCAAAATTTATTTTGCAATGGCGTGCCTTGGAACTACTTCGTATACTACTACTCATCAGCAATAGTAATTTCACACAATAACTTTCACCATTTTTTCACTAGTTCTTGCTATTCTAGTAATTATACCAGTAGCTTTTAGACAATTATCGCCTACTCTCGTGCAAGGTATGTATGTACATTAGCTATGGCATAGTTTATATGGGAATTCTTAGTAAGGAGATTTCGAGTTCCAAGAACCCCTCATTTTGTGAGTCGAGATAGGATATAGGTATGTTCGGAAAAAATTTAAAAAATTAAAAATTACTGTGGGTTGGTCTTACATTTGACCCCCCTAGGAGGCAACATAAAAGCGAAAAAAGCGGATTTCTTAAAAAAAATTATTCAAAAATGAAAAAAAATCGACAAAATTAAAAAAAATCGCCAAAATGAGAAAAATCCCAAAAATTATAACTTTAAAAAAATCGTTATCATCAAAAAAAACGAAAATGCAAATTTTTTACAGTCACTAAGCCAACACAACTTTTTAAAAACTTATTTTTATCAATACTTTTGAATAGATGTCTAAAACATTGTTTTTTTGAAGATGATTCTTCACATTGTTCTTCACTATCACTTAATGGGCGAATTTGTGTGTCAATTTGCTTTTTATGTACGTTCAAATAATGCCGTTTGATTTTGTATGTGTTTGTGCCACAAATAAATTTATTGCATTCCAAGCACTGAATTTTGTTAAAAATTTTCAAAATAGTGTAGTAGGTATTATCTATATTGACTTCTTTTTTCTTAATGGCTGTACATAAACAATTTCCATATTTTTATATACACTCTACTTTTCTCCCAGCTGTGTTAGAACTTTGCAAAGTAAACTTTTTCCCGGTTCACACGTTTCAACTTTTGTTGCTCAACTCGTAATTCAGCTGTAAGACAAAAATATATATTTGTATTTCCGTCTCTGTCTTTCTTACAGCTGAATTGCGAGTTCAGCAACAAAAGTTGAAACGTGTAAACCGGGACTTTCAGTGCATGAAAGGGTTGTGACCAGCGTTGCCACAACCAAAATATTTTTGTAACCAAAATATGAAAAAAAAATAACCAAAGGAGAAAAAAAAATAACCAAAATTTTTTATGTATTTAATATATACATAAGTACTTACTCATTTGTACTTTAGTTGAGAAAGATATCTGTGACAGTATGTAATAATCGCTTAAGTACTCTTAATCAAAGGATTGTTTTTTGGGACGTTTTTACGCAAAACTATTTAAAGGCTCCAACGCAAGATTAAACTCTTGTGTGATCCTTTCTTTGCACATATAGGTATTGTAACCATTCCAACTTTCATCGCTTATTCAACCCAAATATTGAGTACCCGTTTTTTACACCCATTTTCAAACAAAATTCCACGCTTAATTAACTTTCGCTTAGTTACCCAGAAAATTTTACCCTATAAAAAGTAACCAAAATGGAAAAAAAGTACACAAGTACACATTGGAAAAAAATTACCAATTTTGGTTACAAGTAACCAAAACGGCAACGCTTGTTGTGACTCTATATAAAAAAATCTACCTGCATTGCTCGTGCTCACCGCGAGAAATATGTATGTGTGTGTGTATTAATTTGCATGAATCAAAGATTCCTGATTAATGCATTAAGCCAGAGCTGGCCACCTAGAGAAACAAGAGAGATATGTATAAGCCTATGTGTATTCATTTGTATAAAAAGCCAATTGATGTTGGGCCCTCCGGCGCTTCTCTGGGCAGCCTAGCATTAAACACATTCACCACAGCAGGCTACACGTAAAAACGACTTGCTGTCTTCAAAAGAATCATTTTCATATGAGATTTGGTAGTCGGTAGCTTGCTGTGGTGAATGTGTTTAATGCATAATTTGTATAAAAAGTTGAAATTTCGGCTCGCTGGTGCCGGTGAGAGAGACATTGAACATACTACATACATTCATATCCACTTTACACTTTCAGGTACTCATCATACCCAATCTTAATGTTGGTAAATGAAAATCTGGCAACATGTTAACTACACTTTTATGCAACTTTATCTTTTGCTACTTTTATTATTTTCTCTTACTTCCTTTTTATACGTGTTAAATAAAACATCTTTTGTACATATTGCTCGGATATCAATTGGCTTTTATTTAAAGAATCCTAACAGGTTATGGGCCCATGAATTGATAAGCAATAGTTGAAAAGCAGTTCTTTAAGTATTAAAGTTTTATTTTATTTAACATGGCGTCGATTGCAAATTTAAGCATAGAGAAGCTAAAAGGAAGAGAAAATTATACCTCGTGGGCGTTTACTGTCAAAAATTATTTACAACACGAAGAGCTATGGGAGACTGTATCGGGAATTTATTCGGACAAAGGGATGGATGTTAAGTTGGACACAAAGGCCAGGACGAAAATGATTTTATTGGTTGATAAAATCAATTACGTCCATATTGAAAGTGCTGTGACTTCTAAAGAGGTATGGGACAAGTTGAAGGCGGCTTTTCAAGACTCTGGTTTGACACGAAGAGTGGGACTGTTGCGACAGCTAATTGCAACGCGTTTTACCACATCAGAAAACAGCCAAATTGTTAGCACCGCACACAAGCTCAAGGAAGTTGATATGCCTGTAAGCGACGAGTGGATTGGTACCTTGCTATTTGCTGGCCTTCCTGATGAATACGCTCCTATGATAATGGGCATAGAAAGCTCAGGAGTTAAAATCTCTTGTGACTCAATAAAAACAAAGTTGCTGCAAGAGATCAAAAAACCTACTGAAGGCAGTGCAATTTATTCTACAATGAGAAAGAAGAAAACTGATGCTTTAATTGCAATCGTCATGGACACAAAGCTGCTGATTGCCGTGTAAATAAATCTAAAAATAATAAAGATCGGGAAGTTGGTTTTTGTACTGTTTTTGTGGCTGGTGTGATCAATGAGGAAGATTGGTTTGTGGACTCTGGTGCCAGCATGCACATGTCCATGCGCAAAGATTGGTTCACCGAGATGAAAAAACCCCAAGTAAAAGAAATTATTGTCGCTAACAAAGAAAAATTTAAAGTGGAAAGTGTTGGCAATGTCGCAGTACATGTTAAGAATGACAATTGCTCATCTACACGGGTTATGATACACAATGTGTTGTATATCCCGGACTTGACAGTCAACCTCTTGTCAGTGAGCCAAATAATACAAAGGGGCCATTCCGTAAAATTTGAAGGTGACAAGTGCATGATATGTGCGCATGGTAAGATAGTTGCAACTGCTCAGCTCGAAGACAACATGTTCACACTAAATCGTAAATATAACGAAACATGTATGGTGGCAGTACAAAATAACATCGAACTATGGCATGCACGTATGGGCCATTTAAATTATGCTGATTTGACAAGAACTAAAAATATGGTAAAAGGGATGGATTTTCAGCAAAAATCAAATCAGAATTGCGAGTCGTGCATCAAAGGCAAGATGGTACGAAACTCATTTAAATCATCGAGAACACGTACAAAGGATCTACTTCAGCTTGTCCATTCGGATCTTTGTGGTCCGATGGAGGAGCGATCTATAGGAGGAGCTAAGTATTTTCTCACTTTTATAGACGATTTTTCGCATAAAGCTTTTATTTACATTTTACAGTCAAAATCTGAGGTATCAGCAGTTTTTTTTTGAAATTTAAGGCCAGAGTAGAAAATGAAACTGCTCGAAAAATTAAATGTTTACGTACTGACAACGGCACTGAATATTGCAATCATCAGCTGTCTAAGATTTTAACTGAAAATGGAATACAACATCAGACCACAGTGCCATACACTCCCCAGCAGAACGGCGTCGCTGAACGGATGAATCCTTCTATAGTTGAACGCGCACGATGCATGCTGTTACACGCAGGTTTACCAACAAAGTTTTGGGCTGAAGCTGTTACAAACGCTGTTTATGTCATAAACCGATCTACTTGCTCTGCCATACCTGAGTGTACACCACAAGAAGTATTGACAGGTATTAAACCAAATTTAAAAGATATAAAAGTTTTTGGCTCTCGGGCACTTTCGTACATTCCTAAAGAAAAGAGGAAAAAGTGGGATGCCAAATCTCAAGAGCTTATATTCGTTGGATATTGTGAAGATACAAAAGGTTATCGTTTGTTAGACCCAAATGGGTGGCGTGTGGTAAAGAGCCGGGATGTGGTATTTTTTGAGAACGAGTTTAAACACACCACTGAAAATCATCAAGATAAAATCGAGTCTAGTTTTATAGATGACATGCCAAATGATTCCAATACAATGATTGCTGACAAAGATTTCATCGATAAAGATGACGGGGATGAATCTTTCGAAAATGAGGGTGACGTTTCCAGTGAGTATTTTGAACCAGATGATACAATACCAGGTGATGCTACTATAGTAGATGCGAATGAATGTGAAAGTCTTCGGCGTTCCAAACGTGCACCAAAACCTATTGATATGCCGGATTATCATTTGTATTTAGTGGAGGCAAATGGCTTAGGAGATCCTTTAACTGTCGAAGAAGCTATGAAACGCCAAGATGCTACCGAATGGAAGCAGGCGATGGATGAGGAGTACAAATCGTTGATAGATAACAACACCTGGACATTAGTAGATTTACCTGTTGATGCAAAACCAATAAAATGTAAATGGGTTTTTAAAATCAAACGCAATGAAAATGGCGGAGTGGAAAGATACAAGGCTCGTTTGGTGATTAAGGGATGTTCTCAGAAGCCGGGTATCGATTATCAGGAGACATTCTCCTGTTGTGCGGTATACATCAATTAGATATTTGATTTCAATAGCTGCTCAATTTGACCTTGACGTAGAACAGATGGATGCTATTACCGCATTTCTGCAAGGTGATTTGAATGAACAAATTTTTATGGAACCCCCCGAAGGGTTTTGCAACAATATCAAAGGCAAGGTATGTAAGCTCAACAAGTCTTTATATGGATTGAAACAGGCTAGCCGTCAATGGAATAAGAAATTAGATCAAGCTTTAAAGAGTATGGGTTTGCAACAATCAAATCTTGATTCATGTATATATTTCAATGTCAGTGATTCTAAAATGTTCTTTGTTGCTGTGTATGTCGACGACTTAATGATTTTTTCATACGATGAACTGAAGGCGCAAGTTAAAACTGGTCTACAGAATACATTCTTGATGAAAGATTTAGGCGAAGCTAAAAGCTGCGTTGGTCTTCGAATAACAAGAAATCGCAATCAACATGAAATACATATTGATCAGTCTGTTTATGCATCAGAAATTTTGGTGCGATTCAATATGGCAGATTGTAAACCAGTTTCAACACCTTTTGATATCAACACAAAGTTGACAAACCCAAAATCTAAATCAAATATTATGGATAACATACCATACCAGGAGGCGATAGGCAGTTTACTCTACTTGGTACAGGGTACTCGTCCAGACATTGCGTATGCCGTGAATTATTTGAGCAAATTTAATAATAATTTCGACAGTTCCCACTGGACAGCAGTGAAACGTATCTTCAGGTACCTTAAGGGCACAATGAATGCCAGAATTACATACAAAAAGAGTGAAGATTTTAGAGTTTGTGGTTTCTGCGATGCAGATTACGCCAATGATGTTGCTGATAGGCGCTCGTGTTCGGGTTATGTTTTTATACAACAAGGTGCAATAGGTTGGTGCAGCAAGCGACAGGCAACAGTCGCTTTATCTGCTACTGAGGCCGAATACATGGCGATGTCCACGGCCATCCAGGAGGCAGAATGGCTTCGTCAGTTAAAAAACGAGGTTTGGAAAAATTCTCAGGATGCGATTACTCTTATGTGCGACAATAAAAGTGCTTTGAATTTGGCAAAAAATGATGGATATCACGGTCGCTCTAAACATATTGATGTGCGTCATCATTTTATTCGTGACAAGATAAATCATGGAAATATTGAATTAGAATACCGAAAATCCGAAGATATGGCTGCAGACTTCCTCACCAAACCGGTAACAAAAGAGAAACACCTGAAATTTGCCAAGATGAATGGTCTTAATAACGTCTAGCCAGCTTTTAGTGGAGGTGTTGGTAAATGAAAATCTGGCAACATGTTAACTACACTTTTATGCAACTTTATCTTTTGCTACTTTTCTTATTTTCTCTTACTTCCTTTTTATACGTGTTAAATAAAACATCTTTTGTACGTATTGCTCGGATATCAATTGGCTTTTAAAGAATCCTAACACTTAAGGCCGTTTCACACTATAATACAAGTATTAATACTTTTGTGGAAAATTCAACTCTGACATGTTGAGTTGTTATTGTCTTTTGAAATTTTTAAACAGAAATTAGGTTAGGGATGCATTTTCGTCAAAAGTATTAGTACTTGTATTATAGTGTGAAAAGGCCTTTAACAACATTTATTACCAGGGAAACCGCAAATATGCAATTGCATGTTTTTTTCTTGTATGTCGTATTAATGCGGGCATAAGATATTTATCCGTTTCAGAACTTTTTATGAATTTTGGCATCGATTTGTTAGTGCATATTTTACCTCTCTTTAGTCTTGAAATAGAAAATTGTCAAGTCGAAAAGCATTGTATTTTCAGCCACTGAGCTAATAACTTTACATTGTTCTAGATCAAGTTGTTAATTGAATATCTACTAAAATAATTTAAAATTGTGCCAAGTGAAATAATGAAAATTCATTTTAATTGATCTAACCTATATGTATATGTATTTAAAATTATTCTAAAAGTTGCTAAAGTTAAATACTTAAACTTATTGAAATGTTATAAAGTGAAATTGTTAAACTTGGTTGAAAGTCATCTAAAAATTAAAATACTTGAATTTACCTAAAATTTTTCTAAAGTGAATAATTAATTACCTAAATTTGTCTACCTAAAAATTGAACCTTAAATTCTGAAATTACTTAATTTTGAATTAAATATTTAATCGCTACATTGTGTTTAAACTCACCTACATATATACTACCTATGTACATAATTATATCGAATTACAGAAAAGCAAATTGGTTTATATAAAAGTTACTCAAGTTATGTGTCGTTCTCGTTGTACCTTCATAGTGAACAGACGTAATAGCGGAATTTTTCTTACATACAAACTAAACAAAAAAAAAAATACAAAATATATTCGTAGTACATATTGACTTTAATAAATAAGCTTTATTTGCTTTGCAAATATTTTTTACATATAGAAACAACAAAAACAAAAAAAAATCGTAAACAAAAAAAGCAAACAAAGTGCCCTTGAGGAATACTCTATATGAGTACCTCAAAGGAAAAAAATAGTGAAGTGAGTTCTAACGGCAGAAATGCCTATTTTATGTGAGTTTTGATGCTCATAATGATAACTATAAAAATAAAAAATCTGATAATAGACTTGCTGTGAGTTCTGAAGCTCTTAATAAAAATCAAAAATCTGATAATAGACTTTTTCTAACGGCAAAACCACAGTTTCGTCAGCGATCAACTTCGCTTTGTCCAATGCCAACTAGTGAATCGTTGACATTATTGCCTAGTACTTCTACATTTAACTCAGCGATATCACCCGCTTCGGGCTCGGGGTCATCACTTAAACAAGTTGTCACTGAAGATAAGATTATCCCAAAACCCAAGGTCCAAGTCGGAATGGACAGATATATCACAATTTTAAAGCGCGGGCGAAACCCAAATTCTACTAAAATTGGATCCGCCCCAAAGATGTCTAGGGATAACAACACATCTTCTATCAATCGTCAAAAACGTTTTTCATTATTGCAAGACAAAAACGACAAGCCAGCTGCATCATCGCAAAAGTCTTTTAAGCCACCACCCAAGGCGAATTCAGTATCAGGTGACCTTATCAGCCCAGCTGATTATCAGCTGTTGCTACCAAATTGAGCATTTTGAACCAAAACGTCAAAATTTGCTTAGAAATCTTCTGACAGATTCGTTTTGTAGCATACCAAACTACGTGTTGTTTTTTCTGTTGTAAAATTGTTGTAGCGATAAGGTCACCTGATACTGTATTCGCCTTGCCACCACCTATTTATCTGAGAGAAAAAAATTCAAACGCGCTTCTAAAAAATCTATTGTCGACCATTGGTGAAAATACTTTTCACATCATTCCAATTAAACGAGGTAATATTGATGAAACTAAAATCCAAATATATGATGAAAAAGATTTCCGAAAAATTGTTAGTGAGTTTGAAAAAAATAAAACAAATTTTTATACATATCAACTTAAGAGTGCTAAAGGCCTACAAATAGTATTAAAGGGCATAGATTCATATGTTGAGCCTGAAGAAGTAAAATGTGCACTTATCGAACAAGGATTTAAAGTAAAAATTGTTACCAATATAATCAATAGAGAGAAGATTCCCCAGCCTCTATTTCGTGTTGAACTGGAGCCGAATGATATACAGTTAAAGAAAAATGAGACGCACCCAATTTATAGTCTAAAATACCTTTTACACCGAAAAATCACAGTTGAAGAGCCACGTAAGCGTTCAGGTCCCGTACAGTGCCATAATTGCCAAGAATATGGCCACACAAAAACCTACTGCAAATTACCTACAGTTTGTGTTATCTGCGGTGAATTGCATGGTACTGCTAACTGTACCAAGCCAAAAGTACAAGCTGAAAAAAATGCAGTAATTGTGGAGAAAATCACACCGCTAATTACAGAGGATGCCGTGTATATTCTTTCGTTAAACAGGCTATGGGTCAAAAATCTAAATTAGCTCCAGTTCAATCAGCAAATGCTTACTCCGCCACTCTGCCTCAAACTAGCCAACTAGTTAATTCACGTGTATCGTATGCCGATGCTGCTAAGACTAGTTCTATTCCCACACAAAATGTTCCACCGCCAAGTAATTCAACGAATGCAAACTCTAGCCTTAACTTTAGTCGTCTTGAAGCTACTATTGAGAATCTGGTGCTAACTATAAACAACTTTACAACAAATATGACTAGCATGATGCAAGAAATGCTGAGAATGCAGAATACTCTGCTTCAAGCATTAGTCAACAAACCATGAACACGTTAAAACTATGTTTCTGGAACGCAAACGGCATTCGCCAACATAAAAATGAACTTGAGCACTTCCTCACGGAAAAAAATATTGATATAATGATGGTCTCTGAGACTCACTTGACTTCGAGAAGCTGCTTTAAAATAAATGGTTACACTCTATATGATTCAAAGGACCCGAGAGGGAGAGCATGCGGTGGATCAGCAAGTCAAGACTCAAGCACTATATCCTTGAGAACGTTAGTGAAGAATATATGCAAGCTACGAATATTTTCGTAGAAAATTTTTGTGCGAACTTCGTGATATCATCAATTTACTCACCTCCCAGATTTTCAGTTACCGAAGATCAGTATGAGAAGTTCTACAAATCGCTTGGATCTTGTTTCGTGGCAGCTGGTGACTACAATGCAAAACATACGTACTGGGCTCGCGTCTTGTTACACCTAGAGGTAGAGCGTTGTTTAATACAATTTCAAAAATGGGCTTAGATGTCATTTCGAGTGGGGAGCCTACTTACTGGCCTACTGACGTAAGAAAAATTCCAGATGTTATAGATTTTGGCGTCACGAAAAATATCCATAGGGACTTAATTCACGTAGAGGGCTCTCTAGATCTGTCCTCCGATCACTCTCCCACAATAGTTACAATTTTCAACCCACTAAGGAGTGATTTAACTAACTCATATGCGAAAACGATTAACAGGGTCAACTGGCTAGGATTCAAAAAATATATTAGTAGTCACTGCGTAGAAAACATTCAGCTAAGATCACCTAATGATATTGAATTTAATATTGCCAATCTTAACGAATATATTAAACAGGCTGCTGAACATGCCACTACTTCCTATCCGCAGACTGGCTTTAATAGAATTTATTCTACGGAAATTGAACGTCTTGTATGTGAAAAAAGGAGAGCTAGAAGAGAATGGCAACAACACCGATCACCCCTAAATAAAATCAGACTTAAAGAATGTACTAAACGACTCAAAGAGCTGCTATCGTCGGAAAAGACTGCATTACTGGAAAAGTATTTAGAAGGTCTTGATGTAACGTCAACATCTAATTACTCTTTATGGCACGCTACTAGAAATCTTAAAAGACCCGTTGATCTCAAATCACCATTGCGTACTTCGACTGGAGGCTGGGCAAGAAGCGATAGTGAGAAAGGTAACTTATTTTCTGAGCATTTAAAATCTGTATTCACTCCCAATTCATGTACGGGTGCTGCCGATTTACCGAGTGTAGTCTCTCTACCCCCTCGTCCCTTAAGGTTTAAGATGCGTGAACTACAAAAAATAGTTGCTGAACTCGACCCTAAGAAAGCTCCAGGTATTGATGGCATTAGTAACAAGATGCTGATGAACTTGCCTCATATTGCAATAAGAATTTTGCTATTTATTTTTAATGCCATTTTACGAATGCAGTATTTTCCACTTAACTGGAAACTTGCCAAGATTAAAATGATTCCAAAGCCAGGCAAAGATCTTACCAAGGCTGAGTCATATAGGCCTATAAGCTTACTTTCAACAATTTCAAAGCTTTTCGAAAAGCTGCTCATGACTAAATTGTCCACAATTTTAGCTCATAATGGGTGCATCCCGGACCATCAATTTGGCTTTAGAAGTCAGCATAGCACTATTGAGCAAACGCATAGATTGGTTCAAATTATAAGGAGGACTTTTGAAGAAAAGAAGTATTGTTCTGCCCTTTTTATTGATGTTTCTCAGGCATTTGACAAAGTATGGCACAAAGGCCTAGTTTTAAAATTGAAGACATACCTACCAATAAATATACAAAAGCTTTTGGAAAGTTATATTGTTGATAGGACATTTACCGTTGTGGAAGGAGACTTCATGAGTGTACCCGAATCTATATCTTCTGGTGTGCCACAGGGTAGTATTCTGGGGCCAATCTTGTATCTACTATATACTTGTGATATGCCTGTGAGCAATAACATCCACACTTCTACATTTGCCGATGATACAGCCTGTTTGAGTATTCACAAAAATCCTGATGAGGCATCCCGCAATCTCCAAGCACACATTACCCAGCTTGAAATATGGTTGAACTTATGGAGAATTAAAGTCAATGAACAAAAGTGTGTTCATATAACGTTTACCCTAAGAAAAGATACCTGTTCCCCCATTCGAATCAACAATCAAAATATTCCTCAACATTCTCAAGTCAAATACCTTGGCATACACCTTGATCGAAGGCTTACATGGAAATATCATATTGACTCTAAGTTAACCCAAATAAAACTTAAATTGACTCAAATATATTGGTTAATTGGCAGAAATTCAACACTCAGCCTGGACTGCAAACTTTTGATATACAAGTCGCTTTTGAAGCCAATATGGTGCTATGGAATTCAGCTGTGGGGCACTGCTTCAGCTTCAAATGTCGAGAGAATCCAACGAAGGCAAAACAAAATTTTACGTTTGATAACATCTGCTCCATGGTACGTTAAAAATTCAAATATTCTTCGTGATTTAAATATGCCACTAGTGAGTGAAGAAATTGCAAAATACGCAGGCAAATATTTAACTAAACTCGAGTCACATCCTAATCCGCTTGCCCGTAATATTTTGAGCTTTACTGGACACATCCGCTTAAAAAAAAGGGACACAAGGGCTCTTATACCCAACACTCCAGATGGGACTGCTTAAAAATACTTCTTTTTGATTATCACTACTTATGTATTATTTATAACTATCACTAAGCTTATGTCCGATATTGGTCGGGCCTAATAATTATATTTAGATTTAAGATTTGATTACTTATTGTTAGTTCATTTTTGAAGATACAATAAATAAATATGTATATGAAAAAAAAAAAAAATTTCGACGATTTTTGGTGCCAAAATAGCAAAATGATGATTTGACAATTTTTTCAACAGTTGAAATGGGTAGCTTTTTATGAAAAGTCTACTTTTAAAATTCATATGTATATGCATAACCAATAAAAGATTGTGGTGTAATTTTGCAGACTCTTTCTTAATAATTAATTGTTTAATTTAAAAATATTTATTTGTTGATGCTTTAGAGTTCAATTCAGAAGTAAAATTTCAATTCATTAGTAAAATTTCTTTTGGATGAATTTGATTTAAAAATAAACAATGATCCATTATAACATACAACAAAATGCAATACCACTATCGATGTAATTTTTTCAAGGCACCTTGAAAAAATCCAATCACAAACATATGTATCATATTTTAGCTACCACAAACCAATTATTACTACAGTAGAATATAATGATTGAGTTTTTGAAACTTCTATAAATGTTAAAAAATTTTTTATAGCTATTCTAAACACAAAAGAGCAATAGGTATGAATGATTTTATAATATCAATTAAAATATTTGTAATGTCAATTAAAAAATTAATTATTTAAATTTAAATTAGTTATTTAACACTTCAGTTTGTTTTATATAACCAAGCAGCATAGCTACAATCGGGTGTCCTAAGACACCTCTCTTCTTTTTTATTTGGACCACGCCCACTTTCGCCTCCCAATTAAAACATTAGTTCAGCTTTTGACATAAATTCGTTATTTTATTTTCGTTCTTTGAAATATATGTCACTAGAAAGCTGTTTCAAGAACCTGTAAGTTGGCATCTAAAAATATTTCATTTTATTAACCAATTAGGGACCAGTACTAAAAAAAAAATTCTTAACCTCACTTTTTGGATAAAACCACTTAAATTCAATGTGTTTATATTTTTTAGGTAGACTCAGATGATAGACAAGGCTTCATTCAGCCTTTTTGTTAAGATATAAAACTGCTCATGATCCCTGAAAAAAAAATCATATGAGACAAATTCTAATATGCCTTTGTCATTTTACAAACCATTTATGAATATAGACTTCTAACTTAATCGTCTTCATTTTCTTCTTCCAACTCAATATTCTCCAGTCCAAAACTGTCAATTTCGTCGGCCTCATCGTCTTCTGCTTCATTTTCATTTTCATCACCTTCTAATGTGTCTGAAAAGTCAATACCAGGTGTTTTGAAAAGGGCAATGACTTCTCTTGGCAGGCTCTTCTTTTTGTTGATATTTTTTCGTTTTGTTAAACTTATGGTGGACATTTGTGGGTCGGAAGAGTCTTGCTCTATTAAAAACGTCTGTCATGTTATCCAATCGGCTACATTTCCTTGCGTGCGATCTCCTGTCGCTTTTATACAGCTTGTTTCTTGCTTCTGATGCATTTTCTCCTAGAACTCCAACAGGAAGTATGCAAGTATCCATTATTTGGTGCCCATGTACCAAAACTTTGTGCACAGTTGGAGACATTGGATACCAAGAATACTTTTCGAAATACATATTGAATGTTTGGCCAAAAAAGTTTTTGAATTTTTCTGTATCAATCTTATATTCACAAGAAATGGCAATCAATATAATGTAAAAGTGTTTGAGAATACTTAAATCGAAATTTAAAATGGAAGATAAGAGCTCAACATTTCTAAATGCTCTTCTTGCAGTATTTCCATCGTTGGTATTTCCACTGCCATTTTGTTTGGGTTTGTCTACATTGAGACCCATTTCCGTCCACAATCTTTCCTGAAGGTACTGTTTTCGCAAAGAGACTTTGACTTTGTCATCATTTTAACACGCCATATCTCTAATTCCATTCTGTACGAGATTTTTAACACAAATTCAAAAAATCTTATCCATGCATGTAAAGGGCTTACGCCATATTTAAAATTATTTGGTTTAACGCCAAAGATTTTCGAGTTGTAGTCATGGGTTTTTAGCAGTTGATTTGGCTTAGCACCACATAGTGGGCAGTATTGACATGAGCAATAAAAGAGGTGTTGAATGTTTTTGTTCTGCGGCAAGCTCAGATGCTAACTTTCTTTTCAAACGAGGCCCTGCATCAGTATAGTCTAAATGCCTCCGACCTCGTTTATTGCCGGGCAAGCCGCAATCACTTATTTTAATAGTTATATTGGATGCAAGCCAACGCGAATGTTTTTTTTTTTAAATCGTTCAAGTATTCGATTGCATTTTGGCAAATTTAAATTTGTAAAAGCAATAAATTGCTTCACTTTTTGTTTAATTAACTGATGTTGCTCATCTGATAAGTTTTGTTGTGTAATATTTTCCAAAATAAATTCTTTAACACTATCTGCTTGTCGATTTTTGCTGCTCCAAACTTCAAGCAGTGTTGAATGGCAAAACTCGTATGAAACTACAAAATGAAGTTTTTTCCGAAAAGGAACAAAAAGGCGCAAAAAGTGTTAATGATGTTTGATTATATACAGTTTGATTAATAACTTTTTTAAAAAATATTACAAATACCATTCTATACACAGAAGTTATATTCCACACAACACACGTATGTTTGTCAGTTTTGACCAATAATAACACACCAACAACACACTGAATTACTAGACAATAACACACAACTATTTTTTAAACTATATCACAAATTGTTTTACATACCTTGTCTAACTTCTTCCATATTTAAACTTTTTCACAGTGTTTAAAATTAATGTTTTACTCACGATCAAAGTTAGTAAAAATTTCGCGCGCATTTTCTCTTCATAATGTAACCATGGAACAGCTGACTTTTTCCTTTTATAAAATAACAGGGTGCAACATAAAAATTATAAAAAAAGCGTTTATATAACCGTTAGAGTATACGAATTCAAAAAACGAAAGCAGAATTTAAATTTTAAACAAAAAAAAAATTTAATTTATGCCAAAAATAGCAACGTTTTACCCTTAGTGGTGTGGCTGCAGCATTACATATGTACATATTAATGTATATATGTATGTACATGTACATACAGTAAGAGCAAAACTGTTCACAAATACTCCAACAATTTATGTTTTATTTCAGAATTTTTTTTAGTTTACAGATACTTAAAAACTGTTAATACATTTTGATAGTGTTGACAATTACCTTACAAAAACATTAAATCAGTTGAAATATTTCAATTTTTAAAATGTTTAGTGATGCACGCTTTCACGTAGGCAGTGTGAACAGTTATGTCTTCCATTAGAAAATAATATTCTTCTAAACTTAATATTTGGTATGACCTCCACGGTACTTTTTTACTGCTTTAATTCTATCGGGCATACTATTTACTAGATTTTCCAAAACCGTTTTAGGAGCGACTATTTCGGCAAAAATTTTTCGTTTTAAAATAGCCTATAAGTGCTCAATAGGGTTCAAATCTGGAGATTGAGGGGGCCATTCAAGCAGTTTAATTCCATTATCATTAAACCATTTTTTTCTTATATTTGCGCTGTGCTTCGGATCATTATCCTGCATAAATATATCGCCTTGTCCAGGTTCGAGCCCAAATATATCTAGACTTGGAAGATAAGAGTCCTCGAGTATATTGACGTAGTCTGTGGCTCGCATAATACCATTAATACGCCGAAGCACACCGAGTTCGCTTCCACGAAAACACCCCCAAACCATGAGTGGTCCTCCCCCAAATTTCAGGGTTTGGCATATGTTGCGTTCTTGTATACCACTACGTGAATCAACCCATGTCCATTTACGTCCATCTGACCCGATCCGGTTAATTTTAGTTTCATCGGACCAAGTTATTCTTTTCCAATCGTCAATAGTGAAATTTTCGTATTTTTTAGCGAACTTTAACCGTAATTTACGATGTCTATCATTTAAAAATGGGTTTTTTACGATGGCTCTAGCTTTAAATCCATGATTTTTAAGGCATCTACAAATAGTTTTGTCACTAACATTGACTCCATGGGTTTGTCTTAGGACTTCATTAGTTTCCACTGCTGTGTTTGTCGCTCCTGAAACAACTAACCGTCTGACTATTCGCGCATCAAATGAGGATAGCTTCTGTGGACGACCGCCGTAATTTCGTGGCACTGATAATTCACATTGTCGTTTTAATTTATTGATAAGCCCCAGAGAAACGTTGTATTTTCTTGCAATTTGTCGGTAAGAAATTTGATTTCTTACATCTTCTAGAATTTTTCTCTTCAAAACAGAATTTATACATTTTCCCATTATAGTCAAACTGGAAAGTTATAAACCACTACATTTTATTTCGTTTTTAAATATTTATTTAAATATTTATTATTCATATACATATACAGACCTTATTTACTTTTGCTCTGATCAGAAATTAAGTAATTTTTCTTTTTAAATCTGTCTGCCGTCAATACTGTTCACAAATGATTTTGTTAAGATGACGCTAAACAAAATGACAAGAGATCCGTTATATTAAAAATGAGTTACCAGATAGTAATAACAAAGGAGTTTAACAATTTACAAAAGAAAAGAGTTACCAAATTTTTGTAATTAGGATGAAATAATTTATACAAAAAAATTTACTTATTCGTGAACAGTTTTGTCTCCTACTGTATATTTACATGTACATATACCAGGGTAGGAAAAAATTCTGCTCACAAATGCTATTTTATTTTTTTGTTCGTTTTAAAATTTGTTTTCGGAATTTTAAAAATAAAATTCGGAAAAGAATTCTATTTTAAATTCTTGTTTTTTTTCGTTCTCCTCGCAAACGAATTCAATTAACTTTTGTTGATTTAATTCGTTTGCGAGGAGAACAAAAAAAAAACAAGAATTTAAAATAGAATTCTTTTCCGAATTTTATTTTTAAAATTCCGAAAACAAATTTTAAAACGAACAAAAAAATAAAATAGCATTTGTGAGCAGAATTTTTTCCTACCCTGGTATATGTACATGTAAATATACAGTAGGAGACAAATGTAAGACTGTTGTAATATATATAGAAGATGGTAATATATATAGAAGATGGTATATATATATAGATGGTAACTTGCGTATACATTACGAAACACATTAGCAAATTGAAATGCAATGAATCAAACCAATTCACATATTCCATTTGCAATAAAGTTACGTATATAAGGCAGACATCTACATCAACTGACACCACACACAGTGGACCAAAACACAGAAGAACGCTGATGAGGAAGGTTTAGTGGCCTTCGAAAACGGCTGGCTGTTCCGTTCAACTATGTCTTGTTGTCAGAATATTTACAACTAACTTTGATGTTATTTGTTCATTAATAATTATCACATGTAATTTGGCTTAAAAAGCGTTACGAACTTTAGCCTATTCAATTCATAAGAATATAGAAACAAATACAGTTCGAAAAATAATAATTAAATTAACTAATTAATAGTCATTGGCTTGTGGCAAAAATTAAAAATAAAAATATACTTAATAGTAACAAACCAAAAAAGTTTGTCTTAAGTAGAACAAAAATAAGCAAATTAACAAACATGTGTATAGTTAGTAAGGAACAAAACGACAATGGTAAGACTGTTGTAATATATATAGAAGATGGTAATATATATAGAAGATGGTATATATATATAGATGGTAACTTGCGTATACATTACGAAACACATTAGCAAATTGAAATGCAATGAATCAAACCAATTCACATATTCCATTTGCAATAAAGTTACGTATATAAGGCAGACATCTACATCAACTGACACCACACACAGTGGACCAAAACACAGAAGAACGCTGATGAGGAAGGTTTAGTGGCCTTCGAAAACGGCTGGCTGTTCCGTTCAACTATGTGTTGTTGTCAGAATATTTACAACTAACTTTGATGTTATTTGTTCATTAATAATTATCACATGTAATTTGGCTTAAAAAGCGTTACGAACTTTAGCCTATTCAATTCATAAGAATATAGAAACAAATACAGTTCGAAAAATAATAATTAAATTAACTAATTAATAGTCATTGGCTTGTGGCAAAAATTAAAAATAAAAATATACTTAATAGTAACAAACCAAAAAAGTTTGTCTTAAGTAGAACAAAAAAAAGCAAATTAACAAACATGTGTATAGTTAGTAAGGAACAAAACGACAATGGTAAGACTGTTGTAATATATATAGAAGATGGTAATATATATAGAAGATGGTATATATATATAGATGGTAACTTGCGTATACATTACGAAACACATCAGCAAATTGAAATGCAATGAATCAAACCAATTCACATATTCCATTTGCAATAAAGTTACGTATATAAGGCAGACATCTACATCAACTGACACCACACACAGTGGACCAAAACACAGAAGAACGCTGATGAGGAAGGTTTAGTGGCCTTCGAAAACGGCTGGCTGTTCCGTTCAACTATGTGTTGTTGTCAGAATATTTACAACTAACTTTGATGTTATTTGTTCATTAATAATTATCACATGTAATTTGGCTTAAAAAGCGTTACGAACTTTAGCCTATTCAATTCATAAGAATATAGAATAAAATTTATGTTTTTTTGAACTGCCCAAAAAGTGACAATGGGGTAATAACGGGTAAAATTGGTATCTTTATATCTCGGAAACTACATTAGATAGACTAAAAATTCTAAAAGCATACGAATGCTGCTAAAAAGTAAGCCTTTTTAGAAAAAGGTACTTTTTGAAAGAAGTACTTTTTAGAAAAAGGTGCTTTTTGGGAAAAAGACTTTTAAGCAAAATGTACTCTTTGGGAAAAGTACTTTTTAGAGCAAGGTACTTTTTAGAAAAAGGCGCTTTATGGAAAAAATACTTTTTTGAAAAAGGTACTTTTTGGGAAAAGTACTTTTTAGAAAAAGGTACTTTTTGGTAAAAGCACTTGTTAAAAAAAGGTACTTTTTAAAAATAGGTACTTTTTAAAAAAAGCACTTTTTAGCACAATTTATTTTACATCCTTTGAACATCAGATAAAAGACAGTGAAGATAAAGAAAGTAAAGATCAATTTGTTTTACATCCTTTGAAAACCAGATAAAAGACAGTGAAGATAAAGACAGTAAAGATCAATTTGAATTAAATTACATCCTTTGAACAGTGGAGATCAAGAAAAAAACCACACCAGAACGAGAATAAAATCAGAGCATTTTCTTCAACAAAACAAGACGGAACTGAAACGAAAATCAATTATCACACAACAGCAAGGACATGAAGGCAGCTGCAATCTTAATGTAAGTTAATGTAGAATTATTAAAAATAAGAGAAAAAACCATAAGAAAATTCTAGTTACAGTCTTTAAAATTGAATATTATTTGCCTTAAATAAAATAAAAATAAATAAATAATTTATATAGATATTCGTAAGGAAAATTAATAAAGTGTTTGCACCATTTTAAAGTTTATAAAACAAAAAGCTAAGTCAGAAGCAAAATAAGAACATAGTTAACAAAGAATAAATAATAAAAATAAATATAGTAAAAAAAATTGTACATTGCAGTTTCGAAAAAAAAACAACTAAATAAATTTTTACAATAATATAATAAAAATTTATATTTTCACAACTTTTTTAACGAATTATTATAAAGAGGAAAGGAAAGAATGGCAAACCCAAACAATTTAATCCGACCAGCGGTATTAAACCAACAAAGTAACCCTCCACCTGCCCCAGCAGGAATGAGTCAGGAACAGTTCAATCAATTACAGACGAACTTGTTAGGTTCTCTAAAACAGTTATTTCTGACTGAAGGCAGGACCCTTATAAATAACGTTATTAATCCTACTGAAGAATTTGCCAATCTACCCGACCAAGCAATTGACGATAGGTATAATAATAATTTAGAAGACCTAGAAAAAGTGCACGATATAGTGAAAAGCCTGAGAGAATTCTCAGGTAAACACACAGAATTTAGCTCCTGGAAGAAAAGTATTGAAAGAGTATTATCCTTATATGATAATTCCAGAGGCACACCCAAATACTACGCCATTATTATGACTATTAGAAATAAAATAATAGGTGAAGCAGACGCAGCTTTAGAAGCATATAACACACCACTTGAATGGCGAGCTATTCCAGCATGTTTGACTCATCATTATGATGATCAGCGTGATTTAAAGACTTTAGAATACCAATTGTTGTCATTGGTACAGGGCAGTTCATCAATAAATGACTTTTATCAAGCAGTTTATGCACACCTGACTCTAATACTTAACAAAATTTCGTGCATGGAAGCGAGCAATGAATCGATAAAATTATTGACCCAAGCGTATAGATTTAAAGCGTTGGATACATTTATTAGGGGCCTGAAAGGCGATTTACGAAGATTACTCGGTGTTCGAGAGCCCAAGGATCTCCCTCACGCGTTGTATCTCTGCCAAAAATTGGACAATAAAACAAACAGGAACCCATTATTAGGAAGTCACATAAGACATCAAGGACTACTACCAATGCTATCACCTAAAAGACATACAATACAGCAGGCACCAAAACAATTTGCACCTCACCTATCATACTCTCCCCAATATCCTCAAAACCTCCAATTCACACCACATTTCATACAAAGACAACAAACGACATTAAACCAAAGAAACTATCAGAGAAATTATCAGCAACACGGCCATATATTGCCTCCACGACCACCAAAACCAATTCCACGCCCGGAACCTATGGAAATATACGAAAGTGTGAGAACAAGACAAGTAAATTATATGAAGAGGCCGGACAAAAATAGAAAATGGAAAATGCCTCAACAGTCGCAACTATCAAATCAATACGGACCACCGAATAAAGTTCAGCGCAACTACCACATAAAAACACAACCTATAGACCATCTACCAGAAGAAAATAACTACCAATTAGAAGAGGACTTCCTGACAGAAGATAACGACCAATAAAAAGAAGACTCACTGGAATACCAAAGCAACATTGCAACTATAGATACGGACGATGACGTAATCACAGATCTTAGTGATATTCATTTTTTAGAATGAGGAGTTCCTCATTGCCGTACCTAAAATGTCGAATGAGGAACGGGAAAGTGCTTAAAATACTTAAAAATTACATAAAATCCGAAATTGTACCAAAACCAGTAAAAAACGAAAAACCATTCACTGCAAATTCTGTCGCATGCAATATAAAAATTACACACCATACAAATGCTAACCTTTTCGGCCTTAACAACACAATTACGTTTTACATCCTCCCCTCACTCGCGTCCTTCGATGCCATTTTGGGCAACGACACACTTAAAGAATTATCAGCCATAATTGATACCAAACACAATATTTTACGAATCAAAAATCTAAAATTCCGACTAAAACAATTTCAGTCTCAGGATATCAATAAAATTTTTTTTTGTTTGTTAATGCATGATTTTTATTTATTGTATCTTCATATATGAAATAACAATAAGTATTCAAATCTTAAATCTAAAAAATATAATTAGGCCCGACCAGTGTCGGACATAAGCTTAGTAATAGTTATATATAATACATAAGTAGTGATAGTCATAAGGAAAAAAATAAAAGTATTTTCAAGAAGTCCCATCTGGAGTGCTATGAATAAGAGCCCTTGTGTCCCTCTTTTTTAGGCGGATGTGTCTAGTAAAGTTCAAAATATTACGGGCAAGCGGATTAGGATGTAACTCGAGTTTTGTTAAATATTTGCCAGCATATTTTGCAATTTCTTCAGTCACTAGTGGCATATTTAAATCACGATGTATATTTGAATTTTTTATATACCATGGAGCCAATGTTATTAACCGTAAAATTTTGTTTTGCCTTCGTTGGATTCTCTCGACATTAGAAGCAGAAGCAGTGCCCCATAACTGTATTCCGTGTATTGGTTTCAAAATCGACTTGTATATTAAAAGTTTACAATCTAGACTGAGTGTTGAATTTATACCAATCAGTCAATGTATCTGAGTTAATTTCAGTTTCATTTGTGTTACCTTTGAGTCAATATGTTGCTTCCATGTAAGCCGTCGATCAAGGTGTATACCAAGGTATTTTACGTGTGAATGTTGAAGAACAACTTGATTGTTGATTCGAATTGGCGAACAAGTATCTCTTCGCAGGGTAAATGTTACCTGGACACACTTTTGCTCGTTTACTTTGATTCTCCATAAATTTAACCATAGTTCCAGTTGTGTAATATGTTCTTGTAGATATCGGGAAGCCTCGTGAGGGTTTTCGTGCATACTAAGGCAGGCTATATCATCGGCAAACGTAGATGTATGGATATTGCTGCTCAAAGGCATATCACAAGTGTAAATCAAATACAAAACTGGCCCCAGTATGCTCCCCTGTGGCACACCGGATGATATAGATTCAGGCACACTCATGAAATCTCCTTCCACAACCGTAAACTTCCGGGTAGTAATATAACTTTCTAATAGTTTCAGAAAATTTATTGGTAAATATCATTTCAATTTTAAAATAAGACCTTCATGCCACACTTTATCAAATGCCTGAGAAACGTCCATAAACAGCGCAGAACAATACTTCTGCTCTTCAAATGTTCTTCTTATAAATTGAACCAATCTATGAGTTTGTTCGATAGTGCTATGCTGACTTCTAAAACCAAATTGATGGTCCGGTATGCACCCACTACTAACTAGAATTGGGGACAATTTTGTCATGAGCAGTTTTTCGAAAAGTTTTGACATTGTTGATAGCAGACTTATTGGCCTGTATGACTCAGCCTTGGTAAGGTCTTTGCTCGGCTTTGGAATCATTTTAACTTTGGCAAGCTTCCAGCTATTTGGATAATACTCCAGTCGTAAAATGGCGTTAAAAATAAATAACAGGATTCTAATTGCAATACGAGGCAACTTTATTAGCACCTGGTTACTAATTCCATCAATACCCGGAGCTTTCTTCGGGTTAAGTTCAGCAATTAGATTTTGTACATCACACGTTCTAAATTTTATGGGTCGAGGGGGTAGCGCCACTACATTCGGCAAATCAATAACACCAGTATATGAGTTAGGGGTAAATACTGATTTTAAATGCTCAGCAAATATTTTACCTTTTTCAGTATCGCTTCTTGCTCAACCCCCTGTAGATGTACGCAGAGGTGGTTTAAACGCAACAGGTGTTTTAAGCTTTCTAGCAGCGTGCCACAAAGAGTAATTAGATGCTGGTGTGGCATCAAGACCTTGTAGATAGTTTTTAAAAGATGCAGTTTTTTTTAAATGCAAGCAAGTCTTGGAGTCGTTTAGTACACTCTTTAAATCTGATTTTATGTTGGGGCGATCTGTGCTGTAGCCATTCCCTTCTAGCTCTTCTTTTTTCACTTACGAGACGTTCAATATCCGTAGAGTAAATTCTATTAAATCCAGTCTGCGGGTGGGAGGTAGTCGCATGTTCAGCAGCCTGTTTTATATTTTTGATAAGATTGGCAATGTTAAATTCAATATCTTCGGATGTTCTTAGCGTAATGTTTTCCATACAATGAGCACTGAGATATTTTCTGAACCCCAGCCAATTAACACGGTTGATCGTCTTCACATACGGGTGAGGTAACTCACTACTTAGTGGGCTACAAATTGTAACGATCGTGGGAGAGTGATCGGAGGAAAGATCTCGAGACGCTTCAACATGAACTAATTCCCTAGAAATATTTTTTATGACTCCAAAATCTATAAGATCCGGAATTTGTTGTATGTCCGTAGGCCAGTAAGTGGGCTCCCCACTCGAAATGACGTCCAAGCTTATTTTTGAAATTGTGTTGAACAATGCCCGACCTCTAGGTGTAATACGACGCGAACCCCAGAACGTATGTTTTGCATTGTAGTCGCCAGCTGCTACGAAGTAAGGGCCAAGGGATTTGTAGAAATCCTCGTATTGGTCCTCAGTAATTGCGAATCTAGGAGGGGAGTAAATTGATGATATGACAAAATTAGTGCAAACATTTTCGACACAAATATTCGTTGCTTGTAAATGTTCTTCGCAAATTTTGTCTATAATATAATGCTTGAGTCTTGACTTTATTAAAATTGCTGATCCACCGCATGCTCTTCCTTTCGGGTCCTTGGAATCATATAAGGTGTAGCCATAAATTTTAAAAAGGCTTCTCGAAGTCAAATGAGTCTCAGAGACCAACATTATATTAATATTTTTTCCGTGAGGAAGTGCTCAAGTTCATTTTTATGTTGGCGAATGCCGTTTGCGTTCCAGAAACATATTTTTAACGTGTTCATGGTTTGTTAACTAAAGCTTGAAGCAATGTATTCTGCATTCGCAGCATTTCTTGCATCATGCTAGTCATATTTGTTGTAAAATTGTTTATAATTTGCACCAGATTTTCAATAGTAGCTTCAAGGCGATTAAAATTAAAGCCTGAGTTTGTATTTGTTGAAGTATTTGGCCATGAAACATTTTGTGTGGGAATAGAGCTTGTCTTTGCAGCATCGGCATACGATACACGTGAATTAACTGCTTGGCTCACTTGGGCAAGAGTGGCGGAGTAAGTGTTTGCTGTTTGTGCTGGAGCAACTTTAGGTTTTTGCCCCATAGTCTTTTTAACGAAGGAATATACAGGACATCCTCTATAGTTAGCGGTGTGATTACCTCCACAATTACTGCATTTTTTTCTGCTTGATCTTTTGGTTTAGTACAACTAGCAGTACCGTGCAATTCACCGCAAATAACACAAACTGTAGGTAATTTGCAGTAAGTTTTTGTGTGGCCATATTCTTGACAATTATGGCACTGTACGGGTCCAGAACGCTTGTGTGGTTCTTCAACTGTTATTTTTCGATATAAAAGATATTTTAAATTATAAATTGGGTGCGTCTCATTTTTCCTCAATTTTATATCATTCGGCTCAAGTTCAACGCGAAATAGAGTCTGGGGGATCTTCTCCCTATTTATTATATTTGAAACATTTTTTACCTTGAATCCCTGGAGGACGAGTGCGACTTTTATTTCTTCGGGAACAACATAAGAATCTATGCCCTTCAATACGATTTGTAGGCCTTTAGCACTCTTGAGCTGGTATGTGTAGAAACTTGTTTTATTTTTTTCAAATTCAGAAACCATTTTGCGGAAATCTGTTTCGTCATAAATTTGAATTTTCGTTTCATCGATATTGCCACGTTTTATTGGAACAATGTGAAATATTTTCTCACCAATGACCGAAATTAATTTCTTAATAAGAGCGTTTGAATTTTTTTCTCTGAAATAGATTGGTGGCGGCTTGGAGGTTTTGTTCGCGGATATATCAGGTGTGTCGTTGTCATCTTGCAATATTTGAAAACGATTAGTGGAGTTTGGAATTTGGGCTTCGGCCGCGCTTTCCCACAATAATATATCGGTTCATTCCGACTTGAACCTTTGGTTTTGGGCTACTCTTATTTACAGTGACTAATTGGGTAAGTTATGAATCGGATGATATCGCTGATTTAAATGACGAAGTAGTAGGCAACTGTAATGTTAACGAATTACTAGTTGGCATTGGACAAAGCGAAGTTGATCGCTGACGAAAAATTGGCTTAGCCGTTAAAAAAGTCTATCATTAGGTTTTTTATTTATTTTATTTAAATTAAGATCATCAGAACTCACAGTAAGTATATTATCAGATTTTTTATTTTTATTGTTATCATTAAGATCATCAGAGCTCACAGTAAGATAGGCATTTCTACCGTTATAACTCACTTCACAATTATTTGTTTTTGAGGTACTCATATAGAGTATTCCTCAAGGGCACTTTGTTAGTGTATTCCTCAAGGGCACTTTGAGTTATTTTGTTTACGGTTGTTTTTGTTTTTTTGTTGTTTTAGTTATTACTGTCTATGTAAAAAATGTCAGCAAAGCAAAAAAGCTTGTTTATCAAAGTTAATGTACAACGAATACTATGTACTACAAATATTTTTTGTATGGTTTTTTTTTTGTTTAGTATGTAAAAAAATTCCGCTAATACTTCTGTTCACTATGAAGGTACAACGAGAACTGAATAAAATTAATATTCAAACACGGCACCTTGATATTCAAATTACAGAAGAACTTTCAGATGTAATATGTCAATTCCCAGATCTCTTCACCGAACCGAACGAAAAATTGACATACACTTCCAAGGTAACAGGCGAAATTCGTACGACCTCCGATACACCGGTTTACAGTAAATTATATCCCTATCCAATGCACCTTAAAGACGAAATAAATTCACAAATAGAAAAATTGTTCAGCGATGGTATTATAAGACCTTCACGATCCCCATACAATTCCCCTGTATGGATCGTCCCAAAAAAATTAGACCAATCCAATGAAAAGAAATTCAGAATGGTGATTGAGTATCGCAAACTAAATTCAGTGACCATTGCAGATAGATACCCAATACCAGCAATAAACGAAGTACTGTCACAATTGGGCGAGAATAAATACTTTCCAGTCCTAGATCTGAAAAGCGGATTTCATCAAATTCCTTTAAAGGAATCTGACATTGAGAAGACCGCTTTTTCAGTAAACAATGGCAAATACGAGTTTACTCGTCTGCCATTCGGACTTAAAAACGCACCTTCAATCTTCCAACGGACGTTGGATGATATTTTGAGGAATCACATTGGGAAAATATGTTACGTCTTCATAGACGATATCATCATATTCAGCAAAGACAAATAAAGTCATCTTGAAGACATAAAAACTATTTTTAAAACCCTTTGCGACGCCAATATGAAAGTTCAAGTCGATAAATGCGAATTTTTAAAAAATAGCGTAAAATTTCTTGGCTTTATTGTATCTGAAACTGGAATAAAACTCCACCAAAGTGGAAGCCATCACAAACTTCCCCGTACCAAAAACGCTAAAAGATTTAAGATCCTTCCTTGGACTTTCGGGTTATTATAGACGCTTTGTCAGGGATTACGCTAAGCTAGCGAAACCCCTGACAAACCTATTAAGGGGGGAAGGAGGACAGGCGTCCAAAAATATTTCAAAAAGAACAGCAATAAAATTTAACAACGAAGCAATGGATGCATTTGGCAAAATAAAAGCAGCACTCACTGAAAAAGTAATGCTTCACTATCCAGACTTTACGAAAGAATTTCAGTTGACAACCGACGCATCAGAATATGCCATAGGAGCTGTATTGGCCCAAAATGACCGACCTATAATGTTCATATCTAGAACTCTCAGCAAGACAGAAGAACATTATGCCACCAACGAAAAGGAAATGCTGGCAATCATCTGGGCCCTCAACTCTCTAAGGAATTATCTTTATGGTTCAGCCAAAATAAAAATATTCACCGATCACCAGCCACTGACGTACGCCCTAAGCAACAAAAATAATAACAATAAAATGGAACGGTGGAAAGCTACGCTCGAAGAGCACAACTACGAACTACTTTACAAAACGGGACGAACAAACGTTGTTGCTGATGCCCTATCACGACCTCCTCAAATAAACTCGATGACTGCTACAGCTCATAGCGATAACACCTCGTCACACCACCTCATCCCAATAGCTAATGAACCAATTAACGTATTTAAAAATCAAATTTTCTTAAAACTAGGACAAAGCCCCTCATACGAATTTCAAATAATATTCCCCACCTTCCATCGCCACATCATTTATGAAATCAACTACACAAAAGAGAAACTAACTGCCATTCTTAAAAAGTATTTAAATCCTTCAGTCATATACTACGTTTATACGCAGGGCTTATTTGCAAATAAAACTGTAAATTGTTGCCATATTATTCTTTTTATTGCGACTTACTAATTCAGAAAACTATTCACGATTAACGCAGTATTTGCAAATAAAATGGTTGAGGTTGTTGCAAATGTTTGATAACAAAAACAATAAATGGACAAATATTGCAACAAAAACATTGATAGAAGCAAATAATGACAATTAAAACAAATAATTATTTGATATTTTGTGCATTTACACAATTTTTTTTTGTCAACATAAGTAAGCTTTCTATAGAAGTGCTACCAAGTTTATGTACTTTTGCTATGCCGTATAAACAGTGAGTTAATTTATTTGCAAATAATTTTATTTGCAAATAGTGCGCGTATAAACGTAGTAATACATGGGTTGAACACTACTGAGTCGATCCTCGGAAAGATACAAGAAATATATTCAGAGAACTTCTATAATTACCGCACCAGATTTGCTCGAAAAATTTTCACCGATTTAATAGACGAAGGAGATCAGGAAAAAGAAATACTCAACGAACACCAACGCGCACACCGCAATGCTGTTGAAAACAAGAGCCAACTAATTGAAAGAGTTTACTTCCCACAAATGAATGCTAAATTAAAAAAAAATCGTTAAACAGTGCCAAACTTGTAAGGAGCAAAAATATGAACGACATCCAGCGAAACAATTACTTAATGAAACGCTAATTCCGCAATACCCTGGACAAATAGTTCATCTTGACATTTATCTTACTAACCAAAATGCCGTGTTAACAGCCATAGAAAAATTTTCTAAATATGCAATGGCAAAAATTATTAAATCAAGATCAACACAGGATATCAAAGAACCACTACGTGAAATTTTAGTGAGCCTAGGACCTCCCGAAAGAGTAGTCATAGATAACGAAAAATCACTAGGATCTGCGCCAATAAAGCATATGCTGGAAAATCAATTTGGAATTAAAATATTTAAGGCTCCACCATACACTAGCACTGTCAACGGACAAATCGAGAGGTTCCACTCAACACTCTCCGAAATAATGCGGTGCGTAAGAGCAGAAAAAATTCACGATTCTTTTAAAGAGCTGCTTGAGCTATCTGTTAGCAGGTACAATTACTCCGTGCATTTTACTACCGGAAAAGGACCAGTGGATGCATTTTCTGGAAGAATAAAACCGGAAAACCTCAGGATAGGATAAAGCAATATTACGCCGGAGATACAGTCTATGTAAAAACCAATAAAAGAATAGGGACTAAACTATCACCAAGATATAAAGAAGAAAAAGTAGCCGAAAATTTCAATAACACAATTAAAACTATATCTGGTCGAATAGTCCATAAAAGCTTGATAAAATCATAACCTTTTTTCTCATTTACAGACTTCTTTTTCAAACAATAAGGGCCGAAGTACAAATTCTCGACTACTCCAATTCCGAGATTGTGACGTTTCAGACAGGACGAGCTCTAATACAAAAAGGAACGTTTAACCTAATACATGTAATAGACATTCGGATTTATGAACAGGAACTAAGACTTATAAGTGAACACATCAGCTTTAAAATAAAGAAGTCCCATCCCCTCATGCCTCTTCTTCAGCACGAGATGGCGGAAGTGCACAACCTGATAAACCGAATTAGACCCTTCAAAAAATCTAAAAGATCAATCAACGAAATTGGTACAGTATGGAAATGGATTGCAGGCTCCCCGGATCGGACAGATTTTGAAATTTTGGCAGATAAAATAAATGACAACTTACGACAGACAGACACCCAAATTGTTATAAACAGACTCTTTGAACGAAAACTAAACGAGCTGACAAATTTGACAAACGAGATAACTAAGAACATACAAATATACGACACAGAAAATACCGCAGCAGTTAAATTTAAATTTGAATTGCAAATACTTAAAGAAGAAGTAACTAATATTGAACAAGCATTATTGTGGTCGAAGGGTGGTATCATAAATCCTTTCCTTTTCTCTCATAACGAAATGGAAATTTTAAGCGAGTTAATTGGCGAGCAAAATTTTCCTTATAATGATTTGGAACAATGTTTAAAATTTGCCAATATTAAAGTTGCCTCTAATAAGTCAATTTTGTTATATGTAATAAATTTGCCTATAGTCAACAAACCTCATTGTAAAACTGTGCTAATAAAACCAATAAAGACAGGAAATTTTATTATAAAATTAGAATACGAAACTATAATATCTTGCAAAAATAAAATATTTGAAGTAAGAAAACCCTGTAAAAGCTATGTCAAAAGGAAAGTATCGAAGAAATAACCAGCACAAGTTGTATACCAAATCTCCTCAAAAGCAGTCCCTCCACTTGTAAAAAAAGCAATAATTTAGATATTCCTTCCTTGGAAATAATCCAAGACGGTCTACTTCTATTTAATCAGTACAATGGTTCAATACTTGTAAACGGTAATCCAGTTGACATGCATGGAACATTTGTAGTATAATACCAAAATGCTACCATATTCGTTGATAACGTAACTTTCTCTCATTACGAAAAGGAATTTTATAAACCACTACCCGCCATTATAAGTTCATTGAATTCCAGTCATTACTTCGAAGAAACCTTATCTCTTCAACTTATTAAAGAATTACATTTAAATAACAGCCACACAATTCAATTGATCATGAAAAGAAATAATATAAATCTATGGGAAAGTTCAGTTGCTTTAATAATATGCGCAATAATTACAATTATCATAGTTCTCAAATGCGCTGCAAAAAGAAAGTATGAACTCAAATTAACCCAAACTGGCATTCCACCGATCTACTCTGAAATTCAAAAACGAATCCACAGAATGCAAAAACGAATGACTAGAAACATGTCAACCAATTTCCTATGCAAACGGGGACGTCTGCGTCTGAGGAGGGAAGAGTTAACAGACAAAATATTTTTTGAATTCCCTTATTTTTTATAAACTGCTTAATAAACAATTTTATTTTTCCTCGTTGAAGTTATTAAATTCTCTTTTATATTTTTTGTGACCCAATTTAAACCGCGATTGCAATATGTTTCGCAATTAAAATTAATATTAATTAGCTGTTAAGAAATATAATATTCTTATTGCCGACACTACAATACTTACCTGTTAACTACCAAAAGTAAATTTCAAAGAATTGCATAGTGAACAAAATTTGTTTATGTGAATTTATTTTATAATAAAGAATTTTGTACTTTTGACTTCAGTACTCAAATGAACAATAAATCTTTTAATAACTAATTTTTTAATAACTTGTACGTGCTACATATATACATATTTATGTATGTACATATGTTGTTGAAACGGATGTATTTTTGGTTGAAAAGTATTTTTTTTTTTGTATTTTGTTATTGCAGAAATAAATGTAGGTGGTAAGTATGTATGTACATATGTATGCATGTATGTATATACATAGATATCAACGTAAATACTCATGTATAATACATATGTATGTAGGGACGCATGATGACATTATTAAAACAAAAAATTATTTTATTTAATTTAATTTATTTTATATTTACATAAAAGATGGTAGGCCTAATAGCTGAATTATATAACACAACCAAACATAAAATTTCGATTGGCCAAAAATAATAATTATAATTATTAAATTTTCAAACAAACAACAATAAATTCAGTAAAGTGCGACATTTACTCGCGCACGAAGGGTTCCGTACGTTGGGCTTTGAGCATTTTTTCTAATACAGTGTTTTTTACGATTTTTCAGCTGAAATAATTTTGTTTTGATTATTTTTCGTTTTTTTCTCGTTTTGGCGATTTTTTAAATTTTGGCGATTTTTTTTAATTTTGGCGATTTTTTTTTAATTTTGGCGATTTTTTTCATTTTTGCGATTTTTTTTTCATTTTGGCGATTTTTTCCATTTTGGCGATTTTTTCATTTTGGCGATTTTTTCATTTCGGCGATTTTTTTCATTTTTGCGATTTTTTCATTTTGGCGATTTTTTCGGTTTTTTGCGATTTATTTTCGATTTAGAATTTTTTTTAATATGGTGCTTTTTTCGTTTTGGCGATTTTTTTTTTTGATTTTGGCGATTTTTTTTCGGTTTGGCGATTTTATAATTTTGAGACTTTTTTGTTTTACCGTTTTTGAAAATTTCAATAAGTTTGCTCTTACGGTTTCCAAGATACAGCAAG
Source organism: Tachina lurida (assembly GCA_944452675.1). Taxonomy (NCBI): domain Eukaryota; kingdom Metazoa; phylum Arthropoda; class Insecta; order Diptera; family Tachinidae; genus Tachina; species Tachina lurida. The sequence continues at coordinate 56,608,343 of OX101754.1, forward strand.
TTATCAAAATTACATAGTCAAAATTACATTAACTGATGGTACACCCTCCAATTAAATTTTTTTAAATTTTAGTGTTAATTGTTGTAGTCTGTATAAAAATACACTAACTTTACAAATTTCAAGTGCATATACATACAATTGTATGTATATTACATGGGATTTTAAAATTTTTCGTTGCTCGCTTTGGCACACCCTTTAATTTCCAACTCTCATGTATTTGTTGTTGTAGCGGCCAAGGGTCTACACACTCTGTCCAAATTTCAGGTCCGTAGCTCTTACGGTTCTCGAGAAAATACCCTGTGACGGACAGACGGTCAGACGGACAGCGTAGCGAAAACAATAGGGTTCCATTTTCACCTTTGGTGTACGGAACCCTAAAAATGTAAGTGTACAAACATAAATACGTGCATGTATTTAAGTAGTATGTGTATACTCCCAATTATACATATTAATTTTCTTTTCTTTTTAATATTGTACATATTTATATTATTCAATATGAGAGGCAGATATCGCCACACCTTTAGACCTATTTAAAAATAAATTCAGTAAAGTGCGACTTTGACTCGCGAACGCAGGGTTACGTACGTTGGGCTTTGAGCATTAATATGGCGTTTTTTTTTTTGTTTTTTTTTACGTTTTTTCAGCTTTTTTCACTTTTTTCTCGTTTTGGCGTTTTTTTTTCGTTTTGACGATTTTTTTCATTTTGGCGATTTTTTTCATTTTGGCGATTTTTTTCATTTTAGCGATTTTTTCCTGTTTTGGGGTTTTTTTCATTTTGGCGATTTTTTCTGTTTTGGGGTTTTTTTCGTTTTGGCGATTTTTTTCAATTTGGCGATTTTTTTTTATTTTGGCGACTTTCTTTCATTTTGGCGATTTATTTTTCATTTCAGCAAATTTTTCCGGTTTTTCGCGATTTATTTTCGATTTAGAATTTTTTTTAATTTGGTGGTTTTTTTCGTTTTGGCGATTTATTTTTTGTTTTTGGCGATTTTTTTCGGTTAGGCGATTTTATTTTTGATTTTTTAGTTTTACCGTTTTTGAAAATTTCAAGAGCTTAGCTCTTACAGTTTCCAAGATACAGCAAGTTGTCAACATTACATATGTAGTTACAATTGCATTAACTGATGGAGCACCCTTTAATTTAAATTTTTAGAAATTTTAGTGTTAATTGTTGTAGTCTGTATAAAAATACACCAACTTTACAAAAAATTTTTTTCGTTGCTCGTTTTGGAACACCCTTTAATTTCCAAATCTCATGTATTTGTTGTTTTAGTGGCCAAAGGTCTACACACTGTGTCCAAATTTCAGGTCCGTAGCTCTTACGGTTCTCGAGAAAATAGCCTGTGACGGACAGACGGACAGCGTAGCGAAAACAATAGGGCTCCTTTTCACCTTTGGTGTACGGAACCCTAAAAACAACAAATATTAACTAATAAAACGTATTTTTTTTATAAAATTAACACCTTTGTTCTAAATAAATGTGCATCTTTTTCGGTGGCTAAATATTTTATATAAAAACTAAACACAATTTATTTTAAACAAAACCCTTAATATCTCAAATAAATTCAGTAAAGTGCGGCTTTGACTCGCGCACGCACGGTGACGTACGTTGGGCTTTGAGCATTAATATGATTTTTTTTGACGTTTTTTCAGTTGAAATAATTTTTTTTCGCTTTTTACTTGTTTTGGCAATTTTTTTATTTTGGAGATTTTTTTCAATTTGGCGATTTTTTTTTCATTTTGGAGATTTTTTTCATTTTGGCGATTTTTTTTTTGGCGGATTTTTTTTGGCGATTTTTTTTGGCGATTTTTTTCATTTTGGCGATTTTTTAAATTTTGGCGATTTTTTTCATTTTGGCGATTTTTCCGGTTTTTCGCGATTTATTTTCGATTTAGAAATTTTTTTAATTTGGCGCTTTTTTTTAATTTGGCGATTTTTTTTCGGTTTGGCGATTTTATAATTTTGGGATTTTTTTTCTTTTACCGTTTCTGAAAATTTCAAGAAGTTTGGTCTTAAGGTTTCCAAGATACAGCAAGTTGTCCAAATTACATAGGTAAAACTACATTAACTGATGGTACACCCGTTAATTAAATTTTTTTTTAAATTTTAGTGTTAATTGTTTTACAGCCTGTTTTTAGGAGACGACACGATTGAAACGTGACCAGCCGATACATAGACGATTACGTAAGAAATCGCGTTCATAGGACATAGACGATTACGTAAGAAATCGCGTTCATAGGACACACACGACACGATTTTGTCGCGTGACTTACGTTGCATTACGTATATATCAACTCTGTGTCAAAATGTCATGTTGCCAACGTGATCAAAAATAGTTTTTGTTTATCTTTTTTCATACAAAATTATGTATGCAAATTGGAAAAAAGGCAACCCTATTCTGGCGCCAAAAGTGAATTACAGCTGACTAGAGTAAATAAGAGAAGCATTAACAATTCATTTGTTTTAAAAATTTCACTTGTATTTTAAAATTGTATTAATTGAAAGATAAAAAGTGTGATTTTTCTGAAAACAAGTAAATTTTAAAATTGTATTAATTGAAAGATAAAAAAATTTTATGTAAGTGCATGTAACTACATACATGCAACTGCGTTTAGCAAAGTAAAAAATTACATTATTAAGAAAGCTGCTGCTTCCTGGAGAAAAATGTGAATTAGAGCTGTGTCGTTCATGAACGAACGAGTAAAATTGAACGAATCAGTGAAATGAACGAAGTGAGCCGGGCACTTTACTGAGCTGTTTTGGCTCAGCAGTACTGATAAAAAGTACAATCAAAAAACTGTGGTACAATTGAACGAAATGAACGACCGAGCACACGTGGCTATTTTTTTTGTTTTGTTTGGCTTTTTCTTTGTTCATGTGAGATTTGTTGTCATATTCTTGTTTTCATTTGACTTTTTACATACTTTTATTAACACTGTGGCAATTATGAAATTAATTAAATTGCCATTCATATTTATTAAGCTTTTAGAACATATGTAGGTATTAATAGTTTTTTTTTAACAAAATTAGTTTAGATATATACAGTTTATTTTCATTGTCATTATTGTGTACAAGTATATGGCTATTTTGGCGATATGAATCATTTTTCATTTCTTTACTTTCAATTCAAAACAAAATGCATTGTGCATGTTACCCTTTTTATGTACCGAATCAACTGCTTGTTTGTTTTCACTTCGTTCTATTTCTTCAAAAGAGCGGATGAACGAAATGAACGAACTCGTTCTTTTTTAGAAAATGAAAGAAAATGAGCGGTCACTTGAATGAACGATTTGGCACAGCTCTAATGTGAATGAAATATTTTTTAACTGTTTCTTAACCCAATGGAAACTTATCGAAATGTATATTTGTTCGTGCGGGCCTACAAAAGTTTGATAGGAATCTTTGCTGCTCCCGAACTGTGGACTTCCTATGGCCAAATGAGGAAACTCTTCCATGCAGGCGACCAATTGCTCAAGCTGCATTGCTATTGTCATTTTGATGCTGAATAATCAAACCTATTTTTAATATGAAAGTATAATTTTACTGGTATATACATACATAGATATACATATGTATATATATATATATATATATATATATATATATATATATATATATATATATATATATATATATATATATATATATATATATATATATATGCACTTTTCTCGGTACAGTTCAAATTGAAAAAGTACTGCAGTACTCATATAACATATTTAGTACAATTTTAAACATTTTCAGCCGTATGCAAAATATTTAAAACAGCTTTACCAATTATTGTTGAGTAAAGTTGTATTCAAACAAATTTGTTATATTCAAATTTTAAAGTAAGCACTCACGTTTGTTAAGACTGCTTTAAGTTGATGTTTCCAAATGGATATTTTTTATCTCAAATATGTTTGCTATATAGCATATGCGGATTCATATTACACCTGGAAATAAGGCTTGAAATCTTAGCTCTTAGTTTAAATTTATTGTTTCTTTCACGTGATAGATTGGTGAAGGGTATATAAGATTCGGCCCAGCCGAATATAACACTCTTACTTGTTGTTAGTTCAATTTAAAATTGAAGATTCAATAAAAACTAAAACGTTATAAAAAAAAAATAAAAATAAAAATAAAAAAAATTCATACGCGTACATGCATATGTATACATGTACATTCATGAATACTCGCAAATAATCATTAATGTAAAAATGTATGCATATGCATTTACGCATTTTTTTGCATTTTAATATTCACCATCCGAAGGACCATCCAGAAGAAAATATGAGGGACCAAGCAGATGCCAGTATATGCGCTGTACACTTAAGTGTACCGGTAAATATATTTTTATCTCTTTTTACTTTTTATCAGTTCTCGTTGTACCTTCATAGTGAACAGAAGTATTAGCGGAATTTTTTTTACATACTAAACAAAAAAAAAACCATACAAAAAAAATATTTGTAGTACATAATATTCGTTGTACATTAACTTTGATAAACAAGCTATTTTTGCTTTGCTAATATTTTTTTTACATAGACAGTAATAACTAAAACAAAAAAAAACAAAAACAACCGTAAACAAAATAACTTAAAGTGCCCTTGAGGAATACACTTACAAAGTGCCCTTGAGGAATACTCTATATGAGTACCTCGAAAACAAATAATTGCGAAGTGAGTGATAACGGCAGAAATGCCTATCTTACTGTGAGCTCTGATGATCTGAATGATAACAAATCTGATAATAGACTTACTGTGAGTTCTGATGAGCTTAATTTAAAAAAAATAAATAAAAAACTTGATGACAGACTTTTTTTTAACGGCTAAGCCAATTTTTCGTCAGCGATCAACTTCGCTTTGTCCAATGCCAACTGATTCGTTAACATTACAGTTGCCTACTACTTCGTCATTTAAATCAGCGATATCATCCGATTCAGGCTCGTGTTCATCACTTACCCAAATTGTCAATATAAATAAGAGTAGCCCAAAACCCAAGGTCCAAGTCGGAATGGACCGATATATAATTGTGGGAAAGCGCGGGCGAAGCCCAAATTCTACTAAGATTGCATCTGCTTCAAAGGTATCTAGGGATAACAGCGCATCCTCCACTAATCGTTTTCAAATATTGCAAGATGACAACGACACACCTGATATATCTGAGAAAAAAAACCTCCAAGCCGCCACCAATATATTTGAGAGAAAAAAATTCAAACGCTCTTATTAAGAAATTAATTTCGGTCATTGGTGAGAAAAAATTTCACATTGTTCCAATAAAACGTGGCAATATCGATGAAACGAAAATTCAAATTTATGACGAAACAGATTTCCGTAAAATGGTTTCTGAATTTGAAAAAAATAAAACAAGCTTCTACACATACCAGCTAAGAGCGCTAAAGGCATGCAGATCGTATTGAAGGGCATAGATTCTTATGTTGTCCCCGAAGAAATAAGAGATGCACTCGTCCTCCAGGGGTTCAAGGTAAAAAATGTGTCCAATATAATAAATAAAGAAAAGATTCCCCAACCCCTATTTCGTGTTGAACTTGAGCCTAATGATATACAATTGAAAAAAAATGAGACGCATCCAATTTATAATTTAAAATACCTCTTGTACCGAAAAATCACAGTTGAAGAGCCACATAAGCGTTCAGGTCCTGTACAGTGCCATAATTGCCAAGAATATGGCCATACAAAAACATACTGCAAATTACCCTCTGTTTGTGTTGTGTGCGGCGAATTACACGGCACCGCTAGCTGCAACAAACCAAAAGATCAAAGTGATAAAAAATGCAGTAATTGTGGAGGTAATCACACCGCTAACTACAGAGGTTGTCCTGTGTACTCTTTTGTAAAGAAGACTATGGTGCAAAAACCTAAATTAGCTCCAGCTCAATCAGCAAACGCTCACTCTGCCACTTTTCCGCAAATGAGCCAACCAGTTACTTCCCGTGTATCGTATGCAGATGCTGCTAAGGCTAGTTCTATTCCGACACAAAATGTTTCACCGCAAAATAATTCAACAAATACAAACTCAAACTTTAATTATAATCACCTTGAAGCCGCTATTGAAAATCTTGTGCAAACTATAAACAATTTTACAACAAATATGACTAGCATGATGCAAGAAATGTTGCGAATGCAGAATACTTGCTTCAAGCAATACTTAATAAGCCATGAACACGTTAACAATATGTTTCTGGAACGCAAACGGCATTCGCCAACATAAAAATGAACTTGAGCACTTCCTCACGGAAAAAAATATTGATATAATGTTAGTATCTGAGACTCATTTGACTTCGAGAAGTCTTTTTAAAGTTTATAGCTACACTATATATGATACTGTTGGAGACACTTGCAAATAAACCAACTTCATCAATAATAATTATTTGTAATCATGTTGGCATTGAATTATTTTTATTCATGTCATAAAATTTTCATTTTTAATTTATTCATTCTTGTTTTGAAACTTAAATTAAATTAAACTTAATTTTTAATATTTTGTAAAAAAATATTTTGTGTTTAAACTTGAAAAACCTTAACAAATTGGCGACGAGGATATGGCTCAAGATTTAAAAATCCTGGAATTATTGGAGATGCAAAGCAAACTTCTTGCAAGCATTACGCAGGGAAATGCATCAAACACCAATCAAGATTCTGTTATGGAGAAATTAGCAAATAGTATTTCGGAGTTTTGCTATGACCAAGAAAATTCTGCAACATTTAGCAATTGGTATACTCGTTACGAAGATATTTTTCTCGTAGAAGGGAAAGATTTGGACGATGCTTCTCGTGTGAGACTCCTTATGAGAAAACTCAATACAATAGCCTATGGACAGTATTCAGCATATATTCTTCCAAGAAATCCAAGGGATATATCGTTCGAAGATTCAGTCAAAATCCTGAAGGATATGTATGGAATACAAGCCACTATGTTTAGTATTCGATACAATTGCCTACAAACTTCTAAAATGTCACAAGAAGATTTAATTTCTTATGGAGCTCGTGTCAACAAAATTTGTGAAAATTTTAAATTATCTGAATTGAGCTCTGACCAATTTAAATGCTTAGTGTTTGTTTGTGGTTTACAGTCTCATACAGATTCAGAAATTCGCATGAGATGCTTGTTAGCTCTAGAAGATGATTCCAACCAAAACATCAACAAACTAATTTCTAGCTCTCAGCGATTAATTAACTTAAAACATGTTACAGCTATGGTAGAAGTTAAGCCAAGTTCATCTATAAATGCAATACAGTCTAACACAAAGCAATATGCCGTTCAAAATGGTAAGTCAAAGCCGAAAACACCCTGTTGGAACTGTGGTGCAATGCACTATTCCAAATATTGCAACTACGCAAAACACATGTGTACACAATGTCAAAATATAGGACATAAAGAAGGTTACTGCAAACACCCAAAATCAACAGAAAAATTCAACCAGGGAAAGAAGTGGAAAAACAAGAATCAAAGACACTCAAAAGCAAAATCCAATGTTGTTCAAATCAACCGGATTTCGTATGCAGCAAGAAGAAAATTTGTTACAGTCAACATACAGAATTCTTCCTCAGAAACAAATTTCGATGTCAAAATGCAAATCGATACAGCATCAGATGTGTCAATTATAGGAAAAGCATTATGGTGTAAAATGGGTAAACCTGGGAGAAAACTAACAGATCGTTTTGTCATAAGCGCCTCTAAGGACAAAATCAAGATTATTGCCTAATTTTCATGTCAAGTTCGGCTACAAGGTGATGTAAAACTTTGCAATTTACTAGTTGTAAACATTGATACTCTCTCAATTTTTGGTTCAGATTGGATTGAAATTTTTCACCTGTGGGATAAGCCGTTGAATAGTGTTTGTTCCCAAATCAAACAAAACAAATTCGATGGTTCTATTTTAAATAACATTAAAACCGAATATTCAGACATTTTCCAAAGTTTTCCATCCAAATGTACAAAAACGCAAGTGCAACTTCATCTTAAGTCGAATTCAAAACCAGTTTTTCGTGCAAAGAGACCAGTTGCTTATGCTATGCTTCCTTTGATAGAAGAGGAGTTGCAACGATTAGAATCATTAGGTATAATCACGCCAGTTGATTACTCGGAGTGGGCAGCACCCATTGTTGCCATAAAAAAACCTAATGGTACAATTCGCATTTGTGGAGACTATTAATCAGGTCTTAACAATTGTCTGGAACCACATATGTACCCATTACATCGTCCTGAAGATTTGTATGCCAAAGTTGGGAAAAGCTGCTTATTTACGCATATTGACTTGTCAGATGCTTATTTGCAAACTGAAGTTTCACCAGAATCAGCAAAACTTCTTACCATCAACACTCACAAAGGCTTGTATACATTCAATCGTCTAGCTCCAGGTGTTAAGAGTGCTCCAGGTGCATTTCAACAATTAATGGACACTATGTTAATTGGTATAGATGACACAGCAAGCTACATTGATGATATAATTATTGGTGGTAAAACGGTAGAAAAACACATAGAAAACGTAAAAAAAAGTTCTTCAAAGACTCCGTGAGTACAGTTTTCATATTAAGTTGGAAAAATGCAAATTTTTTGTGAAAGAGGTAAAATACCTTGGAAACGTTATGTCTTCATTGGGTTTACGTCCTGATAAAACCAAAATACAAGCAATTTTAAATCTACCACCTCCATCAAATATATCTGAGCTTAGATCGTTTTTAGGATCTATAAATTATTACGGAAAATACGTTAAAAATATGACCAATTTAAGAACGCCTCTCAATAGACTTCTTCAAGATGACACCAAATATGAGTGGTCAATAGAATGTCAGCAGTCTTTCGAAACTTTTAAAGATATTTTAAATTCTGATCTTCTTTTAACTCACTACAACCCAGATTTACCAATAAAAGTAGCAGCAGATGCTTCTGGAAAAGGCATTGGAGCTTTTATTTGTCATATTTTTCCTGACAAATCTGAAAAAGTAATTGAACATGCGTCTCGTACTCTCACTCCTGCAGAAGGAAATTACTCTCAAATTGAGAAGGAGGCATTAGGTCTAGTATACGCCGTAAAAAAATTTCACAAGTATATATATGGGCGAGAGTTTATTTTGTGCACAGACCATAAACCGCTTTTATCAATTTTTGGCAATAAAAAAGGTATTCCCGTATACGCAGCAAACAGACTTCAAAGATGGGCACTCACTTTAATGCTGTACAATTTCAAAATTCAGTACATAAGTACTAAAGAATTTGGTTGCGTTGATATGCTTTCAAGACTTATAGACAATGAGTTAAAACCAGATGAAGAAATAATAATTGCCTGCACAACTTTTGAAGAAAACTGTTCCGCAACACTAATGGATCATTTTAATGAACTACCTGTTACTTTCAACATGGTAAAACAAGCAACACAGAAATGTTCGGTATTTCAGTCAGTCATCCATTCACTCAAACATGGCTGGAAATCAAATCGGAATGCAGAACTTACACAATTTTATTCCAGACGGGAAAGTTTATGTGAAATTAAAGGTTGTTTAATGTATAATGACAGAATCGTTATACCAAATTGTCTAAGAAACATGATAACAAAACAGTTGCATCGTGGCCATCCTGGAAAAGAACGTATGAAAGCATTGGCAAGGAGTCACGTTTACTGGCCAGGAATAGATGATGACATTGCATTTTATGTAAGAAGCTGTCATAAATGTGCAGTTGCAGCAACAGCACCCACGAAGCATACATTACAGTCATGGCCGTTGGCATCAAAACCAATGGAGAGTTTGCATATTGATATAGCAGGACCATGCAATTCGCAATATTATTTCGTAATAAAAGACGCCTACTCAAAGTGGCCTGAAATATATCAAGTCTCAAACATCACGTCTTCAACAGTTATATCAAAACTTTCAGAAATGTTTTCCAGATATGGAGACTGTGATACAATAGTCTCAGACAATGGTACGCAATTTGTCAGTGAGCAGTTTAAACAATTTGTCAAACTGCGTGGAATCAATCATATTAAGACTGCACCTTACCATCCACAATCAAATGGTCAAGCAGAAAGATTTGTAAGAACGCTTAAACAAGCTTTACAAAAACTTATGATTAGGGAAATAGTCACGAAATACTCCAAGTATTCCTTCAAACGTATCGCTCCACTCCAAGAGATAATTTTAAGTCTCCTGCAGAATTATTTCTGTTACGTAAAATTAAGACAACATTAGACTTACTAAAGCCTCAACATTCAATTTTACCATTTCAACGTGATATTAAAATGGAAACACAATTCAATTTTAAACATGGAGCCAAGGACAGAAGTTTTAAACCGAAAGATCTTATTTACGCTCAAGTACATAAAAATAATAAAATGGTATGGATTCCAGGTTCTGTAGTCGAAAAAGTTGGAAACGTTAACTATAATGTTTACATTTTTGATAATAAAACAAAATTGATTAGGTCTCATGCTAACCAACTTAAAAGACGATACGAGAATAACAATGTATATCAGTCAGACTCAATACAACTTTTGTTGGAATTATTTGGGATTAAGCCCAGTATTATAAATCAATCGCATCAGCAACAAGAAGCAGACAATAATTTAGCCACATTATATCCTGAGCGAAGAATTGTACAAAATACTCCACCATGCACTCCCGATAATCAGTCAAGCACTTCGTTTGCATTCAGCACTCCTATGGCTGAACCTCCCGTCATGCATTTAAGACCACAACGAAATCGCGAGCCCCCTAACAGATTTGGAATATCCGATTAATTTTAAAAAGAAAAGAGATGTTGGAGACACTTGCAAATAAACCAACTTCATCAATAATAATTATTTGTAATCATGTTGGCATTGAATTATTTTTATTCATGTCATAAAATTTTCATTTTTAATTTATTCATTCTTGTTTTGAAACTTAAATTAAATTAAATTAAACTTAATTTTTAATATTTTGTAAAAAAATATTTTGTATTTTAACTTGAAAAACCTTAACAGATACAAAGGACCCTAGAGGAAGGGCTTGCGGTGGATCAGCAATTCTAATTAAGTCAAGACTCAAGCACTATGTTCTTGATAATATTTGTGAAGAATACCTACAAGCAACAAATATTGGCATTGAAAGTTTTTGTTCAAATTTCGTTATATCATCAATTTACTCCCCTCCCAGATTTTCAATCACTGAGAATCAATATGAGGATTTCTACAAATCTCTTGAACCTTGTTTTGTAGCAGCTGGAGACTACAATGCGAAACATACGTTCTGGGGTTCGCGCCTTGTTACACCCAGAAGTCGAGTATTGTTCAACACTATTTAAAAAATGGGCTTGGATGTCATTTCGAGTGGGGAGCCCACTTATTGGCCTACTGACATACAAAAAATTCAGGATGTTATAAATTTTGGCGTCATAACAAATATCTCTAGGGATTTAATTCAAGTTCAAGCTTCTCTTGATCTCTCGTCCGATCACTCCCCGACGATCAGTACAATTTGTAGCATATTAAGAAGTAACTTACCTGATCCATATGTGAAGATGATCAATCGTGTTAATTGGCTGGGGTTCAAAAAATATCTCAGCAGTCATTGTACGGAAAACATTACGCTTAGAACACCCGATGATATTGAATCGAACATTGCCAATCTCAGCGAGAATATTAAACAGGCTGCTGAACATGCCACTATCTCCCATCCGCAGATTGGGAAAAAGAAGTGCTAGAAGGGAATGGCAACAGCACAGATCACCACAAAATAAAATCAGATTTAAAGAGTGCACTAAACGACTCCAAGAGTTGCTTGCATCTGAAAAAATTGCATCTCTTAAAAATTATATGGAGGGTCTTGATGTCACACCGGCGTCTAATTACTCTTTGTGGCGCGCTGCCAGAAAGCTTAAAACACCCGTTGAGTATTATCCACCTCTACGCACATCTACCGGAGGTTGGGCAAGAAGCTGGTGTTGCTGATTTGCCGAATATAGTCGCTCTACCCCCTCAACACATAAAGTTTAAGACGCGGGATTTACAAAAATTAATTGCTGAACTCAACCCGAAGAAAGCTCCGGGTATTGATGGAATTAGTAATCAGATGGTGATGAACCTGCCTCGTATTGCAATGAGAATCCTGTTATTCATATTTAATGCTATTTTACGACTGGAGTATTATCCACACAACTGGAAACTTGCCAAGGTTAAAATGATTCCAAAGCCGGGCAAAGTCTGAGTCATATAGGCCAATAAGTCTACTATCTACAATGTCAAAGCTTTTCGAAAAACTGCTCAAAACAAAATTGTCCCCAATTCTAATTAGTAGTGGGTGCATACCAGACCATCAATTTGGTTTTAGAAGTCAGCATAGCACCATTGAACAAACTCACAGATTGGTTCAATTTATAAGAAGAACTTTTGAGGAAAAAAAGTATTGTTCTGCGCTGTTTATTGACGTTTCCCAGGCATTTGATAAAGTGTGGCATGAAGGCCTAATTTTAAAATTGAAGACTTACTTACCAATAAACATTTTAAATCTTTTGGAAAGTTACGTTATTTCCCGTAAGTTCACTGTTGCGGAAGGAGACTTTACAAGTAGGCCTGAAACAATTTTATCTGGTGTGCCACAGGGGAGTATACTGGGACCAGTTTTATATTTAATTTATACTTGTGATATGCCAGTGAGCAGTAGTATCCATACTTCCACATTTGCCGACGATACAGCCTGCCTTAGTATGCATGGAAACCCTGATGAGGCATCCCGCAAACTCCAGGAACACGTTAGCCAGATGGAACTTTGGTTAAACTTATGGAGAATCAAGGTAAATGAACAAAAGTGTGTTCAAGTAACATTTACTTTACGAAGAGATACTTGTTCCCCCATTCGGATTAACAATCAAGTTGTTTCTCAACATTCACATGTGAAATATCTTGGTATACACCTTGGCCGACGACTTACATGGAAACACCATATTGACTCTAAGTTAACTCAAATGAAACTTAAATTAAATCAGGTACATTGGCTGATTGGTCGAAATTCAACACTTAGCCTAGACTGTAAACTTTTAATATACAAGTCGCTTTTAAAGCCAATATGGTGCTATGGAATTCAACTATGGGGTACTGCTTCAGCTTCAAATGTAGAGAAAATTCAACGCAGGCAAAACAAAATTTTACGCATGATAACATCGGCTCCATGGTACATCAAAAATTCATATATACATCGTGATTTGAATATGCCACTAGTGACTGAAGAAATTGCAAAATACGCAGGCAAATATCTAACAAAACTCGAGTCACATCCTAATCCGCTTGCCCGTAATATTTTGAACTTTACTGGACACATCCGCCTAAAAAAGAGGGACACAAGGGCTGTTGTTCACAGCACTCCAGATGGGTCTTCCTGAAAGTAATTTTAGTTTTTATATTTTTTTTCCTTTTGATTATCACTACTTATGTATTATATATAACTATTACTAAGCTTATGTCCGACACTGGTCGGGCCTAATTATATTTTTATATTTAAGATTTGAATACTTATTGTTAGTTCATATATGAAGATTCAATAAATAAATATCATGTAAAAAAAAATCTCTTTTTACGTAATTTATATTTGAATTGTATAGGTTTTAAGTTGAAGTGTATTATTTCGGCTTAAGTTCATTATTTGAATTAATGTAAATTCAAATTATTAAGAGTGGAATATTAGAATATCTAATCAGACTAGCAGAACGTATTAGTACTACTAATTTCGACAGTCGCTACACTACCTCATCAGCGTTTTTCGTTCACTTTTACCACATTTGACTGTGGATACTAGTACCAAGGAATATCAACTATTTAACAAATTTTTTCGACGAAATAGAATACGAGAGGTAATGTAACTTCATCTATTCATTATTTCTTGTCAATTTATTTTGGTGAGTATGAAATCCCCCATCCGACTATTTATTCAAATGTTCCAAGCTCTTATTTTTGTTTTTGCTTGTTGGGCAGAATTTCCTACCACGTATTCAAGCTTTTGTTATTGTACATGTTAAACCAGTTTTCTTGTCTGTTTTTATTTTAGTGTATTTTGTTTCAGTACACAATCAGACGTCAGAAGGTAATCATGTATGCAGCGTGACCGTTTGTGCTACTAAAGTATCAATTTGCTACTTTATTACATTTTTGATACTTTTAGTGACACTTTTTTAAAATCAGCTAAATCTGCTACTTTTTGTAACGCTTTGACCCTTTTTGCCCCTTTTTTGAAATACCATTACTTGATTTAATTTTTTCGCAGCAATATGCTTGTGTTTAGTATTTTTTTATAACAGACAGCGTTGTCAACTCGGTGTTTTTGGCACCGTTTTGGTGTTTTTTGAAATTTTCAACGCGAAAATGTTGAAGTTATTGCCCGGTGCTTTTTAGGGTTCCGCACACCAATGGTGAAAATGGCGTTTTCGCTACGTTGTCCGTCTGTCCGTCACACGGTATTTTCTCAGGAACCGTAAGAGCTACGGACCCAAAATTTGGACAGAGTGTGTAGAGCTTTGGCCGCTACAACAACAAATACATGAGAATTAAAAATTAAAGGGTGTTCCAAAACGAGTAACGAAAAATGTTAAAATCTTATGTAATATACATATGTATATATACCGACACTTGAAATTTTTAAAATTAGTTTATTTTTATACAGACTAAAACAAATAACACTAAAATTTAAAAAAAAATATAAACTAAAGGGTGGTCCATCAGTTAATGCAATTTTGACTATGTAATTTTGACAACTTGAGTAGATAGGTAATGGAGGATGCAAATATCTATCTCTTTCTAACACTATATCTATCTCTCTCTATCTTTGTCTGTTGTGGAAGGTCATGGTTTGTGACGTCAGATATGAGTATGTATGTGTGTAATTGAAGAGAGGGGGCGTTGACTTTAATATTTTGTGGTTTTTGAGAGAGATGGATGTGTTGGGCTATAATTTCTGATACCCCATGATTAGGGATTTAGAGGATTGGTATTTGGTATTAATAAATATATTGTGATCATGAAATTTGGTTCTCTAGTTTATTTTATCTCATGATTAGGGATTTAGAGGTTTGTCATTGCCTGCCTATCAATAATATGTTGACCACTGTAGTTTTTTGTTTGTTGTTGGATAAATGTATGTTTGCTTGTATCAGAGGGGTTGGTTCTTCAGTTGGGATATATGCTCTTTCAGCTACTCCAAAAAATTATGTAGTGGGTGTGTACATTTTTTTAGTGTTGGATCTATGTGTTCTCGTATCAGAGGGGTATGGATATAGTGTTAGAAAGAGATGGATTTTGCGGTAACTTATCCATAATTGATATCGTTTAGTTGTATGTGTACATATTTCATATTTTTAATATTCTATGTATTGGTGTATGCATGGGAATATTAGAGAGGGATAATTTTTTTCTCGTGCTGGAATTGATGTTGCCCAAGCAAAATATTTGTATGCTGCTGTATTCATTGATCTACATACTTAGTCCCCGTTCACGCTACGCAAGTGTTATTGCTAAGCTTATCACTTTTTATTCTTTGAACTTTCATCGACGCCCTCACAAAACAAAACGTATTGCCAGCACATGTATAGTGTGAACTGGGACTTCTATAATTTATTCTTTTTCGCGTTTGATGTAGTTGAATTGCTTGGGTGGTAATTGTATACATGTAGGTATGTATGTAAGTAAGCATGCATGTGTATCGATTTGTAAATTCGTGTGCGTAGTTCAATAACTTTTGGGGATCATAGAAACTGTTTAGCTTGAGGGAATAGCTGTTCTCCTAGTTGGAATTTGTTTGCTGATGCTGATTGCTTTACATTACTCTGAGCGGTTTACGAGTACATAAATACTTATGTATGTATGTACAGTCATATGCGTACTTGACAATTTTTGATTTTATGCATATGCAAACATACATACATATATACATACATACATATGTACATACTTATGCAAATGTGCTGATATTGCTTTTTCCAGTCTTACAGTATCCAAGGGAACTTTTTTATTCTTTTGTTTTTATCGTTCCTGCTTTGTCCATTGGATACTTTTTTATGTTATTGTTTATTTTTTCTAATACGCATGTACATACATGTGCGTGTATATTTTGCTTTGCAAATTTAAGCTGGCTCGATCTTGTTAGAATTGAATGTTTTGCAAATTCAGCGATTTGTTTCTATGTAGGTACTACATACATACATACATATTTATGTACATACATACATATATAGAATAACGCATAAAGTAAAAAAAAAATTAAAATAAAAAATATGGGATCACAGCACATTTTATTATAATACAAGACATAAATACATACATACATTTACTCCCAGACCAATTTATGTGCGATCATGTATGTGTAAGTATGTTTTACCCCTGCAGTCAGACTGGGGCCAAATGTCTCTATGTCAACACTAAAACTCTAGTAGTAGGTACATTGTCTACAATTTCTTTTCTATTCGTCAGTATAAAAGAAAGAGAGAAAACAAATGTGGTGTATTTCTGGTGGCTTTTGCAACAACTTGTCAATATTCATATAATTGTATGTAAGGTATGGAAATGTACCACTAAATGTCTGGTTGGTACTATCTCCCATCCGCAGATTGGGTTTAATAAAATTTATTCTACAGACATTGAACGTCTCGTACGTGAAAAAAGAAGGGCTAGAAGGGAATGGCAACAGCACAGATCACCACAAAATAAAATCAGATTTAAAGAGTGCACTAAACGACTCCAAGAGTTGCTTGTATCTGAAAAAATTGCATCTCTTAAAAATTATTTGGAGGGTCTTGATGTCACACCGGCGTCTAATTACTCTTTGTGGCGCGCTGCCAGAAAGCTTAAAACACCCGTTGAGTATTATCCACCTCTACGCACATCTACCGGAGGTTGGGCAAGAAGCGATACTGAAAAAGGTAAAATATTTGCTGAGCACTTAAAATCCGTTTTTACGCCAAATATATGTACTGGTGTTGCTGATTTGCCGAATATAGTCGCTCTACCCCCTCAACACATAAAGTTTAAGACGCGGGATTTGCAAAAATTAATTGCTGAACCTGCCTCGTATTGCAATGAGAATCCTGTTATTCATATTTAATGCTATTTTACGACTGGAGTATTATCCACACAACTGGAAACTTGCCAAGGTTAAAATGATTCCAAATCCGGGCAAAGATATAACCAAGTCTGAGTCATATAGGCCAATAAGTCTACTATCTACAATGTCAAAGCTTTTCGAAAAACTGCTCAAAACAAAATTGTCCCCAATTCTAATTAGTAGTGGGTGCATACCAGACCATCAATTTGGTTTTAGAAGTCAGCATAGCACCATTGAACAAACTCACAGATTGGTTCAATTTATAAGAAGAACTTTTGAGGAAAAAAAGTATTGTTCTGCGCTGTTTATTGACGTTTCCCAGGCATTTGATAAAGTGTGGCATGAAGGCCTAATTTTAAAATTGAAGACTTACTTACCAATAAACATTTTAAATCTTTTGGAAAGTTACGTTATTTCCCGTAAGTTCACTGTTGCGGAAGGAGACTTTACAAGTAGGCCTGAAACAATTTTATCTGGTGTGCCACAGGGGAGTATACTGGGACAAGTTTTATATTTAATTTATACTTGTGATATGCCAGTGAGCAGTAGTATCCATACTTCCACATTTGCCGACGATACAGCCTGCCTTAGTATGCATGGAAACCCTGATGAGGCATCCCGCAAACTCCAGGAACACGTTAGCCAGATGGAACTTTGGTTAAACTTATGGAGAATCAAGGTAAATGAACAAAAGTGTGTTCAAGTAACATTTACTTTACGAAGAGATACTTGTTCCCCCATTCGGATTAACAATCAAGTTGTTTCTCAACATTCACATGTGAAATATCTTGGTATACACCTTGACCGACGACTTACATGGAAACACCATATTGACTCTAAGTTAACTCAAATGAAACTTAAATTAACTCAGGTACATTGGCTGATTGGTCGAAATTCAACACTTAGCCTAGACTGTAAACTTTTAATATACAAGTCGCTTTTAAAGCCAATATGGTGCTATGGAATTCAACTATGGGGTACTGCTTCAGCTTCAAATGTAGAGAAAATTCAACGCAGGCAAAACAAAATTTTACGCATGATAACATCGGCTCCATGGTACATCAAAAATTCATATATACATCGTGATTTGAATATGCCACTAGTGACTGAAGAAATTGCAAAATACGCAGGCAAATATCTAACAAAACTCGAGTCACATCCTAATCCGCTTGCCCATATATTTTGAACTTTACTGGACACATCCGCCTAAAAAAGAGGGACACAAGGGCTGTTGTTCACAGCACTCCAGATGGGTCTTCCTGAAAGTAATTTTATTTTTATATTTTTTTCCCTTTTGATTATCACTACTTATGTATTATATATAACTATTACTAAGCTTATGTCCGACACTGGTCGGGCCTAATTATATTTTTATATTTAAGATTTGAATACTTATTGTTAGTTCATATATGAAGATTCAATAAATAAATATCATGTAAAAAAAAAAATCTCTTTTTACGTAATTTATATTTGAATTGTATAGGTTTTAAGTTGAAATGTATTATTTCGGCTTAAGTTCATTATTTGAATTAATGTAAATTCAAATTATTAAGAGTGGAATATTAGAATATCTAATCAGACTAGCAGAACGTATTAGTACTACTAATTTCGACAGTCGCTACACTATCTCATCAGCGTTTTTCGTTCACTTTTACCACATTTGACTGTGGATACTAGTACCAAGGAATATCAACTATTTAACACATTTTTTCGACGAAATAGAATACGAGAGGTAATGTAACTTCATCTATTCATTATTTCTTGTCAATTTATTTTGGTGAGTATGAAATCCCCCATCCGACTATTTATTCAAATGTTCTAAGCTCTTATTTTTGTTTTTGCTTGTTGGGCAGAATTTCCTACCACGTATTCAAGCTTTTGTTATTGTACATGTTAAACCAGTTTTCTTGTCTGTTTTTATTTTAGTGTATTTTGTTTCAGTACACAATCAGACGTCAGAAGGTAATCATGTATACAGCGTGACCGTTTGTGCTACTAAAGTATCAATTTGCTACTTTATTACATTTTTGATACTTTTAGTGACACTTTTTTAAAATCAGCTAAATCTGCTACTTTTTGTAACGCTTTGACCCTTTTTGCCCCTTTTTTGAAATACCATTACTTGATTTAATTTTTTCGCAGCAATATGCTTGTGTTTAGTATTTTTTTATAACAGACAGCGTTGTCAACTCGGTGTTTTTGGCACCGTTTTGGTGTTTTTTGAAATTTTCAACGCGAAAATGTTGAAGTTATTGCCCGGTGCTTTTTAGGGTTCCGCACACCAATGGTGAAAATGGCGTTTTCGCTACGTTGTCCGTCTGTCCGTCACACGGTATTTTCTCAGGAACCGTAAGAGCTACGGACCCAAAATTTGGACAGAGTGTGTAGAGCTTTGGCCGCTACAACAACAAATACATGAGAATTAAAAATTAAAGGGTGTTCCAAAACGAGTAACGAAAAATGTTAAAATCTTATGTAATATACATATGTATATATACCGACACTTGAAATTTTTAAAATTAGTTTATTTTTATACAGACTAAAACAAATAACACTAAAATTTAAAAAAAAATATAAACTAAAGGGTGGTCCATCAGTTAATGCAATTTTGACTATGTAATTTTGACAACTTGAGTAGATAGGTAATGGAGGATGCAAATATCTATCTCTTTCTAACACTATATCTATCTCTCTCTATCTTTGTCTGTTGTGGAAGGTCATGGTTTGTGACGTCAGATATGAGTATGTATGTGTGTAATTGAAGAGAGGGGGCGTTGACTTTAATATTTTGTGGTTTTTGAGAGAGATGGATGTGTTGGGCTATAATTTCTGATACCCCATGATTAGGGATTTAGAGGATTGGTATTTGGTATTAATAAATATATTGTGATCATGAAATTTGGTTCTCTAGTTTATTTTATCTCATGATTAGGGATTTAGAGGTTTGTCATTGCCTGCCTATCAATAATATGTTGACCACTGTAGTTTTTTGTTTGTTGTTGGATAAATGTATGTTTGCTTGTATCAGAGGGGTTGGTTCTTCAGTTGGGATATATGCTCTTTCAGCTACTCCAAAAAATTATGTAGTGGGTGTGTACATTTTTTTAGTGTTGGATCTATGTGTTCTCGTATCAGAGGGGTATGGATATAGTGTTAGAAAGAGATGGATTTTGCGGTAACTTATCCATAATTGATATCGTTTAGTTGTATGTGTACATATTTCATATTTTTAATATTCTATGTATTGGTGTATGCATGGGAATATTAGAGAGGGATAATTTTTTTCTCGTGCTGGAATTGATGTTGCCCAAGCAAAATATTTGTATGCTGCTGTATTCATTGATCTACATACTTAGTCCCCGTTCACGCTACGCAAGTGTTATTGCTAAGCTTATCACTTTTTATTCTTTGAACTTTCATCGACGCCCTCACAAAACAAAACGTATTGCCAGCACATGTATAGTGTGAACTGGGACTTCTATAATTTATTCTTTTTCGCGTTTGATGTAGTTGAATTGCTTGGGTGGTAATTGTATACATGTAGGTATGTATGTAAGTAAGCATGCATGTGTATCGATTTGTAAATTCGTGTGCATAGTTCAATAACTTTTGGGGATCATAGAAACTGTTTAGCTTGAGGGAATAGCTGTTCTCCTAGTTGGAATTTGTTTGCTGATGCTGATTGCTTTACATTACTCTGAGCGGTTTACGAGTACATAAATACTTATGTATGTATGTACAGTCATATGCGTACTTGACAATTTTTGATTTTATGCATATGCAAACATACATACATATATATATACATACATATGTACATACTTATGCAAATGTGCTGATATTGCTTTTTCCAGTCTTACAGTATCCAAGGGAACTTTTTTATTCTTTTGTTTTTATCGTTCCTGCTTTGTAAATTGGATACTTTTTTATGTTATTGTTTATTTTTTCTAATACGCATGTACATACATGTGCGTGTATATTTTGCTTTGCAAATTTAAGCTGGCTCGATCTTGTTAGAATTGAATGTTTTGCAAATTCAGCGATTTGTTTCTATGTAGGTACTACATACATACATACATATTTATGTACATACATACATATATAGAATAACGCATAAAGTAAAAAAAAAATTAAAATAAAAAATATGGGATCACAGCACATTTTATTATACTACAAGACATACATACATACATACATATACTCCCAGACCAATTTATGTGCGATCATGTATGTGTAAGTATGTTTTACCCCTGCAGTCAGACTGGGGCCAAATGTCTCTATGTCAACACTAAAACTCTAGTAGTAGGTACATTGTCTACAATTTCTTTTCTATTCGTCAGTATAAAAGAAAGAGAGAAAACAAATGTGGTGTATTTCTGGTGGCTTTTGCAACAACTTGTCAATATTCATATAATTGTATGTACGTAAGGTATGGAAATGTACCACTAAATGTCTGGTTGGTATGTCTCCATGTTCCCATAAGAACTATGTAGTCACTATCTAGTCAATTGTTTTAGTGTTACTAGTAGATTTTCAATGACAAGCACATGCTAAATGTCTATAGCACAAAGTATTGTATGGGGATTAATTAGAGAGTAGTACTGGTGACAAAGTCAAAAGCGACTCAGTACATTTTCACCATCGACATTTCCTTCAGGGACTTGTTCAATAGTTTTGACTTGAAGAAGTGTCGTCATAGCTTTTGCGATTATATGCCACTTTTGTTGGGGAAGGTTATGGTTTTTAGGTTGCTGTGCAAAGTGAAGCTACATACATACATACATATCTACATACATGCATATGTACGTATGTATATATCTGCTATTCTGCTCTTCTTATTTGCTCTTTCATAGGTTTCGCGATTGCTTGACTCTTTTTCTTGGGGAAGGTTAGGGTTTTCCGTTTGCTGTGCAAAGTTTAGTAATATAAAACAATTTAAAAAAATTCAAGAATGAATGTTTTTCGCATTATTTTACAATTTTTTATTTTGTATACCAATAACATCCTATTGGTTTGAAATTAAAAGAGTTTTAAACATTTTTTGATTTTGTTGTAATATTTATTTATTTTTTTTAATAATGTTTTATAATACAAGCATCACATTTATATTGCAATATAAAAATTTATCATTAACATTTTATTTATACTTTTATTAATTTTTAATATTAAAAATAAAAGTATATGAATTAATTATATTGATTACATTGATTTTTCTTATTATAAATATCATACATCTGCACGTGTCTGGTCCTTCTACACAATCTGAGCAGTGCCAAGGACAACAAGAAAAGTGTTCTGCATCATTATTATCCTCCACACCAAAGTCTTCGTTTTCTTTAAACATATGAAGAAAACATAGTAGTGCATCCTTATGTTCGTGCATTAACCATCCTTCATATTCCTCAAGAAATTGTTCTACTACAGATTTCATTGTCAAGTTCTTAACGTGTTGAATGGCTATTTGATAATGTATTAAAATTTTAATTTCATAATGATACACACAAATTGTTGATTGGAAATGCTGTTTTCTCTCTCTATATCTCTCTCTCCCTATCTCTACGAATATTCCACATATAGACATATTCACTATTTCACAGCAAATATTTTCAAGTAGGCTTCTTAGACTCATCGAATCTACATTTAATATCAATTCAATTCAAATACTCAAAGCTAGAACATTAAATCAAAATGGAATCGTTAAATTTAATTAAAAAGTTCAGTTCGTTAAACAACAAGTCCTTGATACATATAAAGGACTTAGATATTTCTAAATAATACAGAGTCGTTTCGGCGCAAAGGACAACGACAAAATACGGTCCAAGAGTAAAAATTGAGATGGAGGACCACTTCATTTTTTTACCAAATAGGTATAACACTCTTACCGATGAGGAGCTCACCCACCTCTCAGATGGCACATTCCGGGTGCAGAGGCAAGGAGAACGAAATTTGCTTCTCGATAAGGAGGAGGAGGATGTGGAGGAGTTTTTAATTCCCAATGCCCAATACCCCATTTGGCAATAATATAAATTTTTTGTATACATATATATTTTGCAAGAAATAAAACAAAATTTTATATAAATGATGGAATTTTAAATTTAGTTTTTTTTATTTAATTCATAAAGAAATTGAAGGCGTAAATTACCACAATTAAATGTATTAAACTTCTGATATTGATTATAGTTGTATCTTATATTTTTACCCAGATATTTGATTACTTCTGCAGGAGGTTGTAAGTTTCCAAAGCTATCGAAATATTCTATTTCTTTGTTGTTTTTAAAATATGCTACCCAATGTGTGCCAAGTCCTGTTGACATATCTAAATTGATTATTCCACATTCCTTTCTCTTCGGACGTTTTGGTAGAGTGTTCAGCATATAAACTCCTCTAAAGTATGGAATTTTTGATGAAAAAATTTGTAGATCAACATCCGTTAATGGTCTAGTGGGTAGCATTTGTATTAGTTTTTTGAGTTCTCTTTACAAATCAAACCATAACCTTTTTTATAGGGTTTGAGAAAAAGTCCTTCGCCTACCGCTATAGATTCTATCGCTCTATTATGTCTAGCTGCTTCCTCAAGTTGTTTTTTGCATTTTTTTTGCATTTACAGTCTTTGCTATAGCAGCACCTCCAGTAGCTAAACTACCAATTGCACCCAGAGCAGTTAATATTGGAATTAATGGTAGAAAACCACCAATTTTTGGAACGCGTATTATACGTGGTGCAATAATTTGTGATTTTTCCCCTTCAAAGAACTGTTAATAGTTTTTCGTGCAATTCTAATGGCTGTGTTAATATCCAATGGTTTTTCCTTCTTCAACATTTTTGATGCAGCTCTAATTGATGTATTAAACAGCTTTTTATTAGTATTTAAATTAATTTTTTTACCATTTTTCTTTTTTTTCCACGCCCATTCCAAATTTTGTTTTGGCTTTCATTACGTTAGTAATCATATATGCAAATGATTTCTCCGTGAGAGTGCTATCTTTTGAGAGAACTCGGTTCCAAGCTTTGTTTTCAAGTATTTTATCAGCTTTATGTCTAGTAATTAAATCCTTATTTTTAGAGTAAGCAATGTCGTGCTCTTTACAAGCAGAGTCCAATAAATTAATTCTTTTATCACCTCTATCTAAACGTTTTTGTAGTTTTGTTCCAGGTCTACAGTACTGATATCCAGGAAGATGAATTTCAAAAGGTAGACAGTTTATTATATTATTAACTAAACCTTCTCCAATGACAGTTTTTTTATGACTAAACGATTTCCGATATCGTATAACCATATTATTTTATATTTTCTATAATAAAAGGAAGTATTTATGAATTGCATTTAGTTACAAAAATGCAGTTAGTAAAACAACATAAAAATATTTTAGTCCGTAATATTGACGCTTCATCAAACATCAGCTCAAAAATAAAGCATAGTTCCCTCTTGCCAAATTCTATTCGCGCTCTAATAGTTGGCCCATCAAATTGTGGAAATACTAATATTATGATTAACTTGATAGAAAGTCCTAATGGTCTCAAGTTTAAAAACATATATTTATACTCAAAATCTTTATATCAGCCGAAATATGAATATCTAAGAAACTTAATTTTACCAATAAAAGGAATGGGGTATTACACATTTACAGACAATGAATCTGTTATTTCCCCTAACGAAGCTAAAAGCAACTCAATTATGATATTTGATGATGTTGCATGCGAGAAGCAAAATAATATACGTGCATATTTTTGTATGGGACGACATAAGAATGTTGATTCATTTTGCTTATGTCAAACTTATACCAGAATTCCAAAACATTTGATAAGAGACAATGCCAATGTAATTATAATGTTTAAACAAGATGAGAAAAATATGAGGCATGTTTATAGTGATCATGTGGCAAGCGACATGAATTTTGTAAAGTTTCAAGAAATTTGTCGAGAGTGTTGGAAGGATAAATATGGATTTTTGATGATAAGCAAAGATAATGAATTAAATAATGGTCGTTACAGAAAACAATTTGACTGTTTCATAACAATATAAATTACTTTACAGAAAAGGTAGTCTTTAGTTCTTAATCTGACTTTAAACTTTATACATCTATTTTTTATAATTGGTCAGATGAATAAAAGCTGCTCTGATAACATTAACTGATAACTGATCTGATAACCGGAACTGATAACCGATCTGATACCTAATAACCGATCTGATATCTAATAACCGATCTGATACCTGAAAAACTGATCTGATACCTGATAACTGATCTGATAACCTGTTCTGATATCTGAAAACCTAATCAGATAAGCTGAACAGATACCTGATAACTGATCTGATAACCGAAACTGATTGCTGATAACCGATCTGATACCTGATAACCGATCTGATAATCTGATTTGATACCTGAAAAACTGATCTGATAACCGAAACTGATTGCTGATAACCGATCTGATACCTGATCTGATACCTGAAAAACAGCTCTGATATTTGACGCTAATAAACATGGATGAGAAAGTTTTAAAAGAGCTGGTTACAACAAGAAATGTCTTGAAGAAAAAGCTCCGTAGTATAAAAACTGGTGAAATAGAATCATTTGAACAACTAAGAGATACATTTAAACCTATAACAGAACCTCTTAAAGAATTTATAAATACTTCTAAAAATATTGGAAAAATCCCCAAGAAAGAAGAAAGTAAATTCCAAACAAAAATTGAGACCAACAAAAGTTTAAAGCCCTTGAAAACATCAGTCAAGGTAGAGACAAGTACACCGAAGAAAATTGTAGAAGGAACAATATTTGATAACACCATCTTATTTAATGATGCTAATGACGTGAGTGATAAGGATGAAGACGAGTTTTACTCACAGACTTCTAATACTGAAGAGAGTTGTACAGACTTATCACTCTTGGAAGCGAGAAATGAATTAGATACTTACTACGGTCCACATAGAGATCAGAATAATAAATGGAAATTTGGTAGTAGTAACATTGAGCTAACTGAAGATAAAATTCAAGTTGGCGGACAAAGATGGGCTCTAACACCGGGTTTGTTTTCTTTAATGTTTCAGAAAACACCAAAAAACTATGACAAATTTGAACTTGAAATCTACAAAAAAATTTTGATTACAACTAATGCATGCAGGAGAGACTATTGTTGCGTTTACAACTGTGTAAAAGTTTGAGCACCAAAGGATTCCTTTGGAGCTCAGAGTGTGTGTTTTTTTTTTGTTTTGTTTTTAGCACAGGTAGAATCACCATGTGCTAATATTAGTTGAAGTTAAGTCTTAGTAGAAACACTAAGACTAGTCTAGCAATCAAGAAAGTTAATTTTTGTTTGCCATAATTTCTTTATTTTTCCCAGTCTTTTATACAATTTTAATTTCATACGTCTATATTAAAATTAATAGCAATGTACATTTTCAGCACTTGTCATAAAGCCTGACTTTGCATTTTATGAATTATTGTAATACTATTCTTAAAGGTAAATGACTGAATTAATTGTATGAGTATAAAATGTATAAAGGTAAATGACTGATTGCAATATGAAACTTATTAATTTGTAAATAAAAATTGGTTAATGAACTTAGAATACAACATAAGCAGAAATTACATTAAATATTAATTTATAACAAACCATTGGTTAAATAAACTTAAAATACTACATAAACAAAATTTCATATTTATAATAAAAAAAAGGGAAGGTATTCCTTTAAAAATACATACAACTTCTAATAATAATAAAAGTAATTATGTATGTATTAACATTCTCCGCCGCGTTGAGCAGTCAGCGAAAACCTGTAGTGTTAAACCTCAGAAATAGGATGACGTGGTGTTGGCCTTGGAGGTGCCGGTGTTAGGTTGACTGAGGCATTTTTGTTGCATTTGATTCGAAATTGCCAGGCAGTAAGTGTTAGGATTATGAGTAGCGATAGAAGTAGAGCAACGAAGCCTATGTTTGGATGATGAATTGCTGGCTGATATATTTCAAGTGAAGAATTCTTAATGTGCCTTAGTTGTTTTTGAATATCGGTAAGCTGGTCCAATTTGGTATCCAAGACGAGGTTTGGTTCTAATATTTTCTTAACTACAGAGGGTTTTCCTATTGAGGTGATATTACCAAATGTTGCATAGGAGTTGCGTAAAGTAGTGACACTAGTTTCGTGTCCACGAATGGTAAGAAATTTTCCTTTTATTATACAAGCTGAGTTCATGGTCATTATACCAGAAGTCTTGACCTGTATATGTATGATATCATTGCCGCATACTGCAGTTAGTTCTATAGGTTTTGTTGTTGCATACATCCATTGGTTTACGTTGTGCAATGGAATAAAAGAGATATTGTTCTGGATATAGCCAAAATTACAATCAGGGGATGTTTTGTTGTTGAAGAGAGCAATTTCACAAGAATAACTGCCGGAATCTTTGGCCATTTGTATTTGCAATGCTGGACAAATGTATATGTCGACTATGACTACAGTACATTTATTGAATTGAAGTATGTTTAGTGCCAGGTATTCATCGCGGTGGTTATTAACAGCAAGATATTTAATGTCAGTTGTTATGACAATAGTCATGTTGTTTATTTGTGTGGGTATTGCAATGACCTTGTAAAGTTCAAATTTTCCTTGGTCCACCAATGGTAACTCAATAACGAAAATTACATTTGTGTTAGTTACTGTGCCTTTAACATTCATAATTTTGTATAGTTCTAGCAAGTCGGTGTCTTCAACTGGTAATGTACGGCCTATAGGAAGGTGTCCTTTAATTTTAGCAATCTCCGATCTTAACTGTTTTGGTGTAAGGATAAGTGGGCTTATATTGCCATGGTTCGTATGCGTGAGGGCAGCGACCAGCTCTGTTTCAATTCTTTGTAAATCTGAGGCAAGTGTATTTAATTGAATTGCCAGAGACATTAGATTTTGGACTTGTCGTAGATTTGAATTATCATTTTGAACTTTATTTAGATCTTGATAGATGGTTTTCTTAAGTTCTGAAAAGTGCACTTTAGTATTGTTCTCGCTTTGCTTAAGAATGTTAATGGTAGAATCTATTACTGAAGTTTGATTTTTTAGTAACATATGTAGATACTCTTCATTTTGCTTTACGTTAGTTATAGTTTGAGCCATTTGCTCTGCATAATCTGAGTCCAGGACTCCAAATAGAGCATGGTCCATATTTCCAACGATATCGAGTGCAGCTCTCCGGTTTCTTTTTGAAATTAAAAGGTCTGATTCTTGAATAAGATTGTCCCAAGTATGTTGAAGTTGAATGGAAAGCATCTTACATGATTCAAAAGCTACCGATTGCTTGCAGAGCCTTGAAAATGATGTTATACCTACTTCAAGAACCTTATTCCTATCCCAAATTGGTGTTAAGTCGTAATATATAATGAATTTCCAGGTAGCTGTCATCAACTTTGTCGAGTCCATGCCTTCGAAATATAATCCTGGATTGGAAGAAAATTCTGTAACATTGATTGGAGAGGCTAATATTATCGGTAGCAGAAGGAGTGAAACAAAAAGCATATTGAAAACTCCCAGGGAGGCATATGACACTAACTTTCGTTTTGGCTGTATGATGTTAACTTCCGCTGAGCCTTGCCTCTTTTGTGACTTTGAGTTGTCATATCCGGAATGCTCTGTGAGGGAGTCGTTGAACAACGGTGCAAGTCTGTGTATTGGCCTCCTGAAAATTCCCTTTGCTGTTTTGACGTCGCATACCCTGATAAGTCCATCATCTCCTTTGTAAATGCGGTTGATTCTACCCAGTGGCCATTGGAGCACTGGAGTATTATCTTCCTTGAGGATAACAAGCATGCCTTCAATGACGTTCGGTGAAGTAGACTTCCATTTCACCCTTTGCTGTAGCTCATGTAAATAGTTTTGAGTCCACTCCTTTCAGAATTTATGTTTGATTTCTGAAGTTGTTTTCCATCTTGCATCTAATGATATGCTTGGGGGTTGCGCATTTACATCTACTGCTGAAGTCAAGGGTTCCCCTACTAAAAAGTGGCCTGGGGTAATAGCTTCAAGATCATCGTAGCTTGATGAGAGAGGGATCAGTGGCCGTGAATTTAAGATTGCTTCTATTTCAACCACTATTGTTTCCAATTCTTCATATGTAAGTGATGCAGCTGACACACTTCTCAGTAAAAGATGCTTGGCGGATTTGACAGCCGCTTCCCAAAGTCCACCAAAGTGAGGGGCTCTTGGTGGAATGAATTTAAAATTTATTGACTGATTGCTGCATACTCGTGTAATCTTCTCTTGCGCTGATTGAGAATATATTGATTCTTTTAATTCAGTAATTTTATTGTTTGCTCCCACGAAGTTAGTAGCATTGTCGCAATACAAAGTCTGACAGTGGCCTCTTCTGCTGATGAAACGTCGTAGTGCGCCTATGAATGCTTCTGTAGACAGATTTGATACTACTTCCATGTGAATGGCCTTAGTCGCGAAGCAACAAAATACTGCGATATAGGCCTTATCTGGCCTTTTGCCCCTGATCTTGTGATGGATCCATATTGGGCCAAAATAATCCACTCCTGTGGTTATGAAAGGACGTGCTGGGGTTACTCTATCTGCCGGAAGGTTTCCCATTAATTGTTTGAAAAGCACCGGCCTAGCTTTAGTGCATCGTATGCATTTGTGGACGGTACTTCGTGCCAGTGATTTCCCGTTTGTAATCCAGAACTGTGACCTGGATGCTGCCAACAATGACTGTGGACCACAATGACGATTCTCTTCGTGTAGCTTGTGCATCAATAACTTTGTCATAGGGTGATTATGAGTCAAAATCGCAGGATGTTTTGCCTTGAACGATAATGTTGACTGCTCCAAACGACCACCCACGCGCATTATCTGATGCTCATCCATGAATGGGTTTAAGGAGGCCAAGGGACTTGATTTATGTACAGGTGTTTGATGTGATAGCCTTTCTAGTTCTTCCCCAAACTCTGCGGCTTGGATGATCTTGATGATAATGTTTAGAGCTTCTTCTAATTCGAATGCATCAAGTTCCCTTTTGGTTGACCGATAAACATTTGTAGTTTTGGAATTTCTAATAAATCTCAACACATAACCAATCGTGTGTTGAAGAGTTTTAAATGAGTTCCGGTGGTGTATCTGATTTATAATGTCTGCATAATTTTGCTGCAAGGGGGTTATTGTTAGAACATGCTTCGTCACCTTACGTTCTTCGTCGCAAGGTGTCTCAATTGCTTGTGAAGTTGAGGTTGTCCATTCACTCCGTTGTCCCGAAAGAAATAGAGAGCCATAAAACCACATTGAATGTTGTGATAGGTTTTCGGGTGCTATTCCTCGAGATATTGCGTCGGCTGGATTTTCTTTAGAACTAACGTGTCGCCATTGATGTGAATCGCTTAGACCTTGAATTTTTGTTATCCTGTTTGCTACAAAAGTGTGAAAGGATGCTGCTGACGAGTTTATCCAAGCAAGAACAATTTTTGAGTCCGACCAAAAAAAGTTTGCTATATTTTGCAGACGAAGATCTTCTTTTACCCTACTTGTTAGGTCAACACCTAATACCGCGGCGCATAATTCCAAGCGAGGCAACGTTTGCCTTTTTATGGGTGCTACTCGGGACTTAGCACATAGCAGTCTGGTTAAAACAGTTTTGTCTTTATATGTTGAACGAATGTAGATTGCTGTTCCATAGGCTCGTTCAGATGCATCGACAAACGTATGAATTTCTGTAGAGACTGGGTTTCCGTGTTTTAATACGAATCTCTCTATTTTTATTTTGTTTAGGGTTTCTATATTTGTGCGAAATTTATTCCATTCATTCTGAAGATTCATGGGTAACTCGTCATCCCATGAAAGCGGTAATTCCCACAGCTCTTGCAAAAATATCTTGGCTCGTACAACTACCGGCCCAAAAATCCCTAGAGGATCAAAGATTTTGGCTAGTTCTGAACTGACTATTCTTTTTGTTACCCTTGTGGCCGTTGGCTTTTGTGACCGTCCACATAATTGATCAGACTTTGGGAGCCATATTAATCCGAGTGTTTTAATTGAACAATCTGAATTCTCGTCTAAGTCCAAGTTGATTTCCTGGTCTTCAGGTGCAATTCCATTTAATAACTGAGGATGATTTGAACACCACTTCCGCAGCTTAAAACCAGCTTCTCTTAGGATTAAGCTTAGTTGTCGTTGTGACTCTAATGCTGTGTTAATAGAATCAGCTCCGGTGAGGCAATCATCCACAAAAAAATCATCGCGTAATATTGCAGCACCTTGTGGATATTTTGTAGCGTTTTGAATAGCTAAATGTTGAAGGCATTTTGTTGCTAGGTATGGTGCAGAGGACGTGCCATATGTTACAGTTTTAAGACGATAATATTTTATGTCTTGACGGTTGTTGTATCTCCATATGATGAGCTGGAACATCTGGTCCGTGTCATTGATTTGAATTTGCCGGTACATTTTTTCTATGTCTGCAGTGAAGACAATTCTGTGCATCCTAAATCGCAACAGTACGGAAAACAGCTCACTTTGTATGGTTGGTCCGGCATGTATTATGTCATTTAAAGAGGAACCACTGGATGTTTTAGCTGATGCGTCAAAAACTACTCTTAGTTTTGTGGTTGAGCTGTCAGGTTTCAGTACGCAGTGGTGCGGCATAACGTAATGTAAATTAGGAATGTCGTCTTCTTGTATTTCTACCATGTGCCCCAAGTCTTCGTACTCCTGCATGAAATTGTTGTATCCTGTTCTAAGATCAGGATTAAGGTTCAATCGTTTTTCCAATGCTAAGAATCGATTGAATGCCATTGTTTTGGAACTTCCGAGAACGGATGGATTTTCTGAGAATGGTAGGCGCACAATGAATCTCCCATTCTCGTTTCTTTTTACGTTTTGTGCAAAATGATCCTCACATCGTTTCTCATCCAAAGATAGTGCTCGTTCTGTATTATTCGTGTCTTCAAGCTTCCAGAATTTTTCAATTAGCTGGTTTGTTGTTTGCTCTTCTGGGGTAAACACTGCACAAGTTACCAAGTTGCCGTTTCTTTCTTGTAATTTACCCGTGACTATCCAACCCAAAGCTGTGTTTTGGAGAATTGGCAGTTTTTGATTGATCTTTAGTTGTTGTGGGCGCATCAATTCATGGTAAAATTCTGCTCCGAGCAATATGTCAATTTTATCCATTTGATTGAAACATGGATCAGCTAATTTAATATTTTCAGGAAGATTCCAATCTGACGTGTCGAAAGAATTTGTAGGCTGAGGTGGTACAATGGTTGGAAGAACAAATGCTTCGATTCTGGTGGCATAGCTGCCTGAATATGCATGTAGTTCTATATTGATTCGTTGGGATACGTTTTGAACTTTACGGCCAATTCCTTCAATGCGCAATGAAGAGTTTGAGGAATTCAAGGACAGTTTGTTCATTACGCGGGTTGTAACCAAATTGACTTGTGATCCAGAATCTAATAAAGCTCGGAATGTGCATGTGTGACCATTGGCTCCAACTGCCTTTACTCTTGCAGTGGCTAGTAATACGTAAGTGTTGTCGATGACCTGTTTGTTTGTTGTAGCGACGATTGGCTTATTTTCATTCGATGCAGACGCTAGTTTTTGTGTTCCTTCTGCCGAAATTCCTCTTGCTAATTCTAAGTGCAACAATGTGTTGTGTCTTTTTGTGCACTTTGAGCAAGACCGTGACGTGCATGCTTTGGCAGCATGATCTGACTTAAAGCAGTTGACGCAAAGCTTCTTTTTTTGTGTCCATTGTAGTCTCCCAGATGGGGACATTTTTAGGAACTTTTCACAGTAATATATGGGATGCCCAGGCATTCCACATACTTTACAGTTTGGGGTTGATGTAGCTGCAGTTATAAGTTTGGCTCTATCCTTCCCCCCACCAGATTCGTGAGACCTTCCGCGTGTTTCCAATGCTTGGAAACGGTGCTCTATAAATCTAAGAAGATCTTTTAGACTTACGAGCTTTTTGTTGTTTTCTAGCGATTGCTCAAATAAAGTTTGAGTTGATTGATCGAGTTTTTTCAATAAAATGTGAACAATTATGGCGTCCCAACTGTTCACTGGCAGTCCTTGCGCGCTTAAACCATGGATGCATTCTTTAGTGACATCATGTATATTTTTTAGCGCTTGTGCCGTTTCGGTTTTTATTTGCGGATGAGAAAGCAAGTTGTTTAGTAGTGTTGTCACAATGAGCCTTTTGTTATCGTACCTATCAACCAAAATGTTCCATGCAATTTCGTAATTTGCTGTTGTAATTGGCAAATGTTTTACTAGTGCTTTTGGTTCGTCTGCTAGATGTGTAGTTAAGTAAAACATTTTCTCAACTTCGCTCATTGATGCGTTGTGGATTAGCTG
Source organism: Tachina lurida (assembly GCA_944452675.1). Taxonomy (NCBI): domain Eukaryota; kingdom Metazoa; phylum Arthropoda; class Insecta; order Diptera; family Tachinidae; genus Tachina; species Tachina lurida. The sequence goes on from OX101754.1 coordinate 56,641,743, forward strand.
GGTATAAAGATCTTTAAAGGCTACCCATTGTAGGTAACTGCCGCTAAATTTCGGAATCTGAATTTTTGGAAGATGGGGTTGACAATGCTCAGTGCTGCGTGGATTATTTTCGCTGATATTATTCACATGCTGCTCTAGCTCACATTGAATGTCGTGCACCTCAGCTTGTAGTTCGTAAAAGTCATCCAAGGTGTAGCCGTCTATTTGTTCTTCATTAGTCATTTGCCATAATGTAGCGTTGTTTGTAGAGAACTCGTGCATATATTTATTAATGAGCGATAATTTGCCTTGATAATATGCTATCTGTTGATTTCCCTCTGTTCTGACTTCATCAATAGTTCGTCTTAATGCTCTCGTCAATGCCCGCTGATTGCGAAGAACTTTGCTTGTGATATCATCAGGTAGTGCCTTTTCCTGCATACCGCTGCTTGCACCTTCTTCTATTTTCTTGTAGAAGAGTCTTTTTTGAAATTGCGGATTATTGCCTCTATTTGCTCCGCCGTCTTCTGTTGGGCTGCTACCAGGTCTTCAAACGATTCCATTGCTTATGTACAAGGAACGATAGTTGATGATGGAATCCTGTACCTTGCTACAGGACCTTCGATTTGAAATGTGTAGTCTGATGATGCAATCCTGTACCTTGTGACAGGACTGTCGTGATGAAATATGTCTTCTGTTGATGGAATCCTGTACCTTGCTACAGGACCGTCGAGTTGAAGAATGTCTTCTGTTGATGGAATCCTGTACCTTGCTACAGGACCGTCGGGGTCACCAAATGTTGCGTTTACAACTGTGTAAAAGTTTGAGCACCAAAGGATTCCTTTGGAGCTCAGTGTGTGTTTTTTGTTTGTTTTGTTTTTAGCACAGGTAGAATCACCATGTGCTAATATTAGTTGAAGTTAAGTCTTAGTAGAAACACTAAGACTAGTCTAGCAATCAAGAAAGTTAATTTTTGTTTGCCATAATTTCTTTATTTTTCCCAGTCTTTTATACAATTTTAATTTCATACATCTATATTAAAATTAATAGCAATGTACATTTTCAGCACTTGTCATAAAGCCTGACTTTGTATTTTATGAATTATTGTAATACTATTCTTAAAGGTAAATGACTGAATTAATTGTATGAGTATAAAATGTATAAAGGTAAATGACTGATTGCAATATGAAACTTATTAATTTGTAAATAAAAATTGGTTAATGAACTTAGAATACAACATAAGCAGAAATTACATTAAATATTAATTTATAACAAACCATTGGTTAAATGAACTTAAAATACTACATAAACAAAATTTCATATTTATAATAAAAAAAAAAGGAAGGTATTCCTTTAAAAATACATACAACTTCTAATAATAATAAAAGTAATTATGTATGTATTAACAACTATAAACCCGATGTTCAGATCAAGGGGACTATAGGATATAAATATAAGCATATAATTCAAAAAATATTTAAAGAAAATAGTCAGAAGAAAATATCTAACGCAGTAGCAAATGCTGCAATTCCTGGTTATAAGGGTGATGGAATGATGCGCTTTAACCCCCAAAAACAAAACTATATATATTGGGATGACCCCAATGAGTTAGTAGATAGACTTCGACTACTGCTCGCATCACAAGCTGCAGGTCATACTAATCACAATAACGAAATTGTATCAATTATTGAAGAATTACGTGAAGCGAATATAATACATTAACTGTAATAATTAATACATATATATGAAGTATGTCTGTTGATAAGTTTGGACATTATCTAAACGATACTAGTGCTATAATTTCTATTAAAAATGCACCTAAGCTGCTGGGGTTCTTTAAGGATACGAACAACAACATTGATGTCCAAAACAAAAGGATCAAAAATGTTGCAAATGCTCTGGAGGAAAACGATGCTATCAATAAATTGTTTCTGCAAACTCAAATCGAAAAAATAGAAGTCAAATTATTAAATTGCTTTAAGGAAGACAATAATCAAATTCAAGAAAGTCTTCAAGAACAGATAGAGGAATTACAAAGCGAAATAAAATTACAAATAGAAGACAATTATAAAATTGAAAAAGAAATTCTAAAAATTAAATCATCTTTTGAAGAACAAATTGAACAGCTGAATGAGAAAATTTATAGATTAGAAAATTACATGTTCGTATCAATAGCTGAAAGTGCATCAAATAGATCACAACACTCCCAAACAAATCCGTAAAACTACTCAATGTCTCCAAAAAGAAAGTTAGTTGACGAACTCCATAAGCAAGCTCGAAGACATTTTGTACGCCGTAGAGTTGTGATGAAAGGATTAGATGATCTTTGGCAAGCTGATTTAGTTGAAATGGGTAGTTATTCATCGAAAAATAGAAATTATCGATTTTTGTTGACTGTAATTGACACATTCTCAAAATTTACATGGGCAGTACCGCTGAAAACAAAAATTGTACTCGAAACAAGCAAGGCGATGGAAAATATTTTTCAATTAGGACGAGTCCCAAAAAACTTGCAAACGGATGACGGTAAAGAATTTTTCAATACACACTTTGGAAAATTAATGCATAAATACAACATTAATCACTACTCAACATATAGCATTATGAAAGCATCAATAGTAGAACGATTTAATAGAACATTAAAAGGAATGATGTGGAAAGAATTTAGCTTTAATGGCTCATATAATTGGATTGATATATACAAAGATTTAGTTTATTCATACAATAAAAAATTTCATCGCACAATTAAAATATCTCCTATTAAAGTCAACTCAACAAATGAGAAAAAGTTGCTAAATACAGTATACAGTCATTTGAAGATGTATAAAATGTCAAAATTTAATGTTGGAGATCATGTACGCCTTAGCAAATATAAGCATTCTTTTGAAAAGGAATATACACCAAATTGGACAACAGAAATATTCACAATTAAAAGAGTTCAAAATACATATCCTACAACATACATATTAGAAGATTATCTCGGACATCCTATAAAAGGTGGATTTTATGAAGAAGAACTTTCAAAGACTAGATATCCAAATACATATCTAGTTGAAAAGGTTCTTAAAACTAAAGGAGAGGAGGCATATGTTAAATGGTTGGGGTTTTCTAGTCAACACAATTCTTGGATAAGTAAGGATGATATATCGCAGTTGGAGTAAAAGAAAAATAACATTACTTATATGTATTTAGCACATTCTGTAATAATTTATGTTTAGAATAATAAATAAAATCATTTTTATAAACAATGTTGTAGTAAGTTCCATTTATTTGCAATCAGATTCCCATAATGTCAATAACACTTACTTTGAGCTCTAACTCATCAGAGTTATCTGCAAATTACTTCCCTCCTATCGAGTTAAATGGAGCTTATGAGTGCGCTCTAACTGCTTTTCATTCATATAATAGCATACCGAATGTAGACGTCTATAACAATATGTTTCACATAGGAGAACATGTAATTAAAATACCAATTGGATCTTATGAATTAAATGATATAGTTGATTACTTAGATCAGCAATATAAAGACTGCTGTCCAACAAATAAAATTCGAATAGAAGCTAATAACAATACAATGCAAGTTAAAATTAACAGCTCTAAAGATTTAATAGATTTTAATAAAGAAAATACAATTGGAAAACTTTTGGGATTTAATACTAAAATCCTGACTTCAAACCATGATCATTACTCAGATCTACCAGTCAATATATTTAAGGTGAATCTCTTGCGAGTTGAAAGCAGTATCGCTGTTAATACATACATGAACAATTCCAAGGCGCATACACTACATGAATTTCCGATTAATGTTCCTCCAGGCTATAAAATAGATGAAATCCCTAGAGATCTAATTTATTTACCAGTCAACTCCCAAGAGATTAGTTCACTTGCTCTACGCGTGGTTGATCAGCACGGTGACTTAATAAATTTCCGAGGAGAGGAAATAACCATTCGCATACATTTGAGACCATCTAAATAACGATAATATATAACACAAACATATCCAAGAATAAAGCTGTATATAATTCTAAAACTATACTAGAACCTAAGCGGCAGTTGAAGAGATCAGTCCAACAAAAAAATCTAACCAAATCAAATCAAAACTTTCTCAAGTCGTTAAATTTAAAATTGAAAACGAAAAAATGAATTCAATAATGGATGTACTAGATAAGCCATTATCTGATGAGAGTATAATCAAAAAAGACTATCACACATATGTACCATATCTACAATCATATAACAATAATGACGAAATTCGACAAAATCAAGATCTGTACGTATTGTCCAGTGAAAGTTATATATATGTGGAAGGATTTATTATAGATGATAATCTACAAATCCTCTAATTTAAGCTTTAAATTAAAAAACAACTTTGTAGCGTATCTCTTTGACGAAATCCGTTATGAACTTAATGGTATTGAAATTGATCACACAAGGCATTTAGGAAAGACAAGCACCATAAAAAATCTGATTTCTTTATCACCAACGGAAAGCGCTGTCATGCAAAATGCTGGATGGAGCAAAATTGAGAATTTGAATACTGAAAATGGATATTTTAATTTCTATGTTCCACTTAAAATGCTCTTCGGATTTGCGGAAGACTATAACAAAATAATACTAAATGGTAAACATGAACTAATACTCTTGCGTAACAAGAATGATGAAGATCTTGTACAATCGAGCACTTCTACGGACAAACCAAAACTTACAATTTCGCTAATCTCTTGGAGAATTCCCCATGTACACTTATCCGATCATAGTAAATTGAATATGATTAAAATTATCAACAATGCTGCTTCTATACCAATAGCATTCCGCAGTTGGGATTGTCATGTAAATCCACAATTAACTACAGGAACTAGCCATATCTGGAATGTTAAGATGGCTGCAAGTAGAGAGCGACCCCGCTTTGTATTGATTGCATTTCAACAAGATAAAAAGTTTGTTCATTGCGATCTCACTAACTTAAAAGTACATTTGAATTCAGTTTCATATCCATATGATGATCTTAACTTAAAATTTAAAAATGAACGCTACGCAATTCTATATGATATGTATGTAAGATTTCAACAAAACTATTATATGAAGGAGTCACAACCTCTTCTAACTTCCCAAGAGTTTAAGAATAATGCACCCATTATTGTAGTAGATGTTAGTTATCAAAACGAAACACTTAACAACGGACCAATTGACATAAAAATTGAATTTGAAACAGCAACAAATATTCCAGCCAAAACATCAGCTTATTGCATTCTTATTCATGATCGTCTAATTGAATACATACCTATAAGAGGACAAGTTCGTAAAATCTTATAAATTAAAAAAGATGAACAATAATATAGTTTTTATAGACTTGCAAGGTTTCAAGAGTAATGCAAATGACTTTATCGTAAAAGAACTTGCAATAGTTTTCAAAAATAATCAACACATAAATTTTATCATAAAACCTTCTTTTGATTTTAAATGTTTATCAACAAAAAAGCAAAGAGAAGCAAACTGGTTAACAAAACATTATCATCATATAAGCTGGAACGATGGGACTGTTTTATTTAAAAGCATTTGCGAATTTCTAAGAGCTAATGTAGGTGATTCATATACTATATATGTTAAAGGTGAGGAAAAGAGGCAATGGTTAGAAAAAATGGTGCAAAAAAGTGTTTTTAATATTGAAGATATTGGCTGTATCAACTTTAGTCAAATAGGGGTGAAGTATCCAGACCTATTTTATTGCAGCTATCACATCAATGGTATTTGTGCTTTACGGAATGCAATCTTACTTGAAAAAGAAACATCGGAATGAAAACAAATTGTTATCAGTTATTTTTAGTACATTATTGGTTTTATTTTAAAATATATTATAATACATGTATGTTGATATGTTACAATTTTAAATTTAATTGAAGTGTATTAATAAAAATGTTGTAAAAACTAAATAATTATATATATATATGCTAGAAATTTATATACTTTATGTATACATAAAAATTATATTTTAATAAAAATATAAAAAATAAATAAATACACAAAAAAAACATATGAGATTGTTTCTTAAAACTGAATTAATGAATGTACAACTCGTACATAAACATTTGAATATAATACATAAATATTAAAAAAAAAATATTTGGATTAAATTTGGATTCACGATGAAATAAATGTTATACATCACTGTCATCTCATATATATATATATATATATAGATTAGTCAACTGGCATTGACTCACTAACTCGATCTCTATAAAATATTTCTTTTATCATCATTGTAGTTAAGGACTACTTTAAATAGCTTTTGTGTGTACAGTTTGTGAGTTTTTGATCTAATCAAATACATCTCATCTGATAGCACTTTCTGATCAAATAAACAATTTTTATAATCGTTTAGAGTTAACTTCTTGACGGCAGATTTTTTAACTCCTTTCGATTTTTTAACTTCTTCAGAGCTATGGGTTGAAAATGAGTACATTTTGGATCTTAAACCTACAAACTCGGTCATTATATCACCCTTGTTCTCGTCCTTCATCATTCCTAAAACCTTTTTATTTGCTAGAGGTAAACAGAACTGATTATCTTCAGAATAATCCGATGTATCAAAATTGGAATCAATATCATTACGAATGTCATCATAAAAATCGTCAGTTTGAATTGTGTAGATGAAAGAATCTGTATCCATATAGTTAAGAGAAATTCTATCTTTAAACTTTTGTTTCATGTAGCCGTAGTGGAAGTCGTACATCTTCCACTTAGATAATTCTAAAACTGCTAGACCTATATATGTGGGTTTATCGTAATATGGTTCCAGTTGTTTTAACTCAACTGCATACATATTATCACCGAATTTTTTCAAACTTAAAAAATTCGGTTTAGAAATCAATGCCCTCAATCTTAAATGATTTCTATTTGTAGTTTCCCACTCTGTAGCAATATGGATAACTTTTCTTTTATCAACATTTTCCATAGTTTTCCCATAAACAGCATTATTAAGAAGCTTAAAAAAGTCCTTCTCAAATGCATTTTTGGCATTCGTACGATATGAATTATTTAGGTCAATATATTTCTTAAGCCAAGGGGACTGCTTAAATCTTAATATTCTGTGTATTTTATGTAATACAAGCCCGTTTGAAATACATTGAAGTAAGATTTTATGATGAATAACATAATTCCTTTTGAATGTAAAGTCTGCTATTAACTTCTTACTATTATATTGTGATGTTTTTTTGTTTTAGGGGCAAAAAGGGAGGTCATTATGTGCGTCATGAAGTGAGTCTGGATACTCAATATCTACTTCTAAATAGTAACCAACTTCTGGTGTATTAGGAGCTTCATTGATATTAAAGACTTCAATTTCTCCAGAGCTTAACCACTCGAATCCCCCATAAGGTAAAGGTTGAGACATTGCCCAACCATATAAATTGTTAGCATCCAAATACATCAAATATTCTGAAGGCTTGTTTCTATCAAAATCTTTCATGTATTTGTTGTTAGATTTTGAATATCTTCTTGAGCACTGCACTAGCCCACCTCTTATACCATTTTGAACAAATGAATGCATTTCACAATCTGTAATTAGCTCTAAGGTTACTTCTGTAGTCCTCAACATGGCATCCCATGATAGTCCTGGTGCATTATAGTAGTGAGCGGGATCTAGACTATAAATACTCTTACATATTTTTCGAAAGTTTTCAAAAATATCTGTAAGAAGTAATACATCAGTTTTGAGGTACAGCTCAGTATAATCCAGAAGGGTTCTACAATCGAACTCACTCCACACTTTTTGTGCATGTTCATAGTCATCAACAGAACATTCGTCATTGCTTAAAATATTAAAAAAGTTCTGTCTACTTGGAAGTTCAGTTTCATCAAACTTTAAAATAGAGTCCATATAAGAGTATGGATACACTCCTTTTCTTCTTAATAAATTAAATTGGTTGTCATTTGGAAATATTTCACGAACTGTTTGTAAATCAGATACGTCAAGATTTTTTGCCAAAGAATCTAGACTTGAGGCCATAAACCTGAAAGAATCTATAAAGCGTATTTCGAATCCATGATTCTTTTTAATATAAGTGTCTTCGGAATTGGAAGTCTGTGAGTAAAAATCACCTTCATAATCCTCATCATCATTTTCAGTATTAACATCATTAAATTAGATGGTATTATCAAATATTGTTCCTTATGCTAGGTTCTTTGGTGTACTTTTCTCTATCTTGACTGATGGTTTTTCAGGCCTTAAACTTGTATTATTTTCAACTTCTGTCATCATTTTATTTTCTTCTTTAATGGGAATTCTTTTAATTTTTTTAGAACTATTTATGAATTCTTTGAGTGGTTCTGTTATAGGTTTAAATGTATCTCTTAATTGTTCACGTGTATCTATTTCACCAGTTTTTATACTACAAAGCTTTTTCTTCAAGACATTTCTCGTCAACACCAACTGTTTTAAAATTTGCTCATCCATGTTTAATAAATAAAAGGTATCAGCTATTAGATCAGGTATAATCTATTACATCAGGTATCAGCTATGAAATCAGCTTATCAGGTATCAGCTATGAAATCAGCTTATCAGGAGGTGGTCTGGTTTTCAGATCAGCTTATCAACAGCTGGTCTGGTTTTCAAATCAGCTTATCAGGACCTGGTCTGGTTTTCAGATCAGCTTATCAGGAGCTGGTCTGGTTTTCAGATCAGCTTATCAGGAGCTGGTCTGGTTTTCAGATCAGCTTATCAGGAGCTGGTCTGGTTTTCAGATCAGCTTATCAGGACCTGGTCTGGTTTTCAGATCAGCTTATCAGGACCTGGTCTGTTTTCAGATCAGCTTATAAGGTAGCTAGTCTGGCTTTCAGATCAGGTTACCTGATTCAGTTTACAAGTCATTTATAACATATATAAGAATGAAGTTTCAGGTCAGATGAAATAACTAAAGTCAATCCTTTATGAGCAGTAATTTATATAGTTATGAAATAGTCAAAATGTTTTCTTAAACGAACATCATTTAATTTATCATCAAAAATCCATATTTATCGTTCCAACACTATACAAATTTCTTGAAACTTTTCAAAATTCATATTACTGACAACATAATCCCTATAGACGAGCTTAATATTTTTCTCATCTTGCTTAAACATAATAATAACATTTGCATTGTCTCTTGTTAAATGCTTACAGCCGTATTTATAAAAATTTTAAACAGCATTTTGAATGTTGTTTAACCAAAACTCACTAAAATTGTATTCATAATAGAATTTTAGCTTAAAAAACGTTTTTTTATTTAAACCTTGTGTAAATCACCAAATCTTAAAAATTAACTACACCCATACTTAAAATAATTTTGCGTTGACGTCGTTGTAATTTTGCTTCATGTTTATTTGAATTTTTAACTTTACCTATATGTATGTATGTATGTATGTTCAATTTAATATCATTTAAAATCTTTTGAGAATATGTTTCAGGAGGTGCTAAAATAATTTAAAATTTCTTATCCTATTAAGAGCTGACCTCTAATTTTCCCAGTTATGCGCCTGTAAAGTCTTAGTACAAAATTTTGACTATACGTCATATTTTCCAACGTATGCGATCAATATTGGTAGTGTTGTAAGACTTTTGGGAATATCATTTAGGAGGTGCTAAAATATTTTAAAATTTTTTTATATTTTTATTGCTAAAGATTTTAAGCGTAGCCGGCCTTTTTTATAGGAGAAATTTTTGATAATTATTTTTTTTATCCATTTTAACAATTTTTTTCTAAACTCACAGAAGTGCTATCAAAATTTTGTATTTTTGGTATGCCATATAAACTGTGAGTTAACTATTTGGAATTTATTTTAGTTTGCAAATAGTGTGCGTATAAACGTATATTATTTTTCTAATGAACCAGAATTTATAATATTAAAAAGTGTTTTATATAAAAAAATCCATATAATTTTTTGCAGGATCTTCCCCATGCGTCATCACTGAGAAGTAGCAATGAAGCAGTCACAGATGACGCTAACGGCCTTATTGTGCCAAATATACTTATTAGCGAAATACCGGTAAATATATTTTTATCTCTTATGTTTTTTTAAAGAATTAATAAAGAACTAAATAATTGGGGTATTCACAAGGTAGTCATAAAGTCATATGTTTTAAAATAATAACACGAAAAAATATTACTGCTGTGAGCAACCCGTCATAATTTAGTGTCATAATTTTCTCATTTAACACGAAGTTTGTCGACTATTTACATTTACACTGCACGAACATCAAAACAGAACAACAACAAGAGCACAACAGTGCATTGTAGCTATCAACAAAGCTAATAACCACCAACACATTTAAACAACAAATTACTTCTCTGCAATAAACATAGCATAAAAAGTCTTATTATTTTAGGACTTTTTTCTTTGAAGCACAACAACAATTTATTTAAACTATTATAAAATATTAGGACATCATGACATGATATGACATCTACATCAACTGACACCTTGTGAAACCCCCAAATGTAAATTCAAGATTATTAACTCGCGAGCGTGCAAACTCCAATCAATTTCAATGATAGATTGTGATCAAAGACAAAACGACAATGGTAAGACTGTTGTAATATATATAGAAGATGGTAATATATATAGAAGATGGTATATATATATAGATGGTAACTTGCGTATACATTACAAAACACATTAGCAAATTGAAAATGCAGTGAATCAAACCAATTCACATATTCCATTTGCAATAAAGTTACGTATATAAGGCAGACATCTACATCAACTGACACCACACACAGTGGACCAAAACACAGAAGAACGCTGATGAGGAAGGTTTAGTGGCCTTCGAAAACGGCTGGCTGTTCCGTTCAACTATGTGTTGTTGTCAGAATATTTACAACTAACTTTGATGTTATTTGTTCATTAATAATTATCACATGTAATTTAGGCTTAAAAAGTGTTACGAAAGTGTAGCCTAATTCAATTCATACGAATTTAGAAACAAATACAGTTCGAAAAATAATAATTAACAGAAATTATATATTTTATTTAGTTTTCAAAATCAAATTTGTCATAGTATTTTCACGTTTTATCAATCACTAAAGAATATAAACCCACTTTTAAACCCCATATTTGACCATCAACTTGTATTTTATCTTTATTCAGTTTTAGATTTCTATCACCAAATTTCCATTCATTATTGAAATCTTTAGGTGAGCCATATTTTGTATCTAATTCATTTCTTCCTTCCAAGACTAATAAGTCAATATAAGTGTCTTCGGAATTGGAAGTCTGTGAGTAAAAATCACCTTCATAATCCTCATCATCATTTTCAGTATTAACATCATTAAATTAGATGGTATTATCAAATATTGTTCCTTATGCTAGGTTCTTTGGTGTACTTTTCTCTATCTTGACTGATGGTTTTTCAGGCCTTAAACTTGTATTATTTTCAACTTCTGTCTTCATTTTATTTTCTTCTTTAATGGGAATTCTTTTAATTTTTTTAGAACTATTTATGAATTCTTTGAGTGGTTCTGTTATAGGTTTAAATGTATCTCTTAATTGTTCACGTGTATCTATTTCACCAGTTTTTATACTACAAAGCTTTTTCTTCAAGACATTTCTCGTCAACACCAACTGTTTTAAAATTTGCTCATCCATGTTTAATAAATAAAAGGTATCAGCTATTAGATCAGGTATCATCTATTACATCAGGTATCAGCTATGAAATCAGGTTATCAGGTATCAGCTATGAAATCAGCTTATCAGGAGGTGGTCTGGTTTTCAGATCAGCTTATCAACAGCTGGTCTGGTTTTCAAATCAGCTTATCAGGACCTGGTCTGGTTTTCAGATCAGCTTATCAGGAGCTGGTCTGGTTTTCAGATCAGCTTATCAGGAGCTGGTCTGGTTTTCAGATCAGCTTATCAGGACCTGGTCTGGTTTTCAGATCAGCTTATCAGGACCTGGTCTGTTTTCAGATCAGCTTATAAGGTAGCTAGTCTGGCTTTCAGATCAGGTTATCTGATTCAGATTGAGCTATCAGTTTACAAGTCATTTATAACATATATAAGAATGAAGTTTCAGGTCAGATGAAATAACTAAAGTCAATCCTTTATGAGCAGTAATTTATATAGTTATGAAATAGTCAAAATGTTTTCTAAAACGAACATCATTTAATTTATCATCAAAAATCCATATTTATCGTTCCAACACTATAAAAATTTCTTGAAACTTTTCAAAATTCATATTACTGACAACATAATCCCTATAGACGAGCTTAATATTTTTCTCATCTTGTTTAAACATTATAATAACATTTGCATTGTCTCTTGTTAAATGCTTACAGCCGTATTTATAAAAATTTTAAACAGCATTTTGAATGTTGTTTAACCAAAACTCACTAAAATTCTATTCATAATAGAATTTTAGCTAAAAAAACGTTTTTTTATTTAAACCTTGTGTAAATCACCAAATCTTAAAAATTAACTACACCCATACTTAAAATAATTTTGCGTTGACGTCGTTGTAATTTTGCTTCATGTTTATTTGAATTTTTAACTTTACCTATATGTATGTATGTAAGCATGTATGTATGTATGTATGTTCAATTTAATATCATTTAAAATCTTTTGAGAATATGTTTCAGGAGGTGCTAAAATAATTTAAAATTTCTTATCCTATTAAGAGCTGACCTCTATTTTCCCAGTTATGCGCCTCTAAAGTCTTAGTACAAAATTTTGACTATACGTCATATTTTCCAACGTATGCGATCAATATTGGTAGTGTTGTAAAACTTTTGGGAATATCATTTAGGAGGTGCTAAAATATTTTAAAATTTTTTTATATTTTTATTGCTAAAGATTTTAAGCGTAGCCGGCCTTTTTTATAGGAGAAATTTTTGATAATTATTTTTTTTATCCATTTTAACAATTTTTTTCTAAACTCACAGAAGTGCTATCAAAATTTTGTATTTTTGGTATGCCATATAAACTGTGAGTTAACTATTTGGAATTTATTTTAGTTTGCAAATAGTGTGCGTATAAACGTATATTATTTTTCTAATGAACCAGAATTTATAATATTAAAGTGTTTTATATAAAAAAATCCATATAATTTTTTGCAGGATCTTCCCCATGCGTCATCACTGAGAAGTAGCAATGAAGCAGTCACAGATGACGCTAACGGCCTTATTGTGCCAAATATACTTATTAGCGAAATACCGGTAAATATATTTTTATCTCTTATGTTTTTTTAAAGAATTAATAAAGAACTAAATAATTGGGGTATTCACAAGGTAGTCATAAAGTCATATGTTTTAAAATAATAACACGAAAAAATATTACTGCTGTGAGCAACCCGTCATAATTTAGTGTCATAATTTTCTCATTTAACACGAAGTTTGTCGACTATTTACATTTACACTGCACGAACATCAAAACAGAACAACAACAAGAGCACAACAGTGCATTGTAGCTATCAACAAAGCTAATAACCACCAACACATTTAAACAACAAATTACTTCTCTGCAATAAACATAGCATAAAAAGTCTTATTATTTTAGGACTTTTTTCTTTGAAGCACAACAACAATTTATTTAAACTATTATAAAATATTAGGACATCATGACATGATATGACATCTACATCAACTGACACCTTGTGAAACCCCCAAATGTAAATTCAAGATTATTAACTCGCGAGCGTGCAAACTCCAATCAATTTCAATGATAGATTGTGATCAAAGACAAAACGACAATGGTAAGACTGTTGTAATATATATAGAAGATGGTAATATATATAGAAGATGGTATATATATATAGATGGTAACTTGCGTATACATTACAAAACACATTAGCAAATTGAAAATGCAATGAATCAAACCAATTCACATATTCCATTTGCAATAAAGTTACGTATATAAGGCAGACATCTACATCAACTGACACCACACACAGTGGACCAAAAAACAGAAGAACGCTGATGAGGAAAGTTTAGTGGCCTTCGAAAACGGCTGGCTGTTCCGTTCAACTATGTGTTGTTGTCAGAATATTTACAACTAACTTTGATGTTATTTGTTCATTAATAATTATCACATGTAATTTAGGCTTAAAAAGTGTTACAAAAGTGTAGCCTAATTCACTTCATACGAATTTAGAAACAAATACAGTTCGAAAAATAATAATTAACTAAAATTAATAGTCATTGGCTTGTGGCAAAAATCAAAAATTATACTTAATAGTAGAACAAAAATAAGCAAATTAACAAACATGTGCATAGTTAGTAAGGAACAAAACGACAATGGTAAGAGTGTTGTAATATATATAGAAGATGGTAATATATATAGAAGATGGTATATATAATATATAGATGGTAACTTGCGTATACATTACGAAACAAATTAGCAAATTGAAAATGCAATGAATCAAACCAATTCACATATTCCATTTGCAATAAAGTTACGTATATAAGGCAGACATCTACATCAACTGACACCACACACAGTGGACCAAAACACAGAAGAACGCTGATGAGGAAGGTTTAGTGGCCTTCGAAAACGGCTGGCTGTTCCGTTCAACTATGTGTTGTTGTCAGAATATTTACAACTAACTTTGATGTTATTTGTTCATTAATAATTATCGCATGTAATTTAGGCTTAAAAAGTGTTACGAAAGTGTAGCTTAATTCAATTCATACGAATTTAGAAACAAATACAGTTCGAAAAATAATAATTAACTAAAATTAATAGTCATTGGCTTGTGGCAAAAATCAAAAAATATACTTAATAGTAACAAACCAAAAAAGTTTGTCTTAAGTAGAACAAAAATAAGCAAATTAACAAACATGTGCATAGTTAGTAAGGAACAAAACGACAATGGTAAGACTGTTGTAATATATATAGAAGTTGGTAATATATATAGAAGATGGTATATATAATATATAGATGGTAACTTGCGTATACATTACGAAACAAATTAGCAAATTGAAAATGCAAGGAATCAAACCAATTCACATATTCCATTTGCAATAAAGTTACGTATATAAGGCAGACATCTACATCAACTGACACCACACACAGTGGACCAAAACACAGAAGAACGCTGATGAGGAAGGTTTAGTGGCCTTCGAAAACGGCTGGCTGTTCCGTTCAACTATGTGTTGTTGTCAGAATATTTACAACTAACTTTGATGTTATTTGTTCATTAATAATTATCACATGTAATTTAGGCTTAAAAAGTGTTACGAAAGTGTAGCCTAATTCAATTCATACGAATTTAGAAACAAATACAGTTCGAAAAATAATAATTAACTAAAATTAATAGTCATTGGCTTGTGGCAAAAATCAAAAATTATACTTAATAGTAACAAACCAAAAAAGTTTGTCTTAAGTAGAACAAAAATAAGCAAATTAACAAACATGTGCATAGTTAGTAAGGAACAAAACTAAGACTGTTGTAATATATATAGAAGATGGTAATATATATAGAAGATGGTATATATAATATATAGATGGTAACTTGCGTATACATTACGAAACACATTAGCAAATTGAAAATGCAATGAATCAAACCAATTCACATATTCCATTTGCAATAAAGTTACGTATATAAGGCAGACATCTACATCAACTGACACCACACACAGTGGACCAAAACACAGAAGAACGCTGATGAGGAAGGTTTAGTGGCCTTCGAAAACGGCTGGCTGTTCCGTTCAACTATGTGTTGTTGTCAGAATATTTACAACTAACTTTGATGTTATTTGTTCATTAATAATTATCACATGTAATTTAGGCTTAAAAAGTGTTACGAAAGTGTAGCCTAATTCAATTCATACGAATTTAGAAACAAATACAGTTCGAAAAATAATAATTAACTAAAATTAATAGTCATTGGCTTGTGGCAAAAATCAAAAAATATACTTAATAGTAACAAACCAAAAAAGTTTGTCTTAAGTAGAACAAAAATAAGCAAATTAACAAACATGTGCATAGTTAGTAAGGAACAAAACGACAATGGTAAGACTGTTGTAATATATATAGAAGATGGTAATATATATAGAAGATGGTATATATAATATATAGATGGTAACTTGCGTATACATTACGAAACAAATTAGCAAATTGAAAATGCAATGAATCAAACCAATTCACATATTCCATTTGCAATAAAGTTACGTATATAAGGCAGACATCTACATCAACTGACACCACACACAGTGGACCAAAACACAGAAGAACGCTGATGAGGAAGGTTTAGTGGCCTTCGAAAACGGCTGGCTGTTCCGTTCAACTATGTGTTGTTGTCAGAATATTTACAACTAACTTTGATGTTATTTGTTCATTAATAATTATCGCATGTAATTTAGGCTAAAAAAGTGTTACGAAAGTGTAGCTTAATTCAATTCATACGAATTTAGAAACAAATACAGTTCGAAAAATAATAATTAACTAAAATTAATAGTCATTGGCTTGTGGCAAAAATCAAAAAATATACTTAATAGTAACAAACCAAAAAAGTTTGTCTTAAGTAGAACAAAAATAAGCAAATTAACAAACATGTGCATAGTTAGTAAGGAACAAAACGACAATGGTAAGACTGTTGTAATATATATAGAAGATGGTATATATAATATATAGATGGTAACTTGCGTATACATTACGAAACACATTAGCAAATTGAAAATGCAATGAATCAAACCAATTCACATATTCCATTTGCAATAAAGTTACGTATATAAGGCAGACATCTACATCAACTGACACCACACACAGTGGACCAAAACACAGAAGAACGCTGATGAGGAAGGTTTAGTGGCCTTCGAAAACGGCTGGCTGTTCCGTTCAACTATGTGTTGTTGTCAGAATATTTACAACTAACTTTGATGTTATTTGTTCATTAATAATTATCACATGTAATTTAGGCTTAAAAAGTGTTACAAAAGTGTAGCCTAATTCAATTCATACGAATTTAGAAACAAATACAGTTCGAAAAATAATAATTAACTAAAATTAATAGTCATTGGCTTGTGGCAAAAATCAAAAAATATACTTAATAGTAACAAACCAAAAAAGTTTGTCTTAAGTAGAACAAAAATAAGCAAATTAACAAACATGTGCATAGTTAGTAAGGAACAAAACGACAATGGTAAGACTGTTGTAATATATATAGAAGATGGTAATATATATAGAAGATGGTATATATAATATATAGATGGTAACTTGCGTATACATTACGAAACAAATTAGCAAATTGAAAATGCAATGAATCAAACCAATTCACATATTCCATTTGCAATAAAGTTACGTATATAAGGCAGACATCTACATCAACTGACACCACACACAGTGGACCAAAACACAGAAGAACGCTGATGAGGAAGGTTTAGTGGCCTTCGAAAACGGCTGGCTGTTCCGTTCAACTATGTGTTGTTGTCAGAATATTTACAACTAACTTTGATGTTATTTGTTCATTAATAATTATCACATGTAATTTAGGCTTAAAAAGTGTTACGAAAGTGTAGCTTAATTCAATTCATACGAATTTAGAAACAAATACAGTTCGAAAAATAATAATTAACTAAAATTAATAGTCATTGGCTTGTGGCAAAAATCAAAAAATATACTTAATAGTAACAAACCAAAAAAGTTTGTCTTAAGTAGAACAAAAATAAGCAAATTAACAAACATGTGCATAGTTAGTAAGGAACAAAACGACAATGGTAAGACTGTTGTAATATATATAGAAGTTGGTAATATATATAGAAGATGGTATATATAATATATAGATGGTAACTTGCGTATACATTACGAAACAAATTAGCAAATTGAAAATGCAAGGAATCAAACCAATTCACATATTCCATTTGCAATAAAGTTACGTATATAAGGCAGACATCTACATCAACTGACACCACACACAGTGGACCAAAACACAGAAGAACGCTGATGAGGAAGGTTTAGTGGCCTTCGAAAACGGCTGGCTGTTCCGTTCAACTATGTGTTGTTGTCAGAATATTTACAACTAACTTTGATGTTATTTGTTCATTAATAATTATCGCATGTAATTTAGGCTTAAAAAGTGTTACGAAAGTGTAGCTTAATTCAATTCATACGAATTTAGAAACAAATACAGTTCGAAAAATAATAATTAACTAAAATTAATAGTCATTGGCTTGTGGCAAAAATCAAAAAATATACTTAATAGTAACAAACCAAAAAAGTTTGTCTTAAGTAGAACAAAAATAAGCAAATTAACAAACATGTGCATAGTTAGTAAGGAACAAAACGACAATGGTAAGACTGTTGTAATATATATAGAAGTTGGTAATATATATAGAAGATGGTATATATAATATATAGATGGTAACTTGCGTATACATTACGAAACAAATTAGCAAATTGAAAATGCAAGGAATCAAACCAATTCACATATTCCATTTGCAATAAAGTTACGTATATAAGGCAGACATCTACATCAACTGACACCACACACAGTGGACCAAAACACAGAAGAACGCTGATGAGGAAGGTTTAGTGGCCTTCTAAAACGGCTGGCTGTTCCGTTCAACTATGTGTTGTTGTCAGAATATTTACAACTAACTTTGATGTTATTTGTTCATTAATAATTATCACATGTAATTTAGGCTTAAAAAGTGTTACAAAAGTGTAGCCTAATTCAATTCATACGAATTTAGAAACAAATACAGTTCGAAAAATAATAATTAACTAAAATTAATAGTCATTGGCTTGTGGCAAAAATCAAAAATTATACTTAATAGTAGAACAAAAATAAGCAAATTAACAAACATGTGCATAGTTAGTAAGGAACAAAACGACAATGGTAAGAGTGTTGTAATATATATAGAAGATGGTAATATATATAGAAGATGGTATATATAATATATAGATGGTAACTTGCGTATACATTACGAAACAAATTAGCAAATTGAAAATGCAATGAATCAAACCAATTCACATATTCCATTTGCAATAAAGTTACGTATATAAGGCAGACATCTACATCAACTGACACCACACACAGTGGACCAAAACACAGAAGAACGCTGATGAGGAAGGTTTAGTGGCCTTCGAAAACGGCTGGCTGTTCCGTTCAACTATGTGTTGTTGTCAGAATATTTACAACTAACTTTGATGTTATTTGTTCATTAATAATTATCACATGTAATTTAGGCTTAAAAAGTGTTACGAAAGTGTAGCCTAATTCAATTCATACGAATTTAGAAACAAATACAGTTCGAAAAATAATAATTAACAGAAATTATATATTTTATTTAGTTTTCAAAATCAAATTTGTCATAGTATTTTCACGTTTTATCAATCACTAAAGAATATAAACCCACTTTTAAACTCCATATTTGACCATCAACTTGTATTTTATCTTTATTCAGTTTTAGATTTCTATCACCAAATTTCCATTCATTATTGAAATCTTTAGGTGAGCCATATTTTGTATCTAATTCATTTCTTCCTTCCAAGACTAATAAGTCAATATAAGTGTCTTCGGAATTGGAAGTCTGTGAGTAAAAATCACCTTCATAATCCTCATCATCATTTTCAGTATTAACATCATTAAATTAGATGGTATTATCAAATATTGTTCCTTATGCTAGGTTCTTTGGTGTACTTTTCTCTATCTTGACTGATGGTTTTTCAGGCCTTAAACTTGTATTATTTTCAACTTCTGTCTTCATTTTATTTTCTTCTTTAATGGGAATTCTTTTAATTTTTTTAGAACTATTTATGAATTCTTTGAGTGGTTCTGTTATAGGTTTAAATGTATCTCTTAATTGTTCACGTGTATCTATTTCACCAGTTTTTATACTACAAAGCTTTTTCTTCAAGACATTTCTCGTCAACACCAACTGTTTTAAAATTTGCTCATCCATGTTTAATAAATAAAAGGTATCAGCTATTAGATCAGGTATCATCTATTACATCAGGTATCAGCTATGAAATCAGCTTATCATGTATCAGCTATGAAATCAGCTTATCAGGAGGTGGTCTGGTTTTCAGATCAGCTTATCAGGACCTGGTCTGGTTTTCAGATCAGCTTATCAGGACCTGGTCTGGTTTTCAGATCAGCTTATCAGGAGCTGGTCTGGTTTTCAGATCAGCTTATCAGGACCTGGTCTGGTTTTCAGATCAGCTTATCAGGACCTGGTCTGTTTTCAGATCAGCTTATAAGGTAGCTAGTCTGGCTTTCAGATCAGGTTATCTGATTCAGATTGAGTTATCAGTTTACAAGTCATTTATAACATATATAAGAATGAAGTTTCAGGTCAGATGAAATAACTAAAGTCAATCCTTTATGAGCAGTAATTTATATAGTTATGAAATAGTCAAAATGTTTTCTTAAACGAACATCATTTAATTTATCATCAAAAATCCATATTTATCGTTCCAACACTATACAAATTTCTTGAAACTTTTCAAAATTCATATTACTGACAACATAATCCCTATAGACGAGCTTAATATTTTTCTCATCTTGCTTAAACATTATAATAACATTTGCATTGTCTCTTGTTAAATGCTTACAGCCGTATTCATAAAAATTTTAAACAGCATTTTGAATGTTGTTTAACCAAAACTCACTAAAATTGTATTCATAATAGAATTTTAGCTTAAAAAACGTTTTTTTATATAAACCTTGTGTAAATCACCAAATCTTAAAAATTAACTACACCCATACTTAAAATAATTTTGCGTTGACGTCGTTGTAATTTTGCTTCATGTTTATTTGAATTTTTAACTTTACCTATATGTATGTATGTAAGCATGTATGTATGTATGTATGTTCAATTTAATATCATTTAAAATCTTTTGAGAATATGTTTCAGGAGGTGCTAAAATAATTTAAAATTTCTTATCCTATTAAGAGCTGACCTCTATTTTCCCAGTTATGCGCCTCTAAAGTCTTAGTACAAAATTTTGACTATACGTCATATTTTCCAACGTATGCGATCAATATTGGTAGTGTTGTAAAACTTTTGGGAATATCATTTAGGAGGTGCTAAAATATTTTAAAATTTTTTTATATTTTTATTGCTAAAGATTTTAAGCGTAGCCGGCCTTTTTTATAGGAGAAATTTTTGATAATTATTTTTTTTATCCATTTTAACAATTTTTTTCTAAACTCACAGAAGTGCTACCAAAATTTTGTATTTTTGGTATGCCATATAAACTGTGAGTTAACTATTTGGAATTTATTTTAGTTTGCAAATAAAGTGCGTATAAACGTATATTATTTTTCTAATGAACCAGAATTTATAATATTAAAAAGTGTTTTATATAAAAAAATCCATATAATTTTTTGCAGGATCTTCCCCATGCGTCATCACTGAGAAGTAGCAATGAAGCAGTCACAGATGACGCTAACGGCCTTATTGTGCCAAATATACTTATTAGCGAAATACCGGTAAATATATTTTTATCTCTTATGTTTTTTTAAAGAATTAATAAAGAACTAAATAATTGGGGTATTCACAAGGTAGTCATAAAGTCATATGTTTTAAAATAATAACATGAAAAAATATTACTGCTGTGAGCAACCCGTCATAATTTAGTGTCATAATTTTCTCATTTAACACGAAGTTTGTCGACTATTTACATTTACACTGCACGAACATCAAAACAGAACAACAACAAGAGCACAACAGTGCATTGTAGCTATCAACAAAGCTAATTGTAGTGAATGTACAATTATGTACATCACTGTTAGAATTTTAAGAATTTATTTTTAATTATATTTTTTTCACTTTGTTAATTATGAGACACACACTTATTTAACACACACTTAGTTATTTACGAACCTTTTTTTCTTTATTCTTTTTTTTATGTTTACGATTGGTCAGCAGAAAACTTTAAATATTCAAAACAATGTCAGTGTACTAAATGTTTATTTGAGATTTGTAATATAATACTATTTCTTTATTAAGTAAAAACGTGGGAAAAAATAATTTCTCTTATGAAATTTATGAGCTGACCAATGCAATAATTTAGTATATAAGCAATTGATTTTTAGGAATAAAATTCAGAATTAATTTGACAATCAAAAAACTCTTGATTCCTTTTTTTTAATTCTCAAGTGGGCATTTTGATGCTCTTTTAATGCGGCTGAAGAGCTAAGTAATACTCTAACCAATAAACAAATCAAACATAGTCGATCTTTTTAAAATTTCACTACATGGCGATCCTGCCACCGATACTGAAAAGTTTCCCGAATGACTTCGAAAGAAGAAATCGACGAAATTTTCAAAAAATACGAAAAATTCATAGAACTTTCAGAAGAATACTTTCCAACTTCCACAACTGAGAACACTGAGGAAGCACCACCTTATATACCAACACCTAAAGATGCCGGGCCCAAGCCACTTACAATCGAGCAATATAGAGCAAGACAAGTAAAAAAATCCATAAAACCAGAAGTAGAAACAGTGACAACAAAACCCAAAAAAAGAGGAGGAAAAAAACGAAAATTCGAAGCAGCCTGCAGAGATTTACAAAGAGTCATAAACATCAGCAAGGGCAATCAAAAACGAGCATTGATAAAACAACTAGCGGAACTAAAGAAGAAAGGATGGAAATAATACAACACAATTCATTTCAATTAAAATTATGCACACTTTTAGTTTAACACCCGAAGAAATCATAAGTTATAATATTAAAAACATAGAAATGGGTATCGCGGATGCTAAAGTTGAAGGTCATGCAAATGCATATGCAGTAAACGACAACAAAATAACGATAAGTCAGGAAATAGTAATAGTTTTATTGATAATTATCTTACTAATAGCATTATGGAAATTTATTCAAAACTATATAAAGAAACAAGTAGTAAGAAATAATGTACAAAATGCATGAAAACATATATTAAAATTAAACAAAAACCATTACAAAAAAAATTTTTTTATGGATCAAATTATAGAAGAACTCAACAGAATAATTGTAAATGCAAAAAAATCGAAAAGTAAGAAGTACACAGAAGAAACACTTAAAGAAAAGCTTTATTTAGTTGAGCAATTAAGTAGACAATTTGGCAAAGTAGCAAGCCAACTACCAAGATCACTAAGGGAAGATAAAATATCAGAATTTCGAATACTGAAGGGAAAGCAATTGAAACACTTTTAGAACACAAAAGCACGTTGGACACAATAATACCTACAATCATGTCTAATTTCGACAGCAAAAAGGCATCAGATACAATCCCGACATTTGATGGAAAGCCACTCCATCTAGACATATTCCTAACCATGGTAGAAATGGTTCATGACGAGTTAAATGATGAAGGTAAAAAGAAACTTATAAAATATGTAATCTGTATGAAATTGAACGACAAAGTCAGAAGTTTACTATTGACACAAAAACTACCAACAACTTTTAGCGAACTAAAAACATCGTTAGCCACAAACTTTAAGCACACTAAAACAGCAAGTTGTCTTCACACAGAACTTAGAAAGATGAAACAGAAAGGAAGTGTAGCTCTTTACAGGGAAAAAATTAATTCATTAATAACAGAGTTGACCATAATACAAATTAAAGACTTAGGTGAAAATCCCAATGAAATAGCTATTGAAACTATAAAAAACATGAATGAAAAATTAGCATTAGAAACTTTCCAAGAAGGCCTCAATGAAAATATAAGAACAGCAGTCATAGCTGCACAACCCAAAACACTGACAGATGCTTACGATATAGCAATAACACAAGAAAGAATCTTGAATACAACAGATGCATTAAAAATCTTTCACATTAGTAACAGACGACAAACGCACTTTAACAACCATAACAGAAAAAAGTACACTTACAACACGTACAGCAACCAGGGAAACCAAAATTTTAATCGACAAAACAAAAATTTTAGCTAGACAAACCATAATAATCACAATAACAATAACTTCAATATAAGAAATAGGAATTTTACCCCAACCAATAATAGTTTTACTGGACATAACAGAAATTCAAGCCAACATAATACTTTCAACAGATTTAATAGAAACTTTAATACTAATCAACGAAATTCAAACATACGTACAATACAACAACAGGGAAACGACCATACCCTGGAGTTTCAGAACGATACCGAGAAGGGAAAACTAAGAATCTACAACATAAAAACTAACACATCAAATTTTATTTACTTATCAATTAAAAATATAACTTACAACTTAACTCTCTTAATAGATACCGGCTCAGATATATCTCTATGCAAAGAAAATATACTACACGGCTACAATATACTTAATGAAGACATATGTAAATTAAATGGTATAACACAAGATTCCATAAATACCATCGGATTGACATACTTAAATCTTAAACTAAATGAACATGAAGTAAAACATAAATTTTATATAGTTAACGGTGACTTTCCAATCGCAACCGATGGAATTTTAGGAATTTAATTCTTCTATAAATACAGTTGCAAAATAGATTATGATACATGTAAAATAAATGCGTTTATCAATGGAGAAAGAATAACAATTCCACTAGAGATTAATGCAGAACATTTAGAAAATATTATTATACCCCCAAGATCAGAAAAAGTAGTAAGAATAAATATTAAAATTGATGAGGATAGTTTAGTATGCAATAAAGAAATAGAAAATGGTATTTTGTAGCAAATACAATTATCCCAAAAGAAGGCAATAGACACGTCAGAATGTTAACCACTACAGATTCACCTGCAAGACTTTCAAACGTAAAAATTTTTACCATACCACTTAAACACTACTACATTTTTAAAGCCACACATCAAAACTATTCGGAACAAAGATTCCAGAAACTACTTAAAGCAGTAAATTTCCAAGACTTTGACCAAGAAAATAAACATACTTTATACAAGATCTTAAGAGAATATCAGGAAATATTTCACCTTGAAGATGAAAAGTTAACAACAAATAATTTCTACAGGCAAAGCATTGAACTTACAGATAATACACCAGTATATATAAAAAACTACCGTCTACCACAAACACAACTTAATGAAATAGATAAACAAGTACAAGGACTACTAAAGGAAAATATCATTGAACAATCCACTAGCCCATATAATTCACCTTTACTTTTAGTACCAAAAAAACAACAAGACGGTATAAAGAAATGGCGTTTAGTTGTAGATTACAGACGATTGAACGATAAAATAGTAAATGACAAATTTCCCTTAACAAGACTTGATGATATATTAGATAAATTAGGAAGGGCTAAATATTTCTCAACTCTAGATATGACAAGTTCTTTCCATCAAATCGAACTAAACCCTTCATCACGACCACTTACAGCCTTTTCCACCAACAGCGGACATTACCAATATAATAGGTTACCGTTCGGACTAAAAATATCATCAAATAGCTTTCAGAGAATGTTGACTATAGCACTATCAGGGCTGGAAACAGAAGCATTTTTATATGTTGACGACATAATTGTTTTTGGATGCAATCTGAAACACCACAATGAGAATCTCATAAAAGTATTCAAAAGACTAAAACATTATAATTTAAAACTCAATGCTGAGAAATGTTGTTTCCTGAAACCAGAAGTTTTATATTTAGGACATCTAATTACAAAGGATGGCATCAAAACCGATCCAACAAAATATAAAGTTATCGAGAAGTATCCTGTTCCCAAAAACGCAGATGACGTTAGAAGATTTGTTGCTTTTTGCAATTACTACAGACGTTTCATTCCAGACTTTGCGAAAACGGCCAACTGTTTAAATAATTTACAAAAAAAAAGTAATGTTCAACTGGACAGAAGACTGCCAAAAAGCATTTGATACATTAAGAGAGATACTAAAAAACCCACCTATACTACAATATCCTGAATTCGATAAACCATTTATACTAACCACAGACGCATCAAATGTTGCATTAGGTGCAGTACTTTCACAGGGTAATATTGGAAGTGATTTGCCCATATCTTATGCGAGTAAATCACTAAACAAACATGAAAGAAATAAGTCAGTAATCGAGAAAGAATTATTAGGAATATATTGGGGCATACAATTTTTCCGACCTTACCTATACGGTAGAAAATTTACAGTTGTTACGGACCATAGACCACTCATTGCACTATTTTCTCATAAAAACCCATCCTCAAAATTAACCAGAATGAGACTAGAACTATCGGACTATGACTTTGAAATTGTATACAAAAAAGGTTCAAATAATACAAACGCAGATGCATTATCAAGAATTGAAATAAATTCGCAAATTCTAAAAGATATGATTCCAAATTATGTTGATGAAAAAGAAAAGAAAACTTTGGCAATAACGCGAAGTATGGTTAACCAAAATAATAAAAACGATAAAGATAATAATAATACTAAGGATTGCATATCTCCAAAAGAGACTGATCACCTCCGTATGTGGGAATGCATGTCAATAAATGATATTAAGAAGCTCCAAAAAATAAAATTTATATATGATAAAAAGCTGCAGCAAGAATCTAAAGAATTGAATGATGATATTATGCGCATAATATGTAGTAAAAGCGAAAATCCTATGTTTTCAGAAACATTTTTGGAGAAACTTTTATTAAAATTACAAAGAGCAGATCATAAAACGTACGTAATATATGATAATGATGAAATTTTTAAATATATAACGGCCGAAAAGTTAAAAGAGAAATATAACAATTTAGAAAATAATGATATTAAAATAATTATATATAAAATGCCAAAGAGAATACATGACACCACAAAACAGTATAGATTGATTGAGGAATACCATGATTTGCCACACAGTGGACATTTCGGTATAAAAAAGACACTATCAAAATTAAAACAGAAATATGTTTGGAAAAATATGAACAAAATGGTTAAAAATTATGTAAGAACTTGTAAATCGTGTCAATTAAATAAGCAAATAAAACACACAAAAGAACCTTATATCACAACAGATACACCATCAAAAAGTTTTGACACTATAGTAATGGACACTGTAGGTCCTTTAAGACCATCTAACAATTTCAGATATATACTCACTATGCAATGCGAATTAACAAAATACGTAATCGCACATCCTATAGAATCCAAAGATGCAAAAACAGTAGCGAAAGTCTTGATAGAGCAAGTAGTTTTGAAGTACGGTTTATTTAATATTCTTAAAACAGATAGAGGTACAGAGTTTACAAATGAACTGATGAAAGAGATTTGTTCATTATTAGAAATAAAACAAAACTTTTCTACTCCCTACCACCATGAAACAGTAGGAACAATTGAACGCAACCATCGTGTTCTAAACGAATACTTACTAAGCTTTGTGAAAGACGATGAATAGCATGAATGGATACCATTATACACATTTGCCTACAATACAACTCCAAACGTTGATACAGACTACACGCCTTTTGAGTTGGTATTCGGAAAACTTCCTAGACTACCAAGTGACGAATTGAAAAACCCAAGGCCAATTTATAATATGGACAACTATTCAAATGAATTAAAAACTAGACTCTACTACTCACTACAAAGAGCACATGATATGACTTTAAAAATTAAAGACCGAAGGAAAAAAGATTCTAAACAAAAACAAACTAGTATAGAGATAAAAGTAGGTGATTTTGTTTTAATGAAAGTCGAGAATAGTAGAAAATTTGAACCTCCCTATAAAGGTCCATATAAAGTACTAGACACAGACAATTTAAATGTAGTTCTAGAAATTAATGAAACAAAAACAAAAACGGTACATAAAAATTTACTAAAAAAATACTTAAACTGAAACAAAATTATCCATAATTAAAGTTATAAAAAAAAATTTTTGTTTTATTTTAATAATGCCCAAATCCAAAAGGGTGAGGGTGTAGTGAATGTACAATTATGTACATCACTGTTAGAATTTTTAGAATTTATTTCTAATTATATTTTTTTCACTTTGTTAATTATGAGACACACACTTATTTAACACACACTTAGTTATTTAAGAACCTTTTTTTTTCTTTATTCTTTTTTTATGTTTACGATTTGTATGCAGAAAACTTTAAATATTCAAAACAATGTCAATGTACTAAATGTTTATTTGAGATTTGTAATATAATACTATTTCTTTATTAAGTAAAAACTTGGGAAATAATAATTTCTCTTATGAAATTTATGAGCTGACCAATGCAATAATTTAGTATATAAGCAATTGATTTTTAGGAATAAAATTCAGAATTAATTTGACAATCAAAAAGCTCTTGATTCCTTTTTTTAATTCTCAAGTGGGCATTTTGATGCTCTTTTAATGCGGCTGAAGAGCTAAGTAATACTCTAACCAATAAACAAATCAAACATAGTCGATCTTTTTAAAATTTCACTACAAACCACCAACACATTTAAACAACAAATTACTTCTCTGCAATAAACATAGCATAAAAAGTCTTATTATTTTAGGACTTTTTTCTTTGAAGCACAACAACAATTTATTTAAACTATTATAAAATATTACGACATCATGACATGATATGACACCTTGTGAAACCCCCAAATGTAAATTCAAGATTATTAACTCGCGAGCGTGCAAACTCCAATCAATTTCAATGATAGATTGTGATCAAAGACAAAACGACAATGGTAAGACTGTAGTAATATATATAGAAGATGGTAATATATATAGAAGATGGTATATATATATAGATGGTAACTTGCGTATACATTACAAAACACATTAGCAAATTGAAAATGCAATGAATCAAACCAATTCACATATTCCATTTGCAATAAAGTTACGTATATAAGGCAGACATCTACATCAACTGACACCACACACAGTGGACCAAAACACAGAAGAACGCTGATGAGGAAGGTTTAGTGGCCTTCGAAAACGGCTGGCTGTTCCGTTCAACTATGTGTTGTTGTCAGAATATTTACAACTAACTTTGATGTTATTTGTTCATTAATAATTATCACATGTAATTTAGGCTTAAAAAGTGTTACGAAAGTGTAGCTTAATTCAATTCATACGAATTTAGAAACAAATACAGTTCGAAAAATAATAATTAACTAAAATTAATAGTCATTGGCTTGTGGCAAAAATCAAGAAATATACTTAATAGTAACAAACCAAAAAAGTTTGTCTTAAGTAGAACAAAAATAAGCAAATTAACAAACATGTGCATAGTTAGTAAGGAACAAAACGACAATGGTAAGACTGTTGTAATATATATAGAAGATGGTAATATATATAGAAGATGGTATATATATATAGATGGTAACTTGCGTATACATTATAAAACACATTAGCAAATTGAAAATGCAATGAATCAAACCAATTCACATATTCCATTTGCAATAAAGTTACGTATATAAGGCAGACATCTACATCAACTGACACCACACACAGTGGACCAAAACACAGAAGAACGCTGATGAGGAAGGTTTAGTGGCCTTCGAAAACGGCTGGCTGTTCCGTTCAACTATGTGTTGTTGTCAGAATATTTACAACTAACTTTGATGTTATTTGTCCATTAATAATTATCACATGTAATTTAGGCTTAAAAAGTGTTACGAAAGTGTAGCCTAATTCAATTCATACGAATTTAGAAACAAATACAGTTCGAAAAATAATAATTAACTAAAATTAATAGTCATTGACTTGTGGCAAAAATCAAAAAATATACTTAATAGTAACAAACCAAAAAAGTTTGTCTTAAGTAGAACAAAAATAAGCAAATTAACAAACATGTGCATAGTTAGTAAGGAACAAAACGACAATGGTAAGACTGTTGTAATATATATAGAAGATGGTAATATATATAGAAGATGGTATATATAATATATAGATGGTAACTTGCGTATACATTACGAAACACATTAGCAAATTGAAAATGCAATGAATCAAACCAATTCACATATTCCATTTGCAATAAAGTTACGTATATAAGGCAGACATCTACATCAACTGACACCACACACAGTGGACCAAAACACAGAAGAACGCTGATGAGGAAGGTTTAGTGGCCTTCGAAAACGGCTGGCTGTTCCGTTCAACTATGTGTTGTTGTCAGAATATTTACAACTAACTTTGATGTTATTTGTTCATTAATAATTATCACATGTAATTTAGGCTTAAAAAGTGTTACAAAAGTGTAGCCTAATTCAATTCATACGAATTTAGAAACAAATACAGTTCGAAAAATAATAATTAACTAAAATTAATAGTCATTGGCTTGTGGCAAAAATCAAAAAATATACTTAATAGTAACAAACCAAAAAAGTTTGTCTTAAGTAGAACAAAAATAAGCAAATTAACAAACATGTGCATAGTTAGTAAGGAACAAAACGACAATGGTAAGACTGTTGTAATATATATAGAAGATGGTAATATATATAGAAGATGGTATATATAATATATAGATGGTAACTTGCGTATACATTACGAAACAAATTAGCAAATTGAAAATGCAATGAATCAAACCAATTCACATATTCCATTTGCAATAAAGTTACGTATATAAG
Source organism: Tachina lurida (assembly GCA_944452675.1). Lineage (NCBI taxonomy): Eukaryota > Metazoa > Arthropoda > Insecta > Diptera > Tachinidae > Tachina > Tachina lurida. The sequence goes on from OX101754.1 coordinate 56,672,137, forward strand.
GCAGACATCTACATCAACTGACACCACACACAGTGGACCAAAACACAGAAGAACGCTGATGAGGAAGGTTTAGTGGCCTTCGAAAACGGCTGGCTGTTCCGTTCAACTATGTGTTGTTGTCAGAATATTTACAACTAACTTTGATGTTATTTGTTCATTAATAATTATCACATGTAATTTAGGCTTAAAAAGTGTTACGAAAGTGTAGCTTAATTCAATTCATACGAATTTAGAAACAAATACAGTTCGAAAAATAATAATTAACTAAAATTAATAGTCATTGGCTTGTGGCAAAAATCAAAAAATATACTTAATAGTAACAAACCAAAAAAGTTTGTCTTAAGTAGAACAAAAATAAGCAAATTAACAAACATGTGCATAGTTGTAAGGAACAAAACGACAATGGTAAGACTGTTGTAATATATATAGAAGTTGGTAATATATATAGAAGATGGTATATATAATATATAGATGGTAACTTGCGTATACATTACGAAACAAATTAGCAAATTGAAAATGCAAGGAATCAAACCAATTCACATATTCCATTTGCAATAAAGTTACGTATATAAGGCAGACATCTACATCAACTGACACCACACACAGTGGACCAAAACACAGAAGAACGCTGATGAGGAAGGTTTAGTGGCCTTCTAAAACGGCTGGCTGTTCCGTTCAACTATGTGTTGTTGTCAGAATATTTACAACTAACTTTGATGTTATTTGTTCATTAATAATTATCACATGTAATTTAGGCTTAAAAAGTGTTACAAAAGTGTAGCCTAATTCAATTCATACGAATTTAGAAACAAATACAGTTCGAAAAATAATAATTAACTAAAATTAATAGTCATTGGCTTGTGGCAAAAATCAAAAATTATACTTAATAGTAGAACAAAAATAAGCAAATTAACAAACATGTGCATAGTTAGTAAGGAACAAAACGACAATGGTAAGAGTGTTGTAATATATATAGAAGATGGTAATATATATAGAAGATGGTATATATAATATATAGATGGTAACTTGCGTATACATTACGAAACAAATTAGCAAATTGAAAATGCAATGAATCAAACCAATTCACATATTCCATTTGCAATAAAGTTACGTATATAAGGCAGACATCTACATCAACTGACACCACACACAGTGGACCAAAACACAGAAGAACGCTGATGAGGAAGGTTTAGTGGCCTTCGAAAACGGCTGGCTGTTCCGTTCAACTATGTGTTGTTGTCAGAATATTTACAACTAACTTTGATGTTATTTGTTCATTAATAATTATCACATGTAATTTAGGCTTAAAAAGTGTTACGAAAGTGTAGCCTAATTCAATTCATACGAATTTAGAAACAAATACAGTTCGAAAAATAATAATTAACAGAAATTATATATTTTATTTAGTTTTCAAAATCAAATTTGTCATAGTATTTTCACGTTTTATCAATCACTAAAGAATATAAACCCACTTTTAAACCCCATATTTGACCATCAACTTGTATTTTATCTTTATTCAGTTTTAGATTTCTATCACCAAATTTCCATTCATTATTGAAATCTTTAGATGAGCCATATTTTGTATCTAATTCATTTCTTCCTTCCAAGACTAATAAGTCAATATAAGTGTCTTCGGAATTGGAAGTCTGTGAGTAAAAATCACCTTCATAATCCTCATCATCATTTTCAGTATTAACATCATTAAATTAGATGGTATTATCAAATATTGTTCCTTATGCTAGGTTCTTTGGTGTACTTTTCTCTATCTTGACTGATGGTTTTTCAGGCCTTAAACTTGTATTATTTTCAACTTCTGTCTTCATTTTATTTTCTTCTTTAATGGGAATTCTTTTAATTTTTTTAGAACTATTTATGAATTCTTTGAGTGGTTCTGTTATAGGTTTAAATGTATCTCTTAATTGTTCACGTGTATCTATTTCACCAGTTTTTATACTACAAAGCTTTTTCTTCAAGACATTTCTCGTCAACACCAACTGTTTTAAAATTTTCTCATCCATGTTTAATAAATAAAAGGTATCAGCTATTAGATCAGGTATCATCTATTACATCAGGTATCAGCTATGAAATCAGCTTATCAGGTATCAGCTATGAAATCAGCTTATCAGGAGGTGGTCTGGTTTTCAGATCAGCTTATCAGGACCTGGTCTGGTTTTCAGATCAGCTTATCAGGAGCCGGTCTGGTTTTCAGATCAGCTTATCAGGAGCTGGTCTGGTTTTCAGATCAGCTTATCAGGACCTGGTCTGTTTTCAGATCAGCTTATAAGGTAGCTAGTCTGGCTTTCAGATCAGCTTATAAGGTAGCTAGTCTGGCTTTCAGATCAGGTTATCTGATTCAGATTGAGTTATCAGTTTACAAGTCATTTATAACATATATAAGAATGAAGTTTCAGGTCAGATGAAATAACTAAAGTCAATCCTTTATGAGCAGTAATTTATATAGTTATGAAATAGTCAAAATGTTTTCTAAAACGAACATCATTTAATTTATCATCAAAAATCCATATTTATCGTTCCAACACTATACAAATTTCTTGAAACTTTTCAAAATTCATATTACTGACAACATAATCCCTATAGACGAGCTTAATATTTTTCTCATCTTGCTTAAACATTATAATAACATTTGCATTGTCTCTTGTTAAATGCTTACAGCCGTATTCATAAAAATTTTAAAAAGCATTTTGAATGTTGTTTAACCAAAACTCACTAAAATTCTATTCATAATAGAATTTTAGCTTAAAAAACGTTGTTTTATTTAAACCTTGTGTAAATCACCAAATCTTAAAAATTAACTACACCCATACTTAAAATAATTTTGCGTTGACGTCGTTGTAATTTTGCTTCATGTTTATTTGAATTTTTAACTTTACCTATATGTATGTATGTATGCATGTATGTATGTATGTATGTATGTATGTATTTAATGTTAAAAAGAATTATGTTATAAGTTGGGCACAAGTGGAATGAGTCATCATTCTTCTGTTGCCCCATGCAAAAATATACACTTACATATGTATGTATATTATTTTGCTTTTCACGCAGCATCAGCAAATATCATACTTGAAATTCTTTAAGCTTCATTACGAGAAAAAAAATTATTGTATAATATACTATTCTTTTAATTATGAAATTAACTTCTTCAGATATTCATATTTGACTTGATATTAGGGTTTCTAATTTCCCGGACTTTTCCAGTTCCCGGGAATCGAGAAAAAATATGTTCTATTCCCGGGAATTCCCGGGAATTTCAAATACATATGAATTTAATTAAATGGGTTCAATAAAAAATATAATTTTATAAAAAAAATACAAAAGTTTAAATTAAAAACAAAACAACTTCATTCGTTTGAACGAAGAACAACAATATTTCAAAAACAAAACAAAAACAAATAAATTCATACCGCCGTATTCATAAAAATTATTTTAGGTTTATGAAAGTCTTATTTGACATATTCCTATGGGAAATTTGTCATATAAGCCTGTAAGAAACCTGGGAGTAAATCACGGCATTCGATATGAGTCGTAATTTAAAAATATTTCCATATAAACTCTATTGAAATATTTTTAAATTACGACTCGTATCAAATGCCGTGATTTGTCTCCTGAAATATTTTTTATGAATACGGCAGATATGCTTTGAGTTATAGCATGGATGGAAATTCCACCGGCATTTGCCAATATAGATACTATTGCATATAAAGAGTTTTTAGGTTGAAAATATTTCGTAACGCTTGAAGTTGGTGGAGTCTTATATTATGCATCGTTACAAAATTGTATTTTTAAGTAATAAAACAACGAACAGCAATGTAAAAAAAGCAAATTCCAAAAATGTAAATATTAAATTCCCGAAAATTCCCGTTGAAAATTTCCCGGGATTTGTAAAAAAATAATACCCGGGAATTCCCGGGATTTTTTTCCCGCGTAGAAACTCTACTTGATATAGGTAATTTTAGTATAAATATATGTTTTTAAACTTGACATAGTAGTAGTGAACTGCCACTCTGGGACCAATTAACATTTTAAAATTTTAATTACCCAAATTTTAAAATTCTTGGAAATTTGAGAAATTTGATACCGACGAGGGTGGTTCAAGAAGTCCGACCTTTTTTTTTTTTTACATTAACTTTTTTGTTTTTTTTTTCTTTAGTACATACGAGGGTGGATCAATAAGTCCGTTTTATGTGAAAATGATTTTTCGTAAGGTGGATTTGTAAAAACGTGAAAATAAATATTTATGTTAATCTGACGGGCAAAAAGTGGAAATAAATATTTTTGTAATGCCGACGGGAAAATTATGAACATATTTTTGTAATGCCATCGGGAAAATCATGAGCATGATTTTTCCTAATGCCAACGGAAAATCATGAAATTGATTTTTCATAATGTGGACGGGAAAAACGTGAAAATAAAATGTTTCTAATTTGTGGGGGTCCTTTGTCGGAGGTATGGGTAATTAAACTTTAAAACTTTAATCTACGCCGGAGTGACAAGTCAAATATGAATATCTGAAGAAGTTAATTTCATAATTAAAAGAATAGTATATTATACAATCATTTTTTTTCTCGTAATGAAGCTTAAAGAATTTCAAGTATGATATTTGCTGATGCTGCGTGAAAAGCAAAATAATATACATACATATGTAAGTGTATATTTTTGCATGGGGCGACAGAAGAATGATGACTCATTCTACTTGTGCCCAACTTATAACATAATTCTTTTTAACATTAAATACATACATACATACATAAATACATACATGCATACATACATACATATAGGTAAAGTTAAAAATTCAAATAAACATGAAGCAAAATTACAACGACTTCAAAAGCTAAAATTCTATTATGAATACAATTTTAGTGAATTTTGGTTAAACAACATTCAAAATGCTGTTTAAAATTTTTATGAATACGGCTGTAAGCATTTAACAAGAGACAATGTAAATATTATTATAATGTTTAAGCAAGATGAGAAAAATATTAAGCTCGTCTATAGGGATTATGTTGTCAGTAATATGAATTTTGAAAAGTTTCAAGAAATTTGTATAGTGTTGGAACGATAAATATGGATTTTTGATGATAAATTAAATGATGTTCGTTTTAGAAAACATTTTGACTATTTCATAACTATATAAATTACTGCTCATAAAGGATTGACTTTAGTTATTTCATCTGACCTGAAACTTCATTCATATAAATGTTATAAGTGACTTGTAAACTGATAACTCAATCTGAATCAGATAACCTGATCTGAAAGCCAGACCAGCTACCTTATAAGCTGATCTGAAAACAGACCAGGTCCTGATAAGCTGATCTGAAAACCAGACCAGGTCCTGATAAGCTGATCTGAAAACCAGACCAGGTCCTGAAAAGCTGATCTGAAAACCAGACCAGGTCCTGAAAAGCTGATATGAAAATAAGACCAGGTCCTGATAAGCTGATCTGAAAACCAGACCAGGTCCTGATAAGCTGATCTGAAAACTAGACCAGCTCCTGAAAAGCTGATCTCAAAACCAGACCAGGTCCTGATAAGCTGATCTCAAAACCAGACCAGGTCCTAATAACCTGATCTGAACACCAGACCAGCTCCTGATAAGCTGATCTGAAAACCAGACCAGCTCCTGATAAGCTGATCTGAAAACCAGACCAGGTCCTGATAAACTGATTTGAAAACCAGACCAGCTGTTGATAAGCTGATCTGAAAACCAGACCAGCTGTTGATAAGCTGATCTGAAAACCAGACCATCTCGTGATAAGCTGATTTCATAGCTGATTTCATAGCTGATACCTGATGTAATAGATGATACCTGATCTAATAGCTGATACCTTTTATTTATTAAACATGGAGGAGCAAATTTTAAAACAGTTGGTGTTGACGAGAAATGTCTTGAAGAAAAGCTTTGTAGTATAAAAACTGGTGAAATAGATAAACGTGAACAACTAAGAGATACATTTAAACCTATAACAGAACCACTCAAAGAATTCATAAATAGTTCTAAAAAAAATTAAAAGAATTCCCATTAAAGAGGAAAATAAAATGAAGACAGAAGTTGAAAATAATACAAGTTTAAGGCATGAAAAACCATCAGTCAATATAGAGAAAAGGACACCAAAGAACCCAGCATAAGGAACAATATTTGATAATACCATCTAATTTAATGATGCTAATACTGAAAATGATGATGAGGATTATGAAGGTGATTTTTACTCACAGACTTCCAATTCCGAAGACACTTATATTAACTTATTAGTCTTGGAAGGAAGAAATGAATTAGATACAAAATATGGCTCACCTAAAGATTTCAATAATGAATGGAAATTTGGTGATAGAAATCTAAAAAATAAAGATAAAATACAAGTTGATGGTCAAATATGGGGTTTAAAAGTGGGTTTATATTCTTTAGTGATTGATAAAACGTGAAAATACTATGACAAATTTGATTTTGAAAACTAAATAAAATATATAATTTCTACCAATGCATAGATAGATAATCATCATCATTCACTGACGGAGAATAATGTTATCAGTAAATTGTTTCTGGAAACTCAAATCTAGAAACTAAGGTATGAATTAATAATAAAGCTTAATTAATTAAAGCATTAATATAATTCAAGGATATATCAAATGCAAATTGATGTAGTGGAGTGTGAAATAAAATTAACGATAGAAGATAGGTATAAAATTGTAAAAGACATTCTAAAAATTAAATCATCTTTTGACAAACAAATTGAATAGCTGAGCGATAAAATTTATAGACTGAAAAATTAACTACATTTTAGTATAAATAGCTGAAAATACATCAAGTAGATTACAACACTCTCCAAAAAACTGTAAAACAACTCAATGTCTTAAAAAAAAATATGTAAACGAACTCCAGAATAAATTTCGAAAATTGTTTGTGCATTGTAGTGATGTAATGAATGGAATATATGATATTTTATGAATCTGATTTAGGTGAAGTGGGTAACTATTTTACAGAAAATAGAAATTATTGAATTTTGTAGACTGTAATATACACATTCTCAAAATTTATATGGTCAGTGCCCCTGAAAATAAAAACTGCACTCGAAAAAACCTAGTCAATGGAAAATATTTTTGAAATGGTACGAGTACCAAGAAACTTACAAATAGATGATGGTAATGAATTTTTTAATAGATATTGTAAGATTCATGCATAAATAGAAGATTAAAAATTACTTAATATGAATTGTTTATCTAATTTTTCGACCTTTTAAAGAAATAGTTTTATTACTTAATATGAAAGCATCAATAGTATAATGATTTAATAGATCATTAAGAGGAATTATGTGTTAAGAATTTAGAATTAATGGTTCATATAAGTAGATTGTTATAGATATATAAGGATTTATTTAGTACATGAAATAGAAAAGTTAATCTCATCATTAAAATATTTGTGATTAAAATTAACTCTACGAATGAGAAAAAGGTGCAAAATACAGTAATTTGAAGATGTACAAAATGATGAAATTTAATGAATATATAAATAAAATTAGAAAGGAAAAATCTAGTTTGTATTGGTTTTTTTGAAGGATTGATTGATTAGGAATGTTAAGTCTCAGGGAAGATAATTAGCTTAATGTAGTGGAATTCTCTAAACTTGTTGGTCTGTATGAAATATTGTGAAAACTTAAGCGTTCAAAATATTCAACAACACATCATATTATAAATTTTTATAGTAAAGGTATACATTTTTTATTTCGAAAGCACACAAAGTTTTAAATTGTGAATATGGGGTTAATATAATAGATATTCACTCTGTTCATTTCTACAGGGTGTTTTTTTAGAGGTATAGAACTTCGAATTGAAATAAAACACAAGAAAATCGTTTTAATGTCCATCAATTTGGCTTTATTGGAAGGATAATCTTATGCCATTAATGTTTAAATATGATTTCGGGCATGTGGCCGCCGCGGCTGGCTCGAATAAAGCCAATTCTACAGGTCCAATTTTCAACCACTTTTTCGAGCATATGGGGCCGTATGTTGGCAATAACGCCACGAATGTTGGCTTCCAAGTCCCCTAACGTTTCTGGTTTGTTGGCGTAGACGAGGGACTTCACATATCCCCAAAGAAAATAATCCAATGGTGTCAAATCACACGATCTTGGTGGCCAATTGACAGGTCCATTCCGCGAAATTATGCGCTCATCGAATGTTTCCTTCAATAAATCGATTGTGACGTGCGCTGTGTGGCATGTAGCGCCGTCTTGTTGGAACCACAACTCATCCACATTCATGCCATCCAATTCGGGAACAAAATAGTCGGTTATCATGGCTCTATCGTCGTCCAAAAATCCCTGATATTATTGATTTTTCAGTAGTAAAAGGAGTTCCCAGAGAAATAATCCAAGTGGAGGCTTCTTTAGATATATCTTCAGACCACTCACCCACTATCGTTACCATATACTCACAAATATGTTATCCGTTATGGCGAGCAGCCAGAGGACTTAATATACCGGTAATATATAAGCCACCACTACGAAGTCCGAATGGAGACTGGGCAAGAACGGATGCAGAAAAAGGTACTCTGTTTGTCAACCAGTTGAAAAAGGTATTTACTCCAAACATATCTACTGATATAGTTGAGGTGCTACCAGCTGTCACTGAGACAGTAGTTCCCCTGAGATTTAACATTCGGGAGATCGAAAATGCTATCGCTGATTTGAACTCGAAGAAGGCTCCAGGTGCCGATAAAATCAGCAATAAGATGCTTCTGGAGCTACCCTACATAGCAAAGAGGCTAATGATTTACATTTTTAATGCTATTTTCCGCCTAGAATACTTTCCTGCAAATTGGAAGTGTTGCGTTTACAACTGTGTAAAAGTTTGAGCACCAAAGGATTCCTTTGGAGCTCAGAGTGTGTGTTTTTTTTTGTTTTGTTTTTAGCCCAGGTAGAATCACCATGTGCTAATATTAGTTGAACTTAAGTCTTAGTAGAAACACTAAGACTAGTCTAGCAATCAAGAAAGTTAATTTTTGTTTGCCATAATTTCTTTATTTTTCCCAGTCTTTTATACAATTTTAATTTCATACGTCTATATTAAAATTAATAGCAATGTACATTTTCAGCACTTGTCATAAAGCCTGACTTTGCATTTTATGAATTATTGTAATACTATTCTTAAAGGTAAATGACTGAATTAATTGTATGAGTATAAAATGTATAAAGGTAAATGACTGATTGCAATATGAAACTTATTAATTTGTAAATAAAAATTGGTTAATGAACTTAGAATACAACATAAGCAGAAATTACATTAAATATTAATTTATAACAAACCATTGGTTAAATGAACTTAAAATACTACATAAACAAAATTTCATATTTATAATAAAAAAAAGGGAAGGTATTCCTTTAAAAATACATACAACTTCTAATAATAATAAAAGTAATTATGTATGTATTAACATTCTCCGCCGCGTTGAGCAGTCAGCGAAAACCTGTAGTGTTAAACCTCAGAAATAGGATGACGTGGTGTTGGCCTTGGAGGTGCCGGTGTTAGGTTGACTGAGGCAGTTTTGTTGCATTTGATTCGAAATTGCCAGGCAGTAAGTGTTAGGATTATGAGTAGCGATAGAAGTAGAGCAACGAAGCCTATGTTTGGATGATGAATTGCTGGCTGATATATTTCAAGTGAAGAATTCTTAATGTGCCTTAGTTGTTTTTGAATATCGGTAAGCTGGTCCAATTTGGTATCCAAGACGAGGTTTGGTTCTAATATTTTCTTAACTTCAGAGGGTTTTCCTATTGAGGTGATATTACCAAATGTTTCGTGTCCACGAATGGTAAGAAATTTTCCTTTTATTATACAAGCTGAGTTCATGGTCATTATACCAGAAGTCTTGACCTGTATATGTATGATATCATTGCCGCATACTGCAGTTAGTTCTATAGGTTTTGTTGTTGCATACATCCATTGGTTTACGTTGTGCAATGGAATAAAAGAGATATTGTTCTGGATATAGCCAAAATTACAATCAGGGGATGTTTTGTTGTTGAAGAGAGCAATTTCACAAGAATAACTGCCGGAATCTTTGGCCATTTGTATTTGCAATGCTGGACAAATGTATATGTCGACTATGACTACAGTACATTTATTGAATTGAAGTATGTTTAGTGCCAGGTATTCATCGCGGTGGTTATTAACAGCAAGATATTTAATGTCAGTTGTTATGACAATGGTCATGTTGTTTATTTGTGTGGGTATTGCAATGACCTTGTAAAGTTCAAATTTTCCTTGGTCCACCAATGGTAACTCAATAACGAAAATTACATTTGTGTTAGTTACTGTGCCTTTAACATTCATAATTTTGTATAGTTCTAGCAAGTCGGTGTCTTCAACTGGTAATGTACGGCCTATAGGAAGGTGTCCTTTAATTTTAGCAATCTCCGATCTTAACTGTTTTGGTGTAAGGATAAGTGGGCTTATATTGCCATGGTTCGTATGCGTGAGGGCAGCGACCAGCTCTGTTTCAATTCTTTGTAAATCTGAGGCAAGTGTATTTAATTGAATTGCCAGAGACATTAGATTTTGGACTTGTCGTAGATTTGAATTATCATTTTGAACTTTATTTAGATCTTGATAGATGGTTTTCTTAAGTTCTGAAAAGTGCACTTTAGTATTGTTCTCGCTTTGCTTAAGAATGTTAATGGTAGAATCTATTACTGAAGTTTGATTTTTTAGTAACATATGTAGATACTCTTCATTTTGCTTTACGTTAGTTATAGTTTGAGCCATTTGCTCTGCATAATCTGAGTCCAGGACTCCAAATAGAGCATGGGCCATATTTCCAACGATATCGAGTGCAGCTCTCCGGTTTCTTTTTGAAATTAATAGGTCTGATTCTTGAATAAGATTGTCCCAAGTATGTTGAAGTTGAATGGAAAGCATCTTACATGATTCAAAAGCTACCGATTGCTTGCAGAGCCTTGAAAATGATGTTATACCTACTTCAAGAACCTTATTCCTATCCCAAATTGGTGTTAAGTCGTAATATATAATGAATTTCCAGGTAGCTGTCATCAACTTTGTCGAGCCCATGCCTTCGAAATATAATCCTGGATTGGAAGAAAATTCTGTAACATTGATTGGAGAGGCTAATATTATCGGCAGCAGAAGGAGTGAAACAAAAAGCATATTGAAAACTCCCAGGGAGGCATATGACACTAACTTTCGTTTTGGCTGTATGATGTTAACTTCCGCTGAGCCTTGCCTCTTTTGTGACTTTGAGTTGTCATATCCGGAATGCTCTGTGAGGGAGTCGTTGAACAACGGTGCAAGTCTGTGTATTGGCCTCCTGAAAATTCCCTTTGCTGTTTTGACGTCGCATACCCTGATAAGTCCATCATCTCCTTTGTAAATGCGGTTGATTCTACCCAGTGGCCATTGGAGCAGTGGAGTATTATCTTCCTTGAGGATAACAAGCATGCCTTCAATGACGTTCGTTGAAGTAGACTTCCATTTCCCCCTTTGCTGTAGCTCATGTAAATAGTTTTGAGTCCACTCCTTCCAGAATTTATGTTTGATTTCTGAAGTTGTTTTCCATCTTGCATCTAATGATATGCTTGGGGGTTGCGCATTTACATCTACTGCTGAAGTCAAGGGTTCCCCTACTAAAAAGTGGCCTGGGGTAATAGCTTCAAGATCATCGTAGCTTGATGAGAGAGGGATCAGTGGCCGTGAATTTAAGATTGCTTCTATTTCAACCACTATTGTTTCCAATTCTTCATATGTAAGTGATGCAGCTGACACACTTCTCAGTAAAAGGTGCTTGGCGGATTTGACAGCCGCTTCCCAAAGTCCACCAAAGTGAGGGGCTCTTGGTGGAATGAATTTAAAATTTATTGACTGATTGCTGCATACTCGTGTAATCTTCTCTTGCGCTGATTGAGAATATATTGATTCTTTTAATTCAGTAATTTTATTGTTTGCTCCCACGAAGTTAGTAGCATTGTCGCAATACAAAGTCTGACAGTGGCCTCTTCTGCTGATGAAACGTCGTAGTGCGCCTATGAATGCTTCTGTAGACAGATTTGATACTACTTCCATGTGAATGGCCTTAGTCGCGAAGCAACAAAATACTGCGATATAGGCCTTATCTGGCCTTTTGCCCCTGATCTTGTGATGGATCCATATTGGGCCAAAATAATCCACTCCTGTGGTTATGAAAGGACGTGCTGGGGTTACTCTATCTGCCGGAAGGTTTCCCATTAATTGTTTGAAAAGCACCGGCCTAGCTTTAGTGCATCGTATGCATTTGTGGACGGTACTTCGTGCCAGTGATTTCCCGTTTGTAATCCAGAACTGTGACCTGGATGCTGCCAACAATGACTGTGGACCACAATGACGATTCTCTTCGTGTAGCTTGTGCATCAATAACTTTGTCATAGGGTGATTATGAGTCAAAATCGCAGGATGTTTTGCCTTGAACGATAATGTTGACTGCTCCAAACGACCACCCACGCGCATTATCTGATGCTCATCCATGAATGGGTTTAAGGAGGCCAAGGGACTTGATTTATGTACAGGTGTTTGATGTGATAGCCTTTCTAGTTCTTCCCCAAACTCTGCGGCTTGGATGATCTTGATGATAATGTTAAGAGCTTCTTCTAATTCGAATGCATCAAGTTCCCTTTTGGTTGACCGATAAACATTTGTAGTTTTGGAATTTCTAATAAATCTCAACACATAACCAATCGTGTGTTGAAGAGTTTTAAATGAGTTCCGGTGGTGTATCTGATTTATAATGTCTGCATAATTTTGCTGCAAGGGGGTTATTGTTAGAACATGCTTCGTCACCTTACGTTCTTCGTCGCAAGGTGTCTCAATTGCTTGTGAAGTTGAGGTTGTCCATTCACTCCGTTGTCCCGAAAGAAATAGAGGGCCATAAAACCACATTGAATGTTGTGATAGGTTTTCGGGTGCTATTCCTCGAGATATTGCGTCGGCTGGATTTTCTTTAGAACTAACGTGTCGCCATTGATGTGAATCGCTTAGACCTTGAATTTTTGTTATCCTGTTTGCTACAAAAGTGTGAAAGGATGCTTCTGACGAGTTTATCCAAGCAAGAACAATTTTTGAGTCCGACCAAAAAAAGTTTGCTATATTTTGCAGACGAAGATCTTCTTTTACCCTACTTGTTAGGTCAACACCTAATACCGCGGCACATAATTCCAAGCGAGGCAACGTTTGCCTTTTTATGGGTGCTACTCGGGACTTAGCACATAGCAGTCTGGTTAAAACAGTTTTGTCTTTATATGTTGAACGAATGTAGATTGCTGTTCCATAGGCTCGTTCAGATGCATCGACAAACGTATGAATTTCTGTAGAGACTGGGTTTCCGTGTTTTAATACGAATCTCTATTTTTATTTTGTTTAGGGTTTCTATATTTGTGCGAAATTTATTCCATTCATTCTGAAGATTCATGGGTAACTCGTCATCCCATGAAAGCGGTAATTGCCACAGCTCTTGCAAAAATATCTTGGCTCGTACAACTACCGGCCCAAAAATCCCTAGAGGATCAAAGATTTTGGCTAGTTATGAACTGACTATTCTTTTTGTTACCCTTGTGGCCGTTGGCTTTTGTGACCGTCCACATAATTGATCAGACTTTGGGAGCCATATTAATCCGAGTGTTTTAATTGAACAATCTGAATTCTCGTCTAAGTCCAAGTTGATTTCCTGGTCTTCAGGTGCAATTCCATTTAATAACTGAGGATGATTTGAACACCACTTCCGCAGCTTAAAACCAGCTTCTCTTAGGATTAAGCTTAGTTGTCGTTGTGACTCTAATGCTGTGTTAATAGAATCAGCTCCGGTGAGGCAATCATCCACATAAAAATCATCGCGTAATATTGCAGCACCTTGTGGATATTTTGTAGCGTTTTGAATAGCTAAATGTTGAAGGCATTTTGTTGCTAGGTATGGTGCAGAGGACGTGCCATATGTTACAGTTTTAAGACGATAATATTTTATGTCTTGACGTTTGTTGTATCTCCATATGATGAGCTGGAACATCTGGTCCGTGTCATTGATTTGAATTTGCCGGTACATTTTTTCTATGTCTGCAGTGAAGACAATTCTGTGCATCCTAAATCGCAACAGTACGGAAAACAGCTCACTTTGTACGGTTGGTCCGGCATGTATTATGTCATTTAAAGAGGAACCACTGGATGTTTTAGCTGATGCGTCAAAAACTACTCTTAGTTTTGTGGTTGAGCTGTCAGGTTTCAGTACGCAGTGGTGCGGCATAACGTAATGTAAATTAGGAATGTCGTCTTCTTGTATTTCTACCATGTGCCCCAAGTCTTCGTACTCCTGCATGAAATTGTTGTATCCTGTTCTAAGATCAGGATTAAGGTTCAATCGTTTTTCCAATGCTAAAAATCGATTGAATGCCATTGTTTTGGAACTTCCGAGAACGGATGGATTTTCTGAGAATGGTAGGCGCACAATGAATCTCCCATTCTCGTTTCTTTTTACGTTTTGTGCAAAATGATCCTCACATCGTTTCTCAGCCAAAGATAGTGCTCGTTCTGTATTATTCGTGTCTTCAAGCTTCCAGAATTTTTCAATTAGCTGGTTTGTTGTTTGCTCTTCTGGGGTAAACACTGCACAAGTTACCAAGTTGCCGTTTCTTTCTTGTAATTTACCCGTGACTATCCAACCCAAAGCTGTGTTTTGGAGAATTGGCAGTTTTTGATTGATCTTTAGTTGTTGTGGGCGCATCAATTCATGGTAAAATTCTGCTCCGAGCAATATGTCAATTTTATCCATTTGATTGAAACATGGATCAGCTAATTTAATATTTTCAGGAAGATTCCAATCTGACGTGTCGAAAGAATTTGTAGGCTGAGGTGGTACAATGGTTGGAAGAACAAATGCTTCGATTCTGGTGGCATAGCTGCCTGAATATGCATGTAGTTCTATATTGATTCGTTGGGATACGTTTTGAACTTTACGGCCAATTCCTTCAATGCGCAATGAAGAGTTTGAGGAATTCAAGGACAGTTTGTTCATTACGCGGGTTGTAACCAAATTGACTTGTGATCCAGAATCTAATAAAGCTCGGAATGTGCATGTGTGACCATTGGCTCCAACTGCCTTTACTCTTGCAGTGGCTAGTAATACGTAAGTGTTGTCGATGACCTGTTTGTTTGTTGTAGCGACGATTGGCTTATTTTCATTCGATGCAGACGCTAGTTTTTGTGTTCCTTCTGCCGAAATTCCTCTTGCTAATTCTAAGTGCAACAATGTGTTGTGTCTTTTTGTGCACTTTGAGCAAGACCGTGACGTGCATGCTTTGGCAGCATGATCTGACTTAAAGCAGTTGACGCAAAGCTTCTTTTTTTGTGTCCATTGTAGTCTCCCAGATGGGGACATTTTTAGGAACTTTTCACAGTAATATATGGGATGCCCAGGCATTCCACATACTTTACAGTTTGGGGTTGATGTAGCTGCAGTTATAAGTTTGGCTCTATCCTTCCCCCCACCAGATTCGTGAGACCTTCCGCGTGTTTCCAATGCTTGGAAACGGTGCTCTATAAATCTAAGAAGATCTTTTAGACTTACGAGCTTTTTGTTGTTTTCTAGCGATTGCTCAAATAAAGTTTGAGTTGATTGATCGAGTTTTTTCAATAAAATGTGAACAATTATGGCGTCCCAACTGTTCACTGGCAGTCCTTGCGCGCTTAAACCATGGATGCATTCTTTAGTGACATCATGTATATTTTTTAGCGCTTGTGCCGTTTCGGTTTTTATTTGCGGATGAGAAAGCAAGTTGTTTAGTAGTGTTGTCACAATGAGCCTTTTGTTATCGTACCTATCAACCAAAATGTTCCATGCAATTTCGTAATTTGCTGTTGTAATTGGCAAATGTTTTACTAGTGCTTTTGGTTCGTCTGCTAGATGTGTAGTTAAGTAAAACATTTTCTCAACTTCGCTCATTGATGCGTTGTGGATTAGCTGGGTATAAAGATCTTTAAAGGCTACCCATTGTAGGTAACTGCCGCTAAATTTCGGAATCTGAATTTTTGGAAGATGGGGTTGACAATGCTCAGTGCTGCGTGGATTATTTTCGCTGATATTATTCACATGCTGCTCTAGCTCACATTGAATGTCGTGCACCTCAGCTTGTAGTTCGTAAAAGTCATCCAAGGTGTAGCCGTCTATTTGTTCTTCATTAGTCATTTGCCATAATGTAGCGTTGTTTGTAGAGAACTCGTGCATATATTTATTAATGAGCGATAATTTGCCTTGATAATATGCTATCTGTTGATTTCCCTCTGTTCTGACTTCATCAATAGTTCGTCTTAATGCTCTCGTCAATGCCCGCTGATTGCGAAGAACTTTGCTTGTGATATCATCAGGTAGTGCCTTTTCCTGCATACCGCTGCTTGCACCTTCTTCTATTTGTCTCATCGATGGTGTTGGTTTCTTCGCTTTTTTGCTTTCGGACTCAAATAGTTCTTTGTATTTGAGTGTATCGTCCGAAATACGTAAATATTGGTCTGTAAAATAATTGTGTTGTAGTGGTAGATTTGAGAGGCACCTTATTTTGTTGTCAGTGGTCTCAAATTCTTGTCATGCCTTGTCAAGCCGCTGTAGACGCTCCAAGAAGTACTCTGAAGTTTTTCTTGTAGAAGAGTCTTTTTTGAAATTGCGGATTATTGCCTCTACTTGCTCCGCCGTCTTCTGTTGGGCTGCTACCAGGTCTTCAAACGATTCCATTGCTTATGTACAAGGAACGATAGTTGATGATGGAATCCTGTACCTTGCTACAGGACCTTCGATTTGAAATGTGTAGTCTGATGATGCAATCCTGTACCTTGTGACAGGACTGTCGTGATGAAATATGTCTTCTGTTGATGGAATCCTGTACTTTGCTACAGGACCGTCGGGGTCACCAAATGTTGCGTTTACAACTGTGTAAAAGTTTGAGCACCAAAGGATTCCTTTGGAGCTCAGAGTGTGTGTTTTTTTTGTTTTGTTTTTAGCCCAGGTAGAATCACCATGTGCTAATATTAGTTGAAGTTAAGTCTTAGTAGAAACACTAAGACTAGTCTAGCAATCAAGAAAGTTAATTTTTGTTTGCCATAATTTCTTTATTTTTCCCAGTCTTTTATACAATTTTAATTTCATACGTCTATATTAAAATTAATAGCAATGTAAGTAGTGTAGTAATGGTGGCGATAGACATGTTTTGGGAATTCAAAACCGGGAAAAAATAAAAACGATGGCAACCCTGTTACAAATGGGGGGATTTTGGGGATTTTTTTATGCTGAGATTTTCTTGGCTGTGTGTGTGTGTGTGTGTGTGTGTGTGTGAGTTTGATTCTTTGTGGATGTGTATGTATGTATACTTGTGTGTACAGCTTTTGTTGTTATTGTAGAGAAGCGTTGGTCTTACAGTGTATGGATGTATGTATGTGCGCGTGTGTGCGTGTTTGTGTGTGTGTGTGTATGAGTATGCGTTTTTGTATTTACTTGTATGTTTGATGGTGTCCAATACTTTTGTTGTAGTGGCAGACAATCATTATACCCAGTAGGAAATGTCGATGGTGAAAATGTGCTGACTAGCTTTTGACTAGTCACCACTACTACTCTATAATTATTCCCCCATACGAGTACAATACTTTGAAACCCTACTAATAAAAATAGAATTCACTAGATAGTGACTACGTAGTTCTTATGGGGTCATGAGACATACTAACCAGACAGTTAGTTACCGATACATTTCTATAATTTACGTACATACAAATGTATGTATATTGAAAAGTTATTGCCAATTCCGCCTCTCTCCTTCTTTTATAATGACGGATAGAAGAAATCTTATTATACCAAATTTTTAACTAGAATTTTAGTGTTGACACAAAGATACTTGCTCCCAGTCTGACTGCAGGGTAGTTACAAGGGATCTATGTATTTATGTGTATGTAGTGATTGTTATTTGATAGTCTTTGGTTAGCTGTTTTGAGTTATCGTTGGTATGCTTATGTAGGGTTATTGTATTGCATTTATGTTTGCGATCTCTGGGGAAATAATCTAATAGCTACAGAGAGTGGCAACCATGTTGTGAATGGAAGTGGGTAGGGAATGTATTTGGTAATGTATGTATATGTTGTTGGATTCATGTATGTGATAATTTTTTTTTTGTTTTTTTTTTTTTTTGTTTTGAAGAATATCATTGCTTGTGTGTTTTGTTTGACCTTCTAGAGTTTTTCATACATATTTACAAATGAATGTGTATATGTTTTCTAGGCTATTGACGTTGCTATTCTTATGTAGATAGAAAATATTGTGTTGGCATAGGTTTTATACGTACAAGTGAATTTCAGATGTTAAATGTTTGAATCAAATCAGGTTGATAAACAGATTTTTTGAATAGGGATAATGATATTTTTATTTCAGTATATTTTAATTTAATGTAACAATTATAGGAAATAGCTTTTGGAGACATACACCAAAACTTATAGAAGCATCTACTTTTACGTGTCCCGATTTTTCTCGTACCTTTGTATTACAAACTGATGCTATAGATTTTGTTCTAGGTGTTGCTGTGTATATGAATTTCACCATATATCGTAATACCAACAGAGAATTGTGGAAATGTGTCCACACAGTTCTCTGTCCATAATAAGATCGTTTAGCTTGGGCATGTGCTCTGACTGAATGGTTTGCGTTGTTCATATATTTTTATGATGTAGATATGTAAGTGTGATTGTCAAGATCTAATAAATACTTGAGTATTGATAAGAAATTTGATATTATGTGTAGATACATATCTACAAATTGATTTTATGTATGTATGTACGTATGTACATACAAATAAGTGTTGGGCTCCGCGCTTGAATGTCATGTGCGGTCTTTTGTTGATGTTGTAAATATTCGCCGGGTCTTTTATGTATAGATGTCAAATATCTTCATAGTTTTTTTTTTATTATTTGAAATTAAAAAACGTTGATTTAATTTTTATCTGTATTTACTTCAAAATTTGTGAGGATTTTCTGTTTTAAGTAAAACTGAGTTCCTTAAGATACTTTAGAATAATAGTAACTATAATAGAAATATTTCCTATATTTAATTTACATTTGATTAAAGTTGATGCAGCTTATCTTCATTCTTAGAAATATTTTGATATAAAATTTTTTCCAGCCGTAGGCTTTTTTCATCACCTTTTACATTTATTTTAGAACATCTTGCATTGCCTTTTATACATTTATAAACATTTTTAAATGAAACTGATCCAGCAGTCCAGCTTATGTAATGATAGTTTTTTGTTAGCCAGTTTGCTTCTTTTTTTATTTTTTTATTGATTATTGAGTTTTATAATGAAATTATTATATTCGTAATTGTTGAAAACAGTCGCTACTTCTTTTGCGATGAAATCATTTGAATTATTTTTGAAACCTTGTACGTCTATAAAAATTATGTTATTTTTCATATTGCTTAATTTATAAGACTTTTAGAATTTGACCTTTGATAGGTATATATATTCTAGTATATAATCATGAATAATAATGCTGTAAGCTGATGTCTTTGCTTACTATTTCAAATTAAAATTTTATTCAATTAGCCCGATATTGAATAAAAGGATCTTTTTTATCTTAAACTCTTGTACAGGTAGAAACGCATGAGATTCTTTCATATACTACCTTTGCTGGAATCTTAGATACATATATAACTATATAGAATTGCATTACGTTTATTTTTAAATTTTATGTTAGGATTATCATCATATGGATATGAGACTGAACTTAAATGTACTTTTAAATTAGTTAATTCATAATGAATAATCTTATTTTCTTCTTGAATAGCGAACAACAGAAAACGAAGTCGTTTTCTTACAATTTAGGTCTAACCTCTCAACTGGTCCTCTAGTATACAATATGACTTTATATGTCAACATTTCTGTCTCCCCTTTGTCAGCGTTAGGGATAATTAAATTTTAAACTTTTTATTCTTCAAATTGTATTACTTCATACTGATAATATGTTTAAGTACATTAATAATGTACGAGTATATGTTTATTTTATGACGGGTCCCTATGGCTTTTATTTGATGTTCTAGATGAAGTGATTTTTTTTCTAATTTTATTAAAGTTTAGCGTATTGCGTATATATTTCTAATATATTTAAGTGAGCTTTTTGTACCTGTCAGACAGAGTGTACGTATCAGTTTATCAGTTAGTCTCTCTCTTTTTATTTTATTAATTTTTTCTTCTAATGTGTCACTACTATTTTTTCAGATTTTACTACTTGAAATAGAAAATATTTATATAATTTTAAAAGTATTAATATATACATACATATAGGTAAATATATGTATGTACGTAGAAATTAGTTCATATACAAAGAAATACATCTTTAATAATCAACTATTCTAGAAAATCGATCTAAAATAACACATTTACCTCCATCATCATTTCACCGTCAGTGTTTTCATAAAGTGTTAGAAACATTGGAATATCTATGTTTAGGAGAATTTTTACTTCAAGTGTTTCTATATAAGATTTGGTATTTGACCCCTTGACGTTATTGTGGTTAACGTAGGCTGCGTTGTATCGCATTCAGATGTAATAATTTCTCACTTAGAAAAGGTCCTCATTACCATCAATCATACCTGTATATAATACATTCATGAGTTGAGTTGATCTAGATACAATTGCTGTCTACAAATTAATGATTAGAAAAAAGCTTTCTCATCACATTCTAACAGGTTTAATATTTTGCTAGCATGCATGCTTTAGCATGCTTCTATCAATAGTGAGGCGAGAGTCCGACATTTAGTGGTGTTTCAATTAAAAATCTATACAATTAGAATTACGAATTCACTCTTTTGAATTTTTAACAAAGTAGATACATATGTATGTATGTATTTCATTTGCCACAAACTCTTAAAACTTCTGTACTTATAAAAGTATGATGTCAGGAATTTTTTTAAATCATACATGCTTCGGCATGCTTCCAATATTTTTCTCGGTAAATTTATTTCATACTCATACAGATACAGATATAAAGTAAGATGTGTTTACATTCCATTTTACAATTTATGCATGCTTCAGCATGATTCTAGTTGAAGTCTGTATTTATTTAGTAAGTTTGTTTGATACCCATTCATACACATGTACATTGTTAAAGATTGGATATCAAAATCCAATTTTCTTAGTTAATCTAGAAATGAACAAAGTGAATATCTTTTATAATAACCATATTCACACTTTAAAATTTTGTGTGCTAGAGCTTTCGAAATGGAAAATGTACACCTTTTACTACAAAAAGTGATAATATGATGTGTTGCTGAATATTTTGAACTCTTAAGTTTTCACAATATTTCATACAGACCATCAAGTTTAGAGAATTCTAGTATATTAAGCTATTTATCTTCCCTGAGACCTAACATTCCTAATCAATCCTTCAAAAAACCAATACAAACTAGATTTTTCCTTTTTAATTTTATTTATATTTTCATTGAATTTCAACATTTTGTACCTCTTCAAATTACTGTATACTGTATTTTGCACCTTTTTCTCATTCGTTGAGTTAACTTTAATCGCAAATATTTTAATGATGTGGTGAACTTTTCTATTGTAGGCATTAAGTAAATCTTTGTGTATATCAATCCACTTATATGAACCATTATAGCTAAATTCTTAACACATAATTCCTTTTAATGATCAATTAATTTATTCTACTATTGATGCTTTCATATTATGAAATTTTTAATCCTCTGTTTATGCATGAATTTTGCAGTGTTTATTAAAAATTCTTTACCAACATCTATTTGTATTTTTTTGTTTTGATACTCATATCATTTCAAAAATATTTTCCATTGCCTTGGTTTTTTTTCGAGTGCAGCTTTTATTTTCAACGATACTCACAATATAAATTTTGAGAATGTGTCAGTTACAGTCAGCAAAAAATCAATAATTTCTATTTTCTCTAGAATAGCTACCCAGTTCACCTAAATCAGCTCCATAAAAGATCATCTATTCCATTCATTACATCACTACAATACACAAACAATTTTATAAATTTATTATGGATTACGTTTACTAAATTTCTTTTTAAGGACATTGAGTTGTTTTACAGTTTTTTGGCGAGTGTTGTGATCTACTTGATACATTTTCAGCTATTTATACTAAAATGTAGTTAATTTTCCAATCTATAAATTTTATCGCTCAGCTGTTCAATTTGTTTGTCAAAAGATGATTTAATTTTTAGAATGTCTTTTTCAATTTTATACCTATCTTCTATCGTTAATTTTATTTCGCACTCCACTCCATTAATTTGCATTTGAATATATCCTTGAATTATATTAATGCCTTAAGCTTTATTATTAATTCATCCTTTAGTTTCTAGATTTGAGTTTCCAGAAACAATTTACTGATAACATTATTCTCCGTCAGTGAATGATGATGATTCTCTATGTATGCATTGGTAGAAATTATATATTTTATTTAGTTTTCAAAATCAAACTTGTCATAGTATTTTCACGTTTTATCAATCACTAAAGAAACTAAACCCACTTTTAAACTCCATATTTGACCATCAACTTGTATTTTATCTTTATTCAGTTTTAGATTTCTATCACCAAATTCCCATTCATTATTGAAATCTTTAGGTGAGTCATAGTTTGTATCTAATTCATTTCTTCCTTTCAAGACTAATAAGTTAATATAAGTATCTTCGGTGTTGGAAAGCTGTGGGTAAAAATCATCTTCTTCATCATCATAATCATTCACAGTATTAGCATCATTAAATAAGATGGTATTATCAAATATTGTTCCTTTTGAAAGTTTCTTTAACTTCTTTCTATCTTGACTGATGGTTTCTGAGGCTTTAATACTTATACTATTTTCAGATTCTATATTGTTTTTACTTTGTTCTTTCTTGTGTATTCTTTCAATATTTTTAGAACTATTCATGAATTCTTTGAGAGGTTCTGTTTTAGGATCAAATATACATATCTCTTAGTTGTTCACGTGTATCTATTTCACCAGTTTTTATACTACGAAGCTTTTTCTTCAAGACGCTTCTTATCAACACCAACTGTTTAAAATTTTCTCATACATGTTTAATAATAGCAAATAAGAGGTATCAGCTATTAGATCAGGTACCACCTATTAGATCAGCTATCAGCTATCAGATCAGCTTATCAGGAGCTGGTCTGGTTTTTAGATTAGCTTATTAGGACCTGGTCTGGTTTTCAGATCAGCTTTTTAGGACCTGGTCTGGTTTTCAGATCAGCTTTTCAGGACCTGGTCTGGTTTTCAGATCAGCTTTTTAGGACCTGGTCTGGTTTTCAGATCAGCTTTTAAGGACCTGGTCTGGTTTTCAGATCAGCTTTTCAGGACCTGGTCTGGTTTTCAGATCAGCTTTTCAGGACCTGGTCTGGTTTTCAGATCAGCTCTTCAGGACCTGGTCTGGTTTTCAGATCAGCTTTTCAGGACCTGGTCTGGTTTTCAGATCAGCTTTTCAGGACCTGGTCTGGTTTTCAGATCAGGTTATCAGGTATCAAATCAGGTTATTAGGTAGCTGGTCTGGTTTTCAGATCAGCTTATCAGGTATCAGATGAGGTTATAGCAAATAGATGTATCAAGCTTAAAGTTAGATTAATAACTAAAGTAAATGTTTATGAAGAGTAGTTTATATAGTTATGAAATAGTCAAATTGTTTCCGGTAGCGTCCATCATTTAATTCATTATCTTTGCTAATCACCAAAAATCCATATTTATCCTTCCAACACTCTCGACAAATTTCATGAAACTTTTCATAACTCATATCGCCACCAACATTATCCCTATAGACGAGCTTAATATTTTTCTCATCTTGCTTAAACATTATAATAACATTTGCATTGTCTCTTGTTAAATGCTTACAGCGGTATTCATAAAAATTTTAAACAGCATTTTGAATGTTGTTTAAGCAAAATTCGCTAAATTTTAGCTTAAAAAACGCGTTTTTATTTAAACCTTATGTAAATCATCAAATCTTAAAAATTAACTTCAGTCATACTTAAAATAATTTTGAGTTGACGTAGTTGTAATTTTGCTTCATGTTTATTTGCATTTTTAACTTTGCCTATATGTATGTATGTATTTATATGTATGCATGTATGTATGTATATGTATGCATGTATGTATGTATATGTATGTATTAGGAATTATGTTATAAGTTGGGCACAAGTAGAATGAGTCATCATTCTTCTGTCGCACCATACAAAAATATACACGTACATATGTATGTATACTATTCTGCTTTGCACATGCAGCATCAGCAAATATCATACTTGAAATTCTTTAAGCTTCATTACGAGAAAAAATAAATGTATAATATAGTATTCTTTTAATTATGAAATTAACTTCTTCAGATATTCATATTTGACTTGATATAGATAATTTTAGTATAAATATATGTTTTTAAACCTGAGATAGTAGTAGTGAACTGCCGGTCCTGGCGCCGATTAAAATTGTGAAATTTGGGTAATTATAATTTGAAATTTGAGAATTTCAGTGTAAAATTTTAAAATTTGGGTAATTAAAATTTTAAAATTTTAAAATTCTTGGAAATTTGTGAAATTTGATACCCTACGAGGGTGGATCAATAAGTCCGTCCAATTTTTTTTTGTTTTTTTTTTGTGTTTACATTAACGTTTTTTTTTTTTTTTTTTTTTTTTGTTTCTTTAGTACATACGAGGGTGGATTAATAAGTCCGTTTTATGTGAAAATGATTTTTCGTAAGTTAGACTGTAAAAATGTGAAAATAAATATTTATGTAAATCTGTCGGGTAAAACGTGGAAATAAATATTTTTGTAATGTCTACGGGAAAATCATGAAAATGATTTTTATTAATGTGGACGGGAAATCATGAAATTGATTTTTATTAATGTGGCCGGGAAAAACGTGAAAATAAAATGTTTCTAAAGCCGACGAAAAATTTGTTGATGTCTGTCTGTCTATGGGAATAATTTGTGGGGGTCCTTTGTCGGTCTTTAAAATTTAATCTACGCAGGAATGGCAGTTCACTACTACTATCTCAGGTTTAAAAACATATATTTATACTAAAATTATCTATATCAAGTCAAATATGAATATCTGAAGAAGTTAATTTCATAATTAAAAGAATACTATATTATACATTTATTTTTTCTCGTAATGAAGCTTAAAGAATTTCAAGTATGATATTTGCTGATGCTGCATGTGCAAAGCAGAATAGTATACATACATATGTACGTGTATATTTTTGTATGGTGCGACAGAAGAATGATGACTCATTCTACTTGTGCCCAACTTATAACATAATTCCTAATACATACATATACATACATACATGCATACATATACATACATACATGCATACATATAAATACATACATACATATAGGCAAAGTTAAAAATGCAAATAAACATGAAGCAAAATTACAACTACGTCAACTCAAAATTATTTTAAGTATGACTGAAGTTAATTTTTAAGATTTGATGATTTACATAAGGTTTAAATAAAAACGCGTTTTTTAAGCTAAAATTTAGCGAATTTTGCTTAAACAACATTCAAAATGCTGTTTAAAATTTTTATGAATACCGCTGTAAGCATTTAACAAGAGACAATGCAAATGTTATTATAATGTTTAAGCAAGATGAGAAAAATATTAAGCTCGTCTATAGGGATAATGTTGGTGGCGATATGAGTTATGAAAAGTTTCATGAAATTTGTCGAGAGTGTTGGAAGGATAAATATGGATTTTTGGTGATTAGCAAAGATAATGAATTAAATGATGGACGCTACCGGAAACAATTTGACTATTTCATAACTATATAAACTACTCTTCATAAACATTTACTTTAGTTATTAATCTAACTTTAAGCTTGATACATCTATTTGCTATAACCTCATCTGATACCTGATAAGCTGATCTGAAAACCAGACCAGCTACCTAATAACCTGATTTGATACCTGATAACCTGATCTGAAAACCAGACCAGGTCCTGAAAAGCTGATCTGAAAACCAGACCAGGTCCTGAAAAGCTGATCTGAAAACCAGACCAGGTCCTGAAGAGCTGATCTGAAAACCAGACCAGGTCCTGAAAAGCTGATCTGAAAACCAGACCAGGTCCTGAAAAGCTGATCTGAAAACCAGACCAGGTCCTTAAAAGCTGATCTGAAAACCAGACCAGGTCCTAAAAAGCTGATCTGAAAACCAGACCAGGTCCTGAAAAGCTGATCTGAAAACCAGACCAGGTCCTAAAAAGCTGATCTGAAAACCAGACCAGGTCCTAATAAGCTAATCTAAAAACCAGACCAGCTCCTGATAAGCTGATCTGATAGCTGATAGCTGATCTAATAGGTGGTACCTGATCTAATAGCTGATACCTCTTATTTGCTATTATTAAACATGTATGAGAAAATTTTAAACAGTTGGTGTTGATAAGAAGCGTCTTGAAGAAAAAGCTTCGTAGTATAAAAACTGGTGAAATAGATACACGTGAACAACTAAGAGATATGTATATTTGATCCTAAAACAGAACCTCTCAAAGAATTCATGAATAGTTCTAAAAATATTGAAAGAATACACAAGAAAGAACAAAGTAAAAACAATATAGAATCTGAAAATAGTATAAGTATTAAAGCCTCAGAAACCATCAGTCAAGATAGAAAGAAGTTAAAGAAACTTTCAAAAGGAACAATATTTGATAATACCATCTTATTTAATGATGCTAATACTGTGAATGATTATGATGATGAAGAAGATGATTTTTACCCACAGCTTTCCAACACCGAAGATACTTATATTAACTTATTAGTCTTGAAAGGAAGAAATGAATTAGATACAAACTATGACTCACCTAAAGATTTCAATAATGAATGGGAATTTGGTGATAGAAATCTAAAACTGAATAAAGATAAAATACAAGTTGATGGTCAAATATGGAGTTTAAAAGTGGGTTTAGTTTCTTTAGTGATTGATAAAACGTGAAAATACTATGACAAGTTTGATTTTGAAAACTAAATAAAATATATAATTTCTACCAATGCATACATAGAGAATCATCATCATTCACTGACGGAGAATAATGTTATCAGTAAATTGTTTCTGGAAACTCAAATCTAGAAACTAAAGGATGAATTAATAATAAAGCTTAAGGCATTAATATAATTCAAGGATATATTCAAATGCAAATTAATGGAGTGGAGTGCGAAATAAAATTAACGATAGAAGATAGGTATAAAATTGAAAAAGACATTCTAAAAATTAAATCATCTTTTGACAAACAAATTGAACAGCTGAGCGATAAAATTTATAGATTGGAAAATTAACTACATTTTAGTATAAATAGCTGAAAATGTATCAAGTAGATCACAACACTCGCCAAAAAACTGTAAAACAACTCAATGTCCTTAAAAAGAAATTTAGTAAACGTAATCCATAATAAATTTATAAAATTGTTTGTGTATTGTAGTGATGTAATGAATGGAATAGATGATCTTTTATGGAGCTGATTTAGGTGAACTGGGTAGCTATTCTAGAGAAAATAGAAATTATTGATTTTTTGCTGACTGTAACTGACACATTCTCAAAATTTATATTGTGAGTATCGTTGAAAATAAAAGCTGCACTCGAAAAAAAACCAAGGCAATGGAAAATATTTTTGAAATGATATGAGTATCAAAACAAAAAAATACAAATAGATGTTGGTAAAGAATTTTTAATAAACACTGCAAAATTCATGCATAAACAGAGGATTAAAAATTTCATAATATGAAAGCATCAATAGTAGAATAAATTAATTGATCATTAAAAGGAATTATGTGTTAAGAATTTAGCTATAATGGTTCATATAAGTGGATTGATATACACAAAGATTTACTTAATGCCTACAATAGAAAAGTTCACCACATCATTAAAATATTTGCGATTAAAGTTAACTCAACGAATGAGAAAAAGGTGCAAAATACAGTATACAGTAATTTGAAGAGGTACAAAATGTTGAAATTCAATGAAAATATAAATAAAATTAAAAAGGAAAAATCTAGTTTGTATTGGTTTTTTGAAGGATTGATTAGGAATGTTAGGTCTCAGGGAAGATAAATAGCTTAATATACTAGAATTCTCTAAACTTGATGGTCTGTATGAAATATTGTGAAAACTTAAGAGTTCAAAATATTCAGCAACACATCATATTATCACTTTTTGTAGTAAAAGGTGTACATTTTCCATTTCGAAAGCTCTAGCACACAAAATTTTAAAGTGTGAATATGGTTATTATAAAAGATATTCACTTTGTTCATTTCTAGATTAACTAAGAAAATTGGATTTTGATATCCAATCTTTAACAATGTACATGTGTATGAATGGGTATCAAACAAACTTACTAAATAAATACAGACTTCAACTAGAATCATGCTGAAGCATGCATAAATTGTAAAATGGAATGTAAACACATCTTACTTTATATCTGTATCTGTATGAGTATGAAATAAATTTACCGAGAAAAATATTGGAAGCATGCCGAAGCATGTATGATTTAAAAAAATTCCTGACATCATACTTTTATAAGTACAGAAGTTTTAAGAGTTTGTGGCAAATGAAATACATACATACATATGTATCTACTTTGTTAAAAATTCAAAAGAGTGAATTCGTAATTCTAATTGTATAGATTTTTAATTGAAACACCACTAAATGTCGGACTCTCGCCTCACTATTGATAGAAGCATGCTAAAGCATGCATGCTAGCAAAATATTAAACCTGTTAGAATGTGATGAGAAAGCTTTTTTCTAATCATTAATTTGTAGACAGCAATTGTATCTAGATCAACTCAACTCATGAATGTATTATATACAGGTATGATTGATGGTAATGAGGACCTTTTCTAAGTGAGAAATTATTACATCTGAATGCGATACAACGCAGCCTACGTTAACCACAATAACGTCAAGGGGTCAAATACCAAATCTTATATAGAAACACTTGAAGTAAAAATTCTCCTAAACATAGATATTCCAATGTTTCTAACACTTTATGAAAACACTGACGGTGAAATGATGATGGAGGTAAATGTGTTATTTTAGATCGATTTTCTAGAATAGTTGATTATTAAAGATGTATTTCTTTGTATATGAACTAATTTCTACGTACATACATATATTTACCTATATGTATGTATATATTAATACTTTTAAAATTATATAAATATTTTCTATTTCAAGTAGTAAAATCTGAAAAAATAGTAGTGACACATTAGAAGAAAAAATTAATAAAATAAAAAGAGAGAGACTAACTGATAAACTGATACGTACACTCTGTCTGACAGGTACAAAAAGCTCACTTAAATATATTAGAAATATATACGCAATACGCTAAACTTTAATAAAATTAGAAAAAAAATCACTTCATCTAGAACATCAAATAAAAGCCATAGGGACCCGTCATAAAATAAACATATACTCGTACATTATTAATGTACTTAAACATATTATCAGTATGAAGTAATACAATTTGAAGAATAAAAAGTTTAAAATTTAATTATCCCTAACGCTGACAAAGGGGAGACAGAAATGTTGACATATAAAGTCATATTGTATACTAGAGGACCAGTTGAGAGGTTAGACCTAAATTGTAAGAAAACGACTTCGTTTTCTGTTGTTCGCTATTCAAGAAGAAAATAAGATTATTCATTATGAATTAACTAATTTAAAAGTACATTTAAGTTCAGTCTCATATCCATATGATGATAATCCTAACATAAAATTTAAAAATAAACGTAATGCAATTCTATATAGTTATATATGTATCTAAGATTCCAGCAAAGGTAGTATATGAAAGAATCTCATGCGTTTCTACCTGTACAAGAGTTTAAGATAAAAAAGATCCTTTTATTCAATATCGGGCTAATTGAATAAAATTTTAATTTGAAATAGTAAGCAAAGACATCAGCTTACAGCATTATTATTCATGATTATATACTAGAATATATATACCTATCAAAGGTCAAATTCTAAAAGTCTTATAAATTAAGCAATATGAAAAATAACATAATTTTTATAGACGTACAAGGTTTCAAAAATAATTCAAATGATTTCATCGCAAAAGAAGTAGCGACTGTTTTCAACAATTACGAATATAATAATTTCATTATAAAACTCAATAATCAATAAAAAAATAAAAAAAGAAGCAAACTGGCTAACAAAAAACTATCATTACATAAGCTGGACTGCTGGATCAGTTTCATTTAAAAATGTTTATAAATGTATAAAAGGTAATGCAAGATGTTCTAAAATAAATGTAAAAGGTGATGAAAAAAGCCTACGGCTGGAAAAAATTTTATATCAAAATATTTCTAAGAATGAAGATAAGCTGCATCAACTTTAATCAAATGTAAATTAAATATAGGAAATATTTCTATTATAGTTACTATTATTCTAAAGTATCTTAAGGAACTCAGTTTTACTTAAAACAGAAAATCCTCACAAATTTTGAAGTAAATACAGATAAAAATTAAATCAACGTTTTTTAATTTCAAATAATAAAAAAAAAAACTATGAAGATATTTGACATCTATACATAAAAGACCCGGCGAATATTTACAACATCAACAAAAGACCGCACATGACATTCAAGCGCGGAGCCCAACACTTATTTGTATGTACATACGTACATACATACATAAAATCAATTTGTAGATATGTATCTACACATAATATCAAATTTCTTATCAATACTCAAGTATTTATTAGATCTTGACAATCACACTTACATATCTACATCATAAAAATATATGAACAACGCAAACCATTCAGTCAGAGCACATGCCCAAGCTAAACGATCTTATTATGGACAGAGAAACTATAAATTCCCATGATCGTATGAAAAGAAGTTCAGCGAAAGAAGCCGGACGTAGTTAAATAAACAAAATCTGTAATATAAACAAATTTCTCGCAGGCAGACTTTAAAGCTGGACAATTTTAAGCACGACAAAATACCCAGCAACCTTGAGTATGAAAATATACTAGGATTAAAAAAAAAAGTTCTGATACCTATATGTTAATATTTTATACTACCAAATGTCTGGCATGACACACAAAGAGGTGATGACGTAATACACAAACACAAACATACATAATGAAATTTTATAATATTATGAAATTCATACACACAGACACACACACACACATATACACATACATACATACTCACATACACACACACATACACATTTCCACAATTCTCTGTTGGTATTACGATATATGGTGAAATTCATATACACAGCAACACCTAGAACAAAATCTATAGCATCAGTTTGTAATACAAAGGTACGAGAAAAATCGGGACACGTAAAAGTAGATGCTTCTATAAGTTTTGGTGTATGTCTCCAAAAGCTATTTCCTATAATTGTTACATTAAATTAAAATATACTGAAATAAAAATATCATTATCCCTATTCAAAAAATCTGTTTATCAACCTGATTTGATTCAAAACATTTAACATCTGAAATTCACTTGTACGTATAAAACCTATGCCAACACAATATTTTCTATCTACATAAGAATAGCAACGTCAATAGCCTAGAAAACATATACACATTCATTTGTAAATATGTATGAAAAACTCTAGAAGGTCAAACAAAACACACAAGCAATGATATTCTTCAAAACAAAAAAAAAAAAAAACAAAAAAAAAATTATCACATACATGAATCCAACAACATATACATACATTACCAAATACATTCCCTACCCACTTCCATTCACAACATGGTTGCCACTCTCTGTAGCTAT
Source organism: Tachina lurida (assembly GCA_944452675.1). Classification (NCBI taxonomy): domain Eukaryota; kingdom Metazoa; phylum Arthropoda; class Insecta; order Diptera; family Tachinidae; genus Tachina; species Tachina lurida. Next base: position 56,703,960 of record OX101754.1, read on the forward strand.
TAGATTATTTCCCCAGAGATCGCAAACATAAATGCAATACAATAACCCTACATAAGCATACCAACGATAACTCAAAACAGCTAACCAAAGACTATCAAATAACAATCACTACATACACATAAATACATAGATCCCTTGTAACTACCCTGCAGTCAGACTGGGAGCAAGTATCTTTGTGTCAACACTAAAATTCTAGTTAAAAATTTGGTATAATAAGATTTCTTCTATCCGTCATTATAAAAGAAGGAGAGAGGCGGAATTGGCAATAACTTTTCAATATACATACATTTGTATGTACGTAAATTATAGAAATGTATCGGTAACTAACTGTCTGGTTAGTATGTCTCATGACCCCATAAGAACTACGTAGTCACTATCTAGTGAATTCTATTTTTATTAGTAGGGTTTCAAAGTATTGTACTCGTATGGGGGAATAATTATAGAGTAGTAGTGGTGACTAGTCAAAAGCTAGTCAGCACATTTTCACCATCGACATTTCCTACTGGGTATAATGATTGTCTGCCACTACAACAAAAGTATTGGACACCATCAAACATACAAGTAAATACAAAAACGCATACTCATACACACACACACACAAACACGCACACACGCGCACATACATACATCCATACACTGTAAGACCAACGCTTCTCTACAATAACAACAAAAGCTGTACACACAAGTATACATACATACACATCCACAAAGAATCAAACTCACACACACACACACACACACACACACACAGCCAAGAAAATCTCAGCATAAAAAAATCCCCAAAATCCCCCCATTTGTAACAGGGTTGCCATCGTTTTTATTTTTTCCCGGTTTTGAATTCCCAAAACATGTCTATCGCCACCATTACTACACTACTAATGTACATTTTCAGCACTTGTCATAAAGCCTGACTTTGCATTTTATGAATTATTGTAATACTATTCTTAAAGGTAAATGACTGAATTAATTGTATGAGTATAAAATGTATAAAGGTAAATGACTGATTGCAATATGAAACTTATTAATTTGTAAATAAAAATTGGTTAATGAACTTAGAATACAACATAAGCAGAAATTACATTAAATATTAATTTATAACAAACCATTGGTTAAATGAACTTAAAATACTACATAAACAAAATTTCATATTTATAATAAAAAAAAGGGAAGGTATTCCTTTAAAAATACATACAACTTCTAATAATAATAAAAGTAATTATGTATGTATTAACAGGAAGACTTTACTGATTACCATGATACCTAAGCCTGAAAAAGATCATACGAAGGTGGAATCTTATAGGCCTATAAGCTTACTGTCTAATATGTCTAAACTATTTGAAAAGCTACTTATGAGTAAGTTAACCGCCATTTTGAATGGGAGAGTTTGCATCCCAGATCACCAGTTTGGATTCAGGAGACAACATAGTACTATTGAACAAACGCATAGACTTGTGAACATGATAAGAAAAACTTTTGAAGAAAATAAATATTTTTCTGCTCTCTTCATTGACGCTCTCAGGCTTTTGATAAAGTATGGCATAAAGGATTAATCCACAAATTGAGGCAGAACTTACCCTCCAACACTCATAAGCTTTTGGAGAGCTATTTAAATGAACGAAAATGCATCATTAAGGAAGGCAACTTTCTGAGCACACCGCATACGATTGAAGCTGGAGTTCCTCAAGGTAGTATTTTGGGTCCCGTATTATATTTGATATATTCGTCCGACATGCCAACAGACAATGATATTCACACATCTACATTCGCTGATGACACAGCTTTTCTAAGCGTAAATGTAAATCCCCAAGAGGCATGTAGAAAATTACAACAATATATATTGCAACGGGAAAAATGGTTAAGGCAATGGAGAGTAAAAGTTAACGAACAAAAATGTGTACATATTACGTTTACATTGCGCAGGGAAACTTACCCACCTGTTCACATCAATGATCAAACCATACCACAACACTCTGAGGTTAAATACCTTGGTATCCACCTTGATCGACACCAACATGGAAGACTCATATAGATGCCAAGCTAATCCAAATGAAATTGAAAGCAGTTCAACTAAATTGGCTTATAGGGAGAAATTCCACATTAAGCCTCGACTGTAAGCTTATACTGTACAACTCGATACTAAAACCTATATGGTTCTATGGTATTCAATTATGGGGCACTGCATCGGCATCGAATATAGATAAAATTCAAAGGCGGCAAAACAAAATCCTCCGTTTGATTACAGCAGCTCCCTGGTATGTTAGAAACCAGCGAATTCACAAAGATCTAGATGTTCCGATGGTAAAGACTGTGTTTTCAAGAAAACACTCAGGCAATTAAATCCTACCACGTAATTAATTAATGTGGTACCTTCGTTGGGAAAGGGATAGTGGAGAGAGAACAGGTGGTGAAGTGAGAGAAAGATAGAAAGCTTGACTATTTTTTTCACCTCTGCTATTGCGCGTTTTTTTTTTGTTAAATTCTTTAGAGCAGTGTTGCAGCGCCTCTGATGTCAAGTAGAGGCATTAATGTGATTAAGCTGTGTAGCCATTTTATTAATTCATTTTACTTCGCCGATGATTTTGCTACAATACCGGCGAAGGAGGGCGCTGTGATGTGCATTAGTATATGCCAGTGTTAATCGCTGTCGGTACTGCTTAGTGATCAGTGCTACGCCTTCCAGCAACAACCAACACAATGACACACCAATGCATATCAGAAAATGCATGATGTTGATGGCTTGCCTGAAGCTAGTCTCGAACTCAAGACCTCAGGGCTTGTAGTCAGCGCGCTTAACCACTCTGCCATCAGCACCCTAAAGAAACTTGAGGTTTTGTTTACACTAGTCGGCATAAGTATTTTGACGAAACATTTTTCTGACTGTTGAACCTAACTTAGTTTGGTTTCGTCAAATAACGGTGCGAAAATGATGCACAACACAAAGAATCTATTTTTAGCTCTTTTCATGCGAAACTTTATATTGTTCCCTTTTACATTCTCTTTCTGCTGATAATAATGCATGTAGACAACAAAATTTTGCGTGACATAAGTATTTTGACGGTGTCTTTATGACTTTTTGTTTGCATTTTTGAGCGGATTAAAGCGGAACAACTTTTGTATTTAAGCTTAATTAAAAATAAAAATTGATTAAGAGGCGTCATAAGCCATGGGTAAAACGGCAGAGTTGAGTTTGGTTACCAGATCTTCAATGGTAGCAAAGTTTAACGCTGGAACGGCAGTACAGTTAAGGTATATACTAATATGACAAAAGATTTATTTTTAAGGACTATTAAATTTTGTATAATAGACAATAGATATTTTCAATGTAATAATAAAATTTATTTACAAGAAAAAGGACTTCCAATGGGTTCTCCTGCTTCACCAGTAGTGGCATATATTGTAATGGAGAAATTACTTGATGATTGCATTGAAAAATTGGTATTTAAGCCAAAAATTTTGACTAAATATGTTGATGACATATTTTGTATAATATCTGAGCATGAAGTAGATAGTATTTTGTCAACATTTAATTCTTTTCATCAGGATATTAAATTTACGATTGAAAAGGAACATAACTCTCAGATTCCTTATTTAGATACATTAGTTATAAAGATGAACGATAGTTTATTGGTAGACTGGTACCAGAAACAAACATCTTCAGGCAGAATAATTAACTATTTTTATAAACATCCTAAGAAGATAATTATTAATACGTCTAAAAATCTTATAGATAGAATATTATCAATAAGTGATATTAAATTTCATGATAAGGATAAGAAAATAATTATGGATATTTTAATTGAAAATAGTTTTCCTATTGAATTGATTTGTAAATTGATAAGACAATATAAATATACTAAGAGAAGTTCAAATATAATTTCTGAACCAAAAATTTATAAATCACTGTCATATGTGCCTGGAATTTCTGAAAGATTAGAAAAATCTAAAATATACGATAGTAGTAAATATAGAATAGCGCATAGAATTTTTAACACAGTAGGAAAACTGTTTAGCAAGAAAAAGGATAAAATACAAATATTAGATATGTGTAGTTTAGTTTATAAAATATCATGTAACGGTAACGACGAAGAAAGTTGTAACAAAGTATATGTAGGCACAACTAAGAATAAATTGAAAACAAGATTAGCTGGACACAAATCAGATCAGAAGTATAGAAATATTAATTCACAAAAGACAGCATTATCTTCTCATTGTGCTGATTTGAATCATTATCCCAAATTTGACAATATTTCTATACTTAATACAGAAAATAATTATAAAAGACGCTATAAGCTAGAGATGCTTCAAATCATAAATGTTCCAACAGATAAAAGAATTAATTTTAGAGCAGATACTGCTAATGTAGCTCAATCTCATAGGTATTTACTACATAAAAATAAGACTTAATATAAGACAATAGATTTTAGATTGGAGTATGTATATATGGATGTATTTACACCCACACGTTGACGTGTATATGTATATGTATGTATGGATGGTGTGTATAAATATTGTTACGAAATAAAAATGCAAATTCAAATTTAATGACACAAACTGACACTGGTTATGCTGCCACAGAAAATCTACGCTGGGTTCCCATAAACTACAACACGGCCGATTGTCAAAATCATCGCAAATAGAAATTAAAAATGACGGAAACGGAACTTTCCGGAGACTTCCGCAAATAGTGACGAGAACTTACAAGATTATTCAAGAATTTTGAATGACAGAGTGGATAGCAACAAAATAAAATTACAACGTTAGTTGTTAATTAATGAATCTTAATAATCTTGTTAGCACAACTATCTTGTTATAATGTCTGTATCATTATGTGTGTATTATTCAATGTCACTTTGCCATTCATAAGAGAGTTGTGCATACACACAATCTCACATACACTGTAGAGAAAGACAAACAATGGGAATAACTACGACCAGATGGTTTGCGAAGTTACCAGACGTCTTATTTACGTGCTATATAAAGGGGTAGCCAGACATCTGTGGAGTCAGAGTATTTTTGAATATAGACGGGTGAAGATCTCCAAGAAGAGTTAGTGGTAGCATCGTGTTTAAGGATACGCGTATTTATTTAAATTGTGAAGTAAATAAACAGTGTTACCAAGAAGTCATTTTTGAAATTACATGTCCGCGTCTTACTTTAATTGGAATTCGACCAACCTGTGGAAAATAATGAAAGCGTTTTTAAGAAAAGGTCTAAAAACGTAATTTAGTATTACAAGAGATGCATTTATTGTCACTTTTGCTTCTATTATATTCTTTAAGAGTAAACTCCAATCGCGCATCGGAGCTGACACGCACAATCTTTTTTGAAATTAATTTGGGGGCTACGTGCTCAAGATTTGTCTTTGAAGTTTCAATACACTAACACTTTTTTACTATTAAACACATTTCGATATTGACTACCAACTTGATTTCAAATTTAACAGCTAATCAAAATTATTGTAAAAAAATTATAGTGTTTCGTTGTTGATACCTTGATGACGTTATTTTGAAATTGGCTATCAAGATGCGTGCAGCCTACGTCACAGTATCGATTCAATTTAATTTTAACAAGCAATACGTGTAATCAACTTGAAAGCAAAATCTTGAACGATGTACTGTTTTTAAAATATACTTTTGAGAAATGGTGCTTTTAAGATCAGGTACTTTTTTAAAATGTATTTATTTTTTTGAAAGTGTACTTTTCAGAAAATGTACTTTTCTAAAAATATACTATTTTTAAAATGTCCTTTTTTGTTTACTTTTTTCAGAAAATGTCTTTACCGAAGAAAATACCAAATACCGTGGGCGGCGGTGTAGGTCCTTGCTCAAAAAAGCCCAAGCTAAACAAGGCAACAAAATTGCGTAACGTAGGTTTTAAATTTTTACCCAATCTATTTTTATGTATCTTAATTTTTTCTCTTTTTAGGCCGCAATTAAAGCCAGGTTAACCGATTAAGGTTAATATCTTTTATTTTTATATACCTTTTTTTTTTTTTTTTGTAATTATATATAATCTTCAGGTCAGTTTTAAAGTTTTTATGTTTACTTCTTCAGGATATATTGTATTTTGATTTTTCTGTTTTTTTGTTTTTTCTTTTTCCTTTTTTTTCAATTATGTATAAAATTTTTTTGTTTTGAGTAGTTAACCTATATGTATTTAGTTTTTGTTTATGAAAAAAAATTAAAATTTTCTTGGGTTTTTTTTCCAAATTACAATAAAATTTGATTTATGTACATGAGTTGTTTACAATTAATTTTTTTTTTAATTTAATCAATGGTATGTATTTAAATATGTTTATAAATGAATTAAAAGATTTGCGCTATGCTTATGTGATTAATTAAGTGTCAATCAGTTTTATATTTTCGCAATCTGTTTTTGTGTATTTTTGGGTTTTATTTTGTGAAGTTTTTAAAATGCAATTGCCGTAATTATCTGTGCTTATTATCTGAACAGGTCCGGTATATAAAGATTCTAATTTGTGTCCCGCATTGTTCTCTATTAGAACTAAATCTCCAATTTTCATTTCTGTAATATTTGATTTTTTATCGTAATGTAACTTTTGCCTTATTTTCGATTTTTCAATTAATCCTTTTCCTCTTGATTGCGCTGTTTGGAGCCTGAATTTTAATTCCTTTTCGTACGCATCAGACAACGACAAAATCTGATTGAAAAAATATTCATACGTAATCAATATCCTAAAAGCATGCATTTTGTTCATACATTCAAACTTGTTCCAACATACATAATCGTTGCTGCTTTTTAATCATTCCAATCATACGGTTGTTGTTGGCTCTACGATTTTAATCATATGTCGCATCATACCAATCAGTTCGGGTGTTTGCTCCTTTTTCCCATTCATGATTATTTTGATGAAAAATAAAATAAGTAGTCAAAAGCGTTCGTTCTGATTATCAACAAATATTTGTATGATGAATAAAATCAAAAAAGCAAAAATGAGCGCGTATGAGCGCGTATACATCAAGTGATGATGATTTTTTAGAAACAAGGGAATTTTATGTACTATGTATTTAGCAATTTATATACCTATACAGAACACCCAAAGCAGGGGCATTTTGTACAAAAGCACAAATTTGCACAGAACACGTTAAAATTTATCAACGTTGTTGAGTATATGTAACTTCATATAGCGTGTAAATTGATTAAGTTTACAACTTTTATACATGTTATCTCATCGTATAAATATTTCAAGGTCATGCATATCAAATAGAAATTATTTTTAAATTTGACAAAAATTATTTCGTTGTATAAAAATTTGATTCCATCTCTTTATATATATGTATATATATATGTATTACTATTTATATATTTAATATTAGTAGCTAGTCTTTCGCATAATACTCTAACGAGAGACGATCTAGTCTTTTCTACTGTATAAGAAAGACTATCTTTCTAGCATCTAGTCTTTCGCATAATACTCTAACGAGAGACGATCTAGTCTTTTCTACTGTATAAGAAAGACTAGCTTTCAGGCACCAGGTACCTATACAGAACACCCAAAGCAGAGGGCATTTTGTACAAAAGCAGTGGATACCGTGGTATATGACGTGAAAATTTTGTTCAAATTTATCAACGTTGTTGAGTATATGTAACGTCATATAGCGTGTAAATTGATTAAGTTTACAACTTTTATACATGTTATCTCATCGTATAAATATTTCAAGGTCATGCATATCAAATAGAAATTATTTTTAAATTTGACAAAAATTATTTCGTTGTATAAAAATTTGATTCCATCTCTTTATATATATATATATATACATATATAATTATGTATGTTTTCCTTTTTTTGTGGAGCTTTCCATTTTGTTTGTTTTATTTTATGTCGCTGTTTGTTTATTTTCTCTGCAATAAAAATTTTAAGTTGCTTTTCTCGAAATTTTATTTATTTTTATGCACTTTTGTTGAACACGACTAGAATTTTTCAATCGTCCACCTTGACGTGTATGACGCGATAAATCGTTTAATAAAAACCAAAATAAATTGACAGTTGTTATGCTATTTAGTAAAAAACGTCAACAGTCGCGTTCTAAAAAACAAAAAAAAAACAAAAACGCTCATTTGTTAGCTATTATTATGAATGAGTCGTCTCCCAAAAACAGGCTGTTAGTCTGTATAAAAATACACTAACATCACAAATTTCAATTGTATACAATTGTATGTATATTACATGGGATTTTAACATTTTTCGTTGCTCGTTTTGAAACACCCTTTAATTTCCAATTCTTATGTATTTGTTTTTGTAGCGGCCAAAGGTCTACACACTGTGTCCAAATTTCAGGTCTGTAGCTCGTACGGTTCTCGAGAAAATACCCGACATAGTTAATTTTACATAACACAAAAAGTTTTCCAACCCTGGAAACGGTCTTTTTAATTTTTTTAAAATTTCTTTAATTTAAAATATCAATTTCAGTCGTACTGAAGTGTAAAATAAGTTTAGTTATTAAAAAAAAGTAAAAATTTGTTTTCGGTGGTGACTTTTATATGGCAAAATAAAGTTTAAGTTTTCCAGCTCTGCAATAGTCTGCTCGATTTTGCTGAATTTCAATACCAATCTATTTTGGAAAATTTTTGACACACCAGTCCAAGAACGAAGTCTCTAACTTTACTGGGAGCTTTGGAAAACCGATTTCACGTACAGACAGACGGACATCGCTTATTCGTCTTCCCTATGCATAAGGATCCAGAATATATATATACTTTATGGGTCGCTTATTGATATTATAGAAATTACAAACGGAATGACAAACCTATATATACCCTTTTACCATTTTTTTGGTAAAGGGTATAAAAAAGGTCCAATTAAAGAACTTGAAATCAGTCGATTTTTCAGATAATTTAAAAACCTTAATAAAAATAAATACCACATTACTACTACATCAATTCAAACTAAAAATTATTAAGGTTTTTACAAAATGTCATCCATTTACATTTTCTTATTTTATCATAATAATCATTACAACGCAACAGAATCTTTTAAAAGAAAATATGTATTTCGTACCACAGTAAATGAGCAATGCGCATTTTTTGCTCTTTGTGGCTCTTTTACACATTGCGTAAACAAAAGGAGCGGAGCAAGCAAAGAGCCAACCATGGTACTCCTTTTCTTGCTCTGCTTTTGTAATGAGTAGCGTCCACATAATGGCGCAGAGCAAGAGCAATAACAGCCGGTCCGCTCTTTGCGTAAAAGTGCCAAAAGAGCTGATAAGAGCGCCTCTGCTCCGCGTATTTACTTACTCTGGTACAAAGTATTGTAAGGGGTATAATTTTATAGTAGTACTGATGACAAGTTAGTCAAAAGCTAGTCAGCACATTTTCACCATCAACATTTCCTACTGGGTATAATGATTGTCCGCCACTACAACAAAAGTATCGGACACTGGCAGACCCAGGTAGCATTTTGTATCATAATCCAATCGTTTCCGAATCAGCTTGACGGGAAAAATAACCGTATATAAGCTCATTTTTCGATCATAAATGATACTCCCGTTGTAAGAAAATGGTACCCTACTAATGAATCATACCAAAGAATCAGTTATGATACGATTTGCTGATTATTTTGTGCAATTTTCATATTAAATCATTTAAATCACCTTTTTGCGGTTTGCATGATGTTCCTCTATTTTCAAGAAATCATTATTTGATCATATAGATGAATCATAAGTGAATCCTCTTTCAATCGCCCAAGTGATAAATCACTTTTTAATCATCAAAAGCGATCTATAGAGAATCATATAAGATATTTCTGCCAAAAATGATCACCCAAATGCTAGCTGGGGACACACAAGTAAATACAAAAACACACACTCATACACACATACATACATACACACATACTCATACACACACATATACTCACACACACACACACACATATAGCCAAGAAAATCAAAGCATAAAAATCCCCAAAATCCCCCCATTTGTAACAGGGTTGCCCCCCTTTTTAATTTTTCCCGGTTTTGAATTCCCAATTAAAAACTATCTCCGGGGTGAATATCCCGAGTGGATTTTGATTGTTTTTGTAAAAGTGTTAACACCTTCAATAAATCCCAATAAGCAATTTTGCTTGAAATCAAGTGTAAAACAATTGTTATTCAAGTCACGTATTCAATTGTCAAGGGTTGAATTATGCTTGATTTACACTTTATTTCAATAGCATTCTCCAGTGAAAAGGGAACTTGAATTCAATTCGAACAATTCATTTGCATTACAGATGAATTCAAGCCTTGAATTATATTGTAATTCAACCTTGTATTACAATTGAATTCAAGTGCATTTCAAGCTTCAAAAAATTGTTTTTAAAATATAATGGAAAATGCAATCGACAAGTTTTCTTACAATAACTTTCTGCATATCTACCTTCACTATTGTCTTCACGTTTTTAATCACCTTTTGTTTTTTAAAAATTCACTTTTTTATTTATCTTTGATGTTTTTCACCACAATTTTAATTTTATTAATAAGTAAATTATGTATTTGACAAGGTTTGAACATATATGTATGTTGTTTGATTTTTATTTCAAAATATTTTCAAACTTGAATATTACTTGAAAAACTGCTTGAATTCAACTTTGTTTCCAATTGAATTTCTAGTGCTTGAATTTTAATTTTTGAGTGCTTATTGGGATACCATTAATGCTGCCAATTTTTACTTTGAAATACATCACTGGTTTTATTACCGACCGCTTAGGGGGCAGATTAGGCAACTTTAATTGCACAAGTATATTTTTAATTTTTATTTATTTTCTTTTGAACTTGCTTTTATGTTCACATTCAGCAACTTTGTTGAGCAAGTTCAATTTTCTTATGCTCGAATTTTCTTAATTTGTTGACGTTTTGTTTCTTTTCTGTATTCATGGTAATTGTGAAAGTGATTTGAAATTTGGTGTATACAATGGAAGTTGAATAAAAAAATAATTTAGTTAACGATGTACTTGAATATAAATAATTGCCAAGTACAAGCAAGTCTGTACTCAAATCTCGGCAATTCTTTCCCCTTCAAACCGACCTTTCCCCTCACACCCACAAATACAAGACTTGCGCAAGTAAAGTTGCCTTATCTGAAAGGGCCCTTATCAAATTTTCTATCCGTATTCTCTCCTACTCAATACATTTTGCGTTTACCTGATAAGATTTTGTACATTCTACAGAATTTTTTGACATGTCGTACAGCGTGACCGTTTGACCGACTAAAGTGCCAAATTGCCACTTTTTCGATATATCGATTCCACTTTTCCACTTTTTCGACTTCCTTGCCACGTTTTTTCCTCCTTTTTTTAGGGTGGGTTGTATAAAAATACATTAAAAATAAAAAGTTTAGTGTAGTTTTCTCGTTTTTTGTTTAATTGTGTCCCTTTTTTTTTTGATAAATCCCCTATCTGGTGCTACTTTTTGAAAAATGTTCTCGGTCACCCTGATGTCGTAATACATTGTATTACCACCTTACTAGCGGTCTCTACTAGCCATGAACTTGGTATGGGTATCATGTCAGGCATTGCAAAGGGCTAATGGAGCCCGCTTATGTCCAACTTTCATCTATGCTCTGACATGGATGCCCGAACATATATCTGAGCAACAACCCAGCTAGCATTTGGGTGATCATTTTTGGCAGAAATATCTTATATGATTCTCTAAAGATCGCTTTTGATGATTAATAAGTGATTTATCACTTGGGCGATTGAAAGAGGATTCACTTGTGATTCATCTATATGATCAAATAATGATTTCTTGAAAATAGAGGAACATCATGCAAACCGCAAAAAGGTGATTTAAATGATTTAATATGAAAATTGCTCAAAAATAATCAGCAAATCGTATCATAACTGATTCTTTGGTATGATTCATCTGTAGGGTACTATTTTCTCACAACGGGAGTATCATTTATGATCGAAAAATGAGCTCATATAAGGTTATTTTTCCCGTAAGCTGATTCGGAAACGATTGGATTATGATACAAAATGCTACCTGGGAATGTTCGCCATGAAATTCTCAGTCCGCAACCATTTGCAATAGAAAGAAAAGAGACATAAAAAAATTGGTAAATATTCCATCTTTATTGTACTAGCGCAAAATACTTTGATATGCCTGAACATGGACATCGCACGTATTCACCACAACAAAGAAGTTGATGAATTTTTCACAGCTGCTCTGCCGGCGTCATGTTCATGTCATGTCCAAGTCGATGGCTGGTGGAGACGTAGGGTTAAGTAAGAGAACTATTATAAATACATTTTTATTTTAGTTGGAAAGCAAAAAAAAAGAACATTTCCGCTAAAAATTAATTTAATGTGCAATTCCATAGAAAAATTTTGGCTTTCCATTTGTCCAAACTTACCCAACATTTTATATAATCACCATACATACAAGTACATTCATCTGAAATATGTATGTAAGTATGTATAAACGTTTTCTATCCTTTCTATTACGTGATAAATTAAAAAAAAAAAATTTATTATGATTTTAGTTTATTTACAATCTGAAATGAAATGGTACAATAAATGTCTTATAAAGGAGATTGATTAGAGGAATAGTAAAAAAATAAAAGAAAATATATCTTACACTTTGGATTATATAATGTGGTATTGTTAATATTCTAGCAATAACAATAACATTGTCTAACTTTTTTGATTTTTTAATTTACGTACATAATAAATTCTTTATATTAGAAAATTTTTTTTCTCATTTTTAAATTTTACAAAAAAAAAATGCAATGAGAAAAATTGACTTGATGATTTTGGATAGGAATATTATAATTTTATATTGTAAAGTTTTTAGAGTCATGTTTAGTTAGTTGATTTTGTTATGTTTACCACTTCATTTCCCAAATCGATAGCTTGTTTGCGTAATTTAAGTGCCTAGAATGGGAAAAAGTATATATTACGATATAAAATAAGAAAGCAAGAATACATAATTTTAGTGAAGCAATAAAAAAATTCATCTACTTATCGCACATTTTTTCACAAACAGTCAAAGTTCAAAATTTATCATCACCAGGGCTAATTCATGCCAAGTGATCTCAGTGTGAAATGAAAGGCAGCACTGCAGAAAAAACGTATTTATTTGTTAGTGTGAAATTATTTGCTGTCAAATAATTTCCGAACGTTTTGCTTGATTGAACCATGATTTGTTTCGTGATTTGCCAAATGTTGTTTATGTTTTACCAACACACGCGCACATTGCCTATTAAAACTGTACTAATACAAACCAGCTTTGCAAACCCAAGAGAAAACGCAAGTACATGTCTCTTGTTTTCTCTTGTTTTTTTTACAGTTTTAATCACAAAACAGCAATAAAAATCAATATTGTTTTATTTGATTGTAGATTCGCGGCTACCTGTATTATTGCATCATGGATTGAACACGAGAAAAATTAACAGCTGATCATCATCTCCTGGCACGAGATCATCTGCTGTGTTCTCGCTTTGTGTACTATTGAAATAATACAACGCTGCCCTAATGAATTCTTGTTGCCCTTTAAAAAAATTTTATAAAATTCCCCTTTTTTCAAAAGTCGTACGATTGGGTAGGGTAATTAATCTTAGCCTTAATCGCCACAAAAATTTATTTTGTATTACAATCTTGTTTAAGCAGATTTGGACGATGCCATTTTTAGTGTGTATTTTATTGATTACATATGATTTGTTGAGCTGTGACTGGTTTTGATTAAACGTGCGATACTTGTGTACATAAGTACATTCATTCATATGTTTACAACACCAAACAAACGTAAAGATAACATTTCGTTGGGTGGTTATTGGTTTGCCGCAGTAATAATGTATTTTTAATATACTGTGCGGCAAGCCAGTAACCCGACGATTTTATAAATAGAGGTCATTTAAATTTAAATATAAAACATTAAAAAGCTAAATATAAAATTTCTACATTCAATATTTGTTGTAAATCCATCACATTACTCTTCCCAGTTGGCCAAATCGTCGCAGACGACATTGTCTTCGACGATTAATGACATGTCGCCTGTCGATTGGGTTTTCTAATAGACAATTTAAAAGAAGTCGTTGTTCATGACCAGGGAAACCAGCAATATGCTCTAAAAAAGTCTTTTATGCGCATTCGATATTCACTAAAGACTTGAAAATATGCACTAAAAAGTAAAAAAATATGCTCTTAAAAATGTAATAAATTGGTTTATTTGGAAATGAAAATAAATTTTTTTAATAAGTAATAAGTAAAAAGTAATTAATGTGATAATCGTAAAAGATAAGCAAGAATAGTTAAACATACTTAGGTAGAGTGATATAACTTCGTGCTAACCAAATAGAAAATGAAAAAATGGAAAAATAGAAAATGAATAGTGATACTTATAAATGTATTTACCAATGGTAAATCAATAATCATTACTCATATTCCATTTCATACTAAATTTGCGTTAAATAGCTGATGTTAATAACAAAACTCTACCCCAGTAGATAGACGTGGGTACTGATGAAGTGCGTGGCTGCAGAAAAAAATATTCGTATTTCCCCCAGCTAATAAAGTCTAAGTTTAAGTTGATTTCGTTTTAAGCTAATTCGGCTAAGTTTAATTTTTCTTCTCTTCTTTAGAAACTCACATTAATTAATAAAATATTTCATTCAATAAGAATTGAAATTACTGAACTTAAGCCTGACTGGAAATTATATATGAATAAATTTTTAATTAAAAAATTCTACAACATTTGCATATAAAATAAGACAAAAAAAAAAACAAAAAAGAGGAAACAAAATTAACAGAGAATAACTGGGTTGGAAGTGCAGGTTAAAACCGAATTACCATAAAAATTTTGACTAAAACAAATAATACAGATTATTTTTAAGCAACTAACTGCTCTCATAAAAATGTAACTTCAATTTGAAACTGTATTTTGGTAAAGTAAGACAAGATTTTTATTTATAATTTTTATTGCAATAAATATTTTGTTATTTATTATTGACCTAGAATTTTAAATAAAATTCGTTTCTGTCTCATCTATCTAAACTTTTATACATTGCCAATGTTCCTTCAACGTCTACTCCGGGCAGAGTGCGGGACAAATTGCAAATCTGAATATTGAAACTAACGTCCGTAAAACTAATAAAAATGTTGCCTAACCCCTTAACCCTGCGTTTACACATGCAAGTGCCTTGCATGCAAGCTCTGTGCACGTATTATCAACGAAAAGTTCGCACAAATGGCCGACTGTCTTGCAACTTGCATGTTTACCTTTTATTGCAGAGTTGTCCATAACATAAAAAAGTTTAATTTTAAGGGAACCAGATAGTATTGAACTTTATTCGTATTGTTTCAATGTTATTTATGTCTAAAAAATTAATTAACTGCTTTATTTATGAATATTTAAGAAAAAAAATTAATAAACTAGCTTTTAAATGTATTTAAAATGAATAAAAACTCATATAATGTTACATTAAAATCTAGTTAATTTGTGCTTAAGAGTTCTCATTGTACCTTCATAGTGAACAGACGTATTAGCGGAATTTTTTTTACATACATGCTAAACAAAAAAAAAACATACAAAAAAATATTTATAGTACATAATATTCGTTGTACATTAACTTTGATAAACAAGCTTTTTTTGCTTTGCTAATATTTTTTACATACAAAGTAATAACTAAAACAAAAAAACAAAAAAAAAACAACCGTAAACAAAATAACTCAAAGTGCCCTTGAGGAATACACTTACAAAGTGCCCTTGAGGAATACTCTATATGAGTACTTCAAAAACAAATAATTGTGAAGTGAGTTATAACGGTAGAAATGCCTATCTTACTGTGAGCTCTGATGATCTCAATGATAACAATAAAAATAAAAAATCTGATAATAGACTTACTGTGAGTTCTGATGATCTTAATTTAAATAAAATAAATAAAAACCTAATGATAGACTTTTTTTAACGGCTAAGCCAATTTTTCGTCAGCGATCAACTTCGCTTTGTCCAATGCCTACTACTTCGTCATTTAAATCAGCGATATCATCGGATTCATCACTTACCCAATTAGTCACTGTAAATAAGAGTAGCCCAAAGCCCAAGGTCCAAGTCGGAATGGACCGATATATATTATTGTGGGAAAGCGCGGGCGAAGCCCAAAGTCTACTAAAATTGCATCTGCTTCAAAGGTATCTAGGGATAACAGCGCATCCTCCACTAATCGTTTTCAAATATTGCAAGATGACAACGACACACCTGATATATCCGCGAACAAAACCTCCAAGCCGCCACCAATCTATTTGAGAGAAAAAAATTCAAACGCTCTTATTAAGAAATTAATTTCGGTCATTGGTGAGAAAAAATTTCACATTGTTCCAATAAAACGTGGCAATATCGATGAAACGAAAATTCAAATTTATGACGAAACAGATTTCCGCAAAATGGTTTCTGAATTTGAAAAAAATAAAACAAGTTTCTACACATACCAGCTTAAGAGTGCTAAAGGACTGCAGATCGTATTGAAGGGCATAGATTCTTATGTTGTTCCCGAAGAAATAAAAGATGCACTCGTCCTCCAGGGATTCAAGGTAAAAATGTTTCCAATATAATAAATAGGGAGAAGATCCCCCAGCCTCTATTTCGCGTTGAACTTGAGCCGAATGATATAAAATTGAGAAAAAATGAGACGCACCCAATTTATAATTTAAAATATCTTTTATACCGAAAAATAACAGCTGAAGAACCACACAAGCGTTCTGGACCCGTACAGTGCCATAATTGCCAAGAATATGGCCACACAAAAACTTACTGCAAATTACCTACAGTTTGTGTTATTTGCGGTGAATTGCACGGTACTGCTAGTTGTACTAAACCAAAATATCAAGCAGAAAAAAATGCAGTAATTGTGGAGGTAATCACACCGCTAACTATAGAGGATGTCCTGTATATTCTTTCGTTAAAAAGACTATGGGGCAAAAACCTAAAGTAGCTCCAGCGCAAACAGCAAACACTTACTCCGCCACTCTTGCCCAAGTGAGCCAACCAGTTAATTCACGTGTATCGTATGCCGATGCTGCTAAGACAAGCTCTATTCCCACACAAAATTTTTCACGGCCAAATACTTCAACAAATACAAACTCAGGCTTTAATTTTAATCGCCCTGAAGCTACTATTGAAAATCTGGTGCAAACTATAAACAATTTTACAACAAGTATGACTAGCATGATGCAAGAAATGCTGCGAATGCAGAATACTCTGCTTCAAGCATTAGTCAACAAACCATGAACACGTTAAAAATATGTTTCTGGAACGCAAACGGCATTCGCCAACATAAAAATGAACTTGAGCACTTCCTCACGGAAAAAAATATTGACATAATGTTGGTCTCTGAGACTCATTTGACTTCGAGAAGCCTTTTTAAAATTTATGGCTACACCTTATATGATACAAAGGACCCGAGAGGAAGAGCATGCGGTGGATCAGCAATTTTAATAAAGTCAAGACTCAAGCATTATTTTATTGACAACATTTGTGAAGAACATTTACAAGCAACGAATATTTGTGTCGAAAATTTTTGCAGTAATTTTGTCATATCATCAATTTACTCCCCTCCTAGATTTACAATTACTGAGAATCAATACGAGGATTTTTACAAATCTCTGGGCCCTTGTTTCGTAGCAGCTGGCGACTATAATGCTAAACATACGTTCTGGGGTTCGCGTCTTATTACACCCAGAGGTCAAGCGTTGTTCAATACAATTTCCAAAATGGGCTTGGATGTCATTTCGAGTGGGGAGCCCACTTATTGGCCTGCTGACATGCATAAAATCCCGGATGTAATAGATTTTGGCGTTATGAAAAATATCTCTAGGGATTTAATTCAAATTGAAGCTTCTCTAGATCTCTCGTCCGATCACTCTCCCACGATCGTTACAATTTGTAGCCCATTAAGAAGTGACTTACCTCACCCATATGCGAATTTGATAAATCGTGTTAATTGGCTGCGATTTAAAAAATATCTTAGTAGTCATTGGACGGAAAATATTACGCTAAGAACACACGATGATATTGAATCTAACATTGCCAACCTTAATGAAAATATTAAACAGGCTGCTGAACATGCCACTACCACCCATCCTCAGACTATGGTAAATAGAATTTATTCTACGGATATTGAACGTCTCGTAAGTGAAAAAAGAAGAGCTAGAAGAGAATGGCAACAGCACAGATCACCCCAACTTAAAATCAGATTTAAAGAGTGTACTAAACGACTCCAAGAGTTGCTTGCATTTGAAAAAACTGCATCTCTTAAAAATTATTTGGAAGGTCTTGATGTCACACCAGCATCTAATTACTCTTTGTGGCGCGCTGCTAGGAAGCTTAAAACACCAGTTGAGTTTAAACCACCTCTGCGCACATCTACAGGAGGTTGGGCAAGAAGCGATCCTGAAAAAGGTAAAATATTTGGCGAACATTTAAAATCCGTATTTACCCCAAACACATGTTCTGGTGCTGTTGATTTGCCAAATGTAGTTGCGCTACCCCCTCGACCAATAAAATTTAAGACGCGTGATGTACAAAAACTAATTGCAGAACTCAACCCGAAAAAAGCTCCGGGTATTGATGAAATTAGTAACCAGATGCTGATAATGTTGCCTCGTATAGCTATTAGAATCCTGCTATTCATTTTTAATGCCATTTTACGATTGGAGTATTATCCAAACAGCTGGAAGCTTGCCAAGGTTAAAATGATTCCAAAGCCGGGCAAAGATCTTACCAAAGCTGAGTCATATAGGCCAATAAGTCTACTGTCAACAATGTCAAAGCTTTTCGAAAAACTGCTCATGACAAAATTGTCCCCAATTCTAGTTAGTAGTGGGTGCATACCGGACCACCAATTTGGTTTTAGAAGTCAGCATAGCACCATTGAACAAACTCATAGATTGGTTCAATTTATAAGAAAAACTTTTGAAGAAAAAAAGTATTGCTCTGCGCTGTTCATTGACGTTTCTCAGGCATTTGATAAAGTGTGGCATGAAGGCCTAATTTTAAAATTAAAGACTTACCTACCAATAAACATTCTAAATCTACTGGAAAGTTACATTATTGGCCGGAAATTCACTGTTGTGGAAGGAAACTTTATGAGTACGCCTGAAATAATCTCATCCGGTGTGCCACAGGGGAGTATACTGGGGCCAGTTTTGTATTTGATTTATACTTGTGATATGCCATTGAGCGGTAACATTCACACATCTACATTTGCCGATGATACAGCCTGCCTTAGTATGCATGAAAACCCTCACGAGGCTTCCCGATATCTTCAGCAACATATTACTCAGCTAGAACTATGGTTAAACATGTGGAGAATAAAGGTAAATGAACAGAAGTGTGCTCAGGTAACATTTACCTTAAGAAAGGACACTTGTTCCCCCATTACAATCAATAATCAAATTGTTCCTCAAAACTTACATGTGAAATACCTTGGTATACATCTTGATCGAAGGCTCACATGGAAATACCACATTGACTCTAAGCTAACACAAATGAAACTTAAACTAACTCAGATACATTGGCTGGTTGGTAGAAATTCAACCCTCACCCTAGATTGTAAACTTTTAATATACAAGTCGCTCTTAAAACCTATATGGTGCTACGGAATTCAGCTTTGGGGTACTGCTTCAGCTTCTAATGTCGAGAGAATCCAACGAAGGCAAAACAAAATTTTACGGTTAATAACATCGGCTCCATGGTATATAAAAAATTCAAATATACATCGTGATTTAAATATGCCACTAGTGACTGAAGAAATTGCAAAATACGCAGGCAAATATTTAACAAAACTCGAGTCACATCCTAATCCGCTGGCCCGTAATATTTTGAATTTTACTGGACATATCCGCCTAAAAAAGAGGGACACAATGGCTCTTATTCACAGCACTCCAGATGGGTCTTCTTGAAAATACTTTTATTTTTTTCCTTTTGATTATCACTACTTACATATGTATTATATATAACTATTACTAAGCTTATGTCCGACACTGGTCGGGCCTAATTATATTTTTAGATTTAAGATTTGAATACTTATTGTTATTTCATATATGAAGATACAATAAATAAAAAACATGCATTAAAAAAAAAATTTGTGCTTAAGTATTAATAGGGCAACCCTGTTAGCTAACTTTCCATTTACTTGCTACAAGTTCACCAAGTCACTGTCTTGTTAAATTACTTGGCAGTTGAGTTGGAAGTAGACTGCAAGTGCAGAAAGTGTAGATGTGTTAGTAAAAGAGTTTGAGTGTATTGAGTTTTTCGAACTTCCGCCTGCGCGTGTAAGCCCTAGGTAACTTGTAAGCATATTAACCCAGATAGCGCCGGAAAATTTTTTTCTTTAAAACTTAAATTTTTATTTCAAAAGTGAAATTTTAATAAGTTTTTAGAAAAAAAAATTATATAATTTTTTTCGGAATGGGGTGTCTTTGTAAAATATGCTTAAAATATGCGTGTAAGACTGATATATGCAAAAACATGCTTTAAAGGGCAAAATATGCAAAAATATGCACTAAAAAATCGATGCCAAAATTCATAAAAAGTTCTGAAACGTATATATATCTTGTCCCCACATTAATACGTCGCACAAAAAAAAACATGCAATTGCATATTTGCGTTTTCCCTGTTCATGACTATCTGAGCGACAATGTCACACGTTTTGTCTTCAATAAATCTTTGTTGAGGACAATCTGAGCGACAATGACCCTCGTTTTTCATTCAATAAAGCCGTGTTGATGACAATCTGAGCGACAGTGTCATACATTTTGTCTTCAATAAGACTTTGTTGAACCCATCGGGATAACTAACTTGTCGTGGTGTGGTGGCTTAACTGCAGACCATGGTCTATGTCTTCAACCCAATACCATGGCTGACCTTTAATGGTCCTCTATGGTGTTGGGTGAAGATAACTGACTCTAAAGGTCTGTGAACCAAAGGTTATCCAACCCTAATCCGGAGTAATCACCCGTTCACACAAAGTTAAAGTAAATAAAAAACTCTACATTAGGACTTATTGATCCACCTTCGTATGTATCAAATTTCACACAAATTTCCAAGAATTTTAAAATTTTCAAATTTTAATTACCCAAATCTCACAATTTTAATTGCGGTGGGACGCGCAGTGCACTACTATTCTCAACGAAACTTAAATTAGAATATGAAAATGTAAAACTCGTTTTAGACTAAATTTCATTCAACCAACACCAGTGGTCAGTGTGCGTAGATTTAAAAATGGCGAAACTTTTACTTTAGCCGTGCGTAAAAAAACACACTGGAATAGAAAAGATTGGTCGTTGAGAATAAATATGACTGTAGGAGCCTCTGATAAGTCGAGAAAAAATTATGCTTCCACCACTTATATTAAACTTGGACTTATTAAACATTTTGTGATTGCTAAAAAAATAATAGAAAAATGCTGAAAAAAAAATGCTAAGTGCAAAATAAAAATTGGATGTTAAATCAAAATAAATGCTAAATTTTTTTTTTTTTAATGCATGATTTTTATTTATTGTATCTTCATATATGAACTAACAATAAGTATTCAAATCTTAAATCTAAAAATATAATTAGGCCCGACCAGTGTCGGACATAAGCTTAGTAATAGTTATATATAATACATAAGTAGTGATAGTCAAAAGGAAAAAAATAAAGTATTTTCAAGAAGTCCCATCTGGAGTGCTATGAATAAGAGCCCATGTGTCCCTCTTTTTTAGGCGGATGTGTCCAGTAAAGTTCAAAATATTACGGGCAAGCGGATTAGGATGTGACTCGAGTTTTGTTAAATATTTGCCAGCGTATTTTGCAATTTCTTCAGTCACTAGTGGCATATTTAAATCACGATGTATATTTGAATTTTTTATATACCATGGAGCCAATGTTATTAACCGTAAAATTTTGTTTTGCCTTCGTTGGATTCTCTCGACATTAGAAGCTGAAGCAGTGCCCCATAACTGTATTCCGTAGCACCATATTGGTTTCAAAATCGTCTTGTATATTAAAAGTTTACAATCTAGACTGAGTGTTGAATTTCTACCAATCAGCCAATGTATCTGAGTTAATTTCAGTTTCATTTGTGTTAGCTTTGAGTCAATATGGGGCTTCCATGTAAGCCGTCGATCAAGGTGTATACCAAGTTATTTTACGTGTGAATGTTGAAGAACAACTTGATTGTTGATTCGAATTTGGGAACAAGTATCTCTTCGCAGGGTAAATGTTACCTGGACACACTTTTGCTCGTTTACTTTGATTTTCCATAAATTTAACCATAGTTCCAGTTGTGTAATATGTTCTTGTAGATATCGGGAAGCCTCGTGAGGGTTTTCGTGCATACTAAGGCAGGCTGTATCATCGGCAAACGTAGATGTATGGATATTGCTGCTAAAAGGCATATCACATGTGTAAATCAAATACAAAACTGGCCCCAGTATGCTCCCCTGTGGCACACCGGATGATATAGATTCGGGCACACTCATGAAGTCTCCTTCCACAACCGTAAACTTCCGGGTAGTAATATAACTTTCTAATAGCTTCAGAAAATTTATTGGTAAATATGATTTCAATTTTAAAATAAGACCTTCATGCCACACTTTATCAAATGCCTGAGAAACGTCGATAAACAGCGCAGAACAATACTTCTTTTCTTCAAATGTTCTTCTTATAAATTGAACCAATCTATGAGTTTGTTCGATGGTGCTATGCTGACTTCTAAAACCAAATTGATGGTCTGGTATGCACCCACTACTAACTAGAATTGGGGACAATTTTGTCATGAGCAGTTTTTCGAAAAGTTTTGACATTGTTGATAGCAGACTTATTGGCCTGTATGACTCAGCCTTGGTAAGGTCTTTACCCGGCTTTGGAATCATTTTAACTTTGGCAAGCTTCCAGCTATTTGGATAATACTCCAGTCGTAAAATGGCGTTAAAAATAAATAACAGGATTCTAATTGCAATACGAGGCAACTTTATTAGCATCTGGTTACTAATTCCATCAATACCCGGAGCTTTCTTCGGGTTAAGTTCAGCAATTACTTTTTGTACATCACACGTTCTAAATTTTATGGGTCGAGGGGGTAGCGCCACTACATTCGGCAAATCAATAACACCAGTACACGAGTTAGGGGTAAATACTGATTTTAAATGCTCAGCAAATAGTTTACCTTTTTCAGTATCGCTTCTTGCCCAACCCCCTGTAGATGTACGCAGAGGTGGTTTAAACGCAACAGGTGTTTTAAGCTTTCTAGCAGCGCGCCACAAGGAGTAATTAGATGCTGGTGTGGCATCAAGACCTTCCAGATAGTTTTTAAAAGATGCAGTTTTTTCAAATGCAAGCAAGTCTTGGAGTCGTTTAGTGCACTCTTTAAATCTGATTTTATGTTGGGGCGATCTGTGCTGTTGCCATTCCCTTCTAGCTCTTCTTTTTTCACTTACAAGACGTTCAATATCCGTAGAATAAATTCTATTAAATCCAGTCTGCGGGTAGGAGGTAGTCGCATGTTCAGCAGCCTATTTTATATTTTTGATAAGATTACCATTGTTAAATTCAATATCTTCGGATGTTCTTAGCGTAATGTTTTCCGTACAATGAGTACTGAGATATTTTCTGAACCCAGCCAATTAACACGGTTGATCGTCTTCACATACGGGTGAGGTAAGTCACTACTTAGTGGGCTTTAAATTGTAACGATCGTGGGAGAGTGATCGGAGGAAAGATCTTGAGACGCTTCAACATGAACTAATTCCCTAGAAATATTTTTCATGACTCCAAAATCTATAACATCCGGAATTTTTTGTATGTCCGTAGGACAGTAAGTGGGCTCCCCACTCGAAATGACGTCCAAGCCCATTTTTGAAATTGTGTTGAACAATGCCCGACCTCTAGGTGTAATAAGACGCGAACCCCAGAACGTATGTTTTGCATTGTAGTCGCCAGCTGCTACGAAGCAAGGGCCAAGGGATTTGTAGAAATCCTCGTATTGGTCCTCAGTAATTGCGAACCTAGGAGGGGAGTAAATTGATGATATGACAAAATTAGTGCAAAAATTTTCGATACAAATATTCGTTGCTTGTAAATGTTCTTCGCAAATGTTGTCAATAAAATAATGCTTGAGTCTTGACTTTATTAAAATTGCTGATCCACCGCATGCTCTTCCTCTCGGGTCCTTTGAATCATATAAGGTGTAGCCATAAATTTTAAAAAGGCTTCTCGAAGTCAAATGAGTCTCAGAGACCAACATTATATCAATATTTTTTTCCGTGAGGAAGTGCTAAAGTTCATTTTTATGTTGGCGAATGCCGTTTGCGTTCCAGAAACATATTGTTAACGTGTTCATGGCTTATTAAGTATTGCTTGAAGCAGAGTATTCTGCATTCGCAACATTTCTTGCATCATGCTAGTCATACTTGTTGTAAAATTGTTTATAGTTTGCACCAGATTTTCAATAGTAGCTTCAAGGCGATTAAAATTAAGGCCTGAGTTTGTATTTATTGAAGTATTTGGCCGTGAAACGTTTTGTGTGGTAATAGAGCTTGTTTTTGCAGCATCGGCATACAATACACGTGAATTAACTGGTTGGCTCACTTGGGCAAGAGTGGCGGAGTAAGTGTTTGCTGTTTGTGCTGGAGCTACTTTAGGTTTTTGCCCCATAGTCTTTTTAACGAAAGAATATACAGGACAACCTCTGTAGTTAGCAGTGTGATTTTCTCCACAATTACTGCATTTTTTGTTACTTTGATCTTTCGGTTTATTGCAACTAGCAGTACCGTGCAATTCACCGCAAATAACACAAACTGTAGGTAATTTGCAGTAAGTTTTTGTGTGGCCATATTCTTGACAATTATGGCACTGTACGGGTCCAGAACGCTTGTGTGGTTCTTCAACTGTTATTTTTCGGTATAAAAGATATTTTAAATTATAAATTGGGTGCGTCTCATTTTTTCTCAATTTTATATCATTCGGCTCAAGTTCAACGCGAAATAGAGGCTGGGGGATCTTCTCCCTATTTATTATATTTGAAACATTTTTTACCTTGAATCCCTGGAGGACGAGCGCGTCTTTTATTTCTTCGGGAACAACATAAGAATCTATGCCCTTCAATACGATCCGCAGGCCTTTAGCACTCTTGAGCTGGTATGTGTAGAAACTTGTTTTATTTTTTTCAAATTCAGAAACCATTTTACGGAAATCTGTTTCGTCATAAATTTGAATTTTCGTTTCATCGATATTGCCACGTTTTATTGGAACAATGTGAAATTTTTTCTCACCAATGACCGAAATTAATTTCTTAATAAGAGCGTTTGAATTTTTTTCTCTCAAATATATTGGTGGCGGTTTGGAGGTTTTTTTTCTCAGATATATCAGGTGTGTCGTTGTCATCTTGCAATATTTGAAAACGATTAGTGGATGATGCGCTGTTATCCCTAGATACCTTTGAAGCAGATGCAATCTTAGTAGAATTTGGGCTTCGCCCGCGCTTTCCCACAATTATATATCGGTCCATTCCGACTTGACCTTGGGTTTTGGGCTACTCTTATTTATATTGACAATTTGGGTAAGTGATGAACACGAGCCTGAATCGGATGATATCGCTGATTTAAATGACGAAGTAGTAGGCAACTGTAATGTTAACAAATCACTAGTTGGCATTGGACAAAGCGAAGTTGATCGCTGACGAAAAATTGGCTTAGCCGTTAAAAAAAGTCTGTCATCAGGTTTTTTATTTATTTTGTTTATATTAAGAGCATCAGAACTCACAGTAAGTCTATCATCAGATTTTTTATTGTTATCATTAAGATCATCAGAGCTCACAGTAAGATAGGCATTTCTGCCGTTATCACTCACTTCACAATTATTTGTTTTTGAGGTACTCATATAGAGTATTCCTCAAGGGCACTTTGAGTTATTTTGTTTACGGTTGTTTTTGTTTTATTTTTGTTTTAGTTATTACTATCTATGTAAAAAAAATATTAGCAAAGCAAAAAAAGCTTATTTATCAAAGTTAATGTACAACGAATATTATGTACTACAAATATTTTTTTTGTATGGTTTTTTTTATTTAGTATGTATGTAAAAAAAAATTCCGCTAATACGTCTGTTCACTATGAAGGTACAACGAGAACTGAAATGCTAAATTTGGCAGTGAAAATGCTAAAAGGGGTATGTTGTGCACAAGTAAACATTGCGCAATGAGCAAAATAGTGCGCATTTACTTACCCTGATATTAAATCTAAGAAAACTGAAAAACTTTACTATCTTTTACATCAAATAGTGTGGACTTTTGCAAAATAAATGGTAATAAATCTGGAACTTCGAAACTACTGATTGGATTTATATGAAAAAACTTCGAAAAGGCAAAAAAATTTTTTTTGTCTAAAGTCAAATATCTGCTAAGTTATGATAGATACGAAAACACATCTAAGGACATTATTTCTTAAAAATGTTGAGCTTAGCTCAAAACGCTTTATCCCATAAAAATCCGATACTTTTTCTAAAAGTTACAGGCCTCAGAAGTTTTTTTAGTCCCATGTGGTCAACTTAGGCCCACTGTAACTCCTGTCTAGCTTAAAGGTCTCGTTAGCCGACTGTAGAAATCGTAGATGTAATGTAAATGTAAATGTAATGTAAATGTAAATGTTTGAACGCTTATAGAATGCTTAAAAACGTGTCATGTGTTTTCGACACACAAAAAACTTCCTTGTGCATACATACATACTTCGTGCCCAGCAAATACTCATTTTTGATTTTAAATTGCGAGTTATTTGAAGTCAAACGTAAAAGTTCATATATGTATAATATTTAAATTCATGGAATTCATTTTGATTGAAATTTATATGGATTGTGTGATCATACATACATATGTATGTATGCATTACTGCTTAAGTGCCAATCAGACTATAATACAAGTATTAATACTTTTGACAAAAATGCCTCCCTGATCTGATTTCTGTTTAAAAAATTTCAAAACACAATAACAACTCAACATGTCAGAGCTGCATTTTCCACAAAAGTATTAATACTTGTATTATAGTCTGAAATAGCTTTTATAAGTTAATATATAATATGCTTATAAAAGCATGGTAATGCTTCAATTAATCCAAGATTTCTTTAATAATTTCGCTGAAGCTATTATAATTTACTTTCTTTTGATGGCAAGTTTTATACTGTTGAAAAAAAGTAATAGAGTTTTTGAAATAAGACATCTTTTATAATGAAAATGTGCTTAGAAGTTTTAAAAATTATTATTATTTTATGTAAAAGAACTTAATTATAATAATTTTAATAGCAGCTGTAACGCTTAAGCCTCTAACCGTAATATTTGCATATAACTACAATTAGCAGAACAGATTTTCAATTTCATCGGAAACACGAAGTGTTTGACTCCTTAATTCCCAGGAATGCCTATGGTTTCAGTAGCACCTCAATCATATACAAACATTGTTATATATCCACTTTATCGTTTCATCCTTTTCTTATTAATGTTCGTACCTACAAATAATAATTAATTTTAATCACAAACACTATACATTTACATATGTATATTTTTGAACAAGAACACATATATATTACTTTTTGTTTGCTGGGTGTTTATCAGTTTAACAAATTCAAATAAAATGCGCAACAGCTGTTCGAAACATTGATGGGAGTTCAATATCTTCACATTATTTTTGATTGTGTACAAAAAGTACGAAAATGATTTAAATGGTATCAAATCATTATTTTATACTTACAAACAATGTTATGACTTTGATATTTAGTAAAATTACAATTTTACCTTGATATGTATACATACATACATTACAACGTATTATAATTATAAAAATATTTACAATTTTATTATCACTATAATTGTTATGATTAAACGCACATATTAAAATTTTTATTGGTATTATTAAATAAAATATGTTTTTTGTGCTCTTGTATGGATGTTTGTTCGCACAAATTTACTATATGTATGTTACATATTCATACATATACATATGTAGTATATTAACAAAAATATAAACAAATACGATTCGCAGACTGTGGTTAGATTTTATAAAGAAAAACACTTAATTCGAAAACTAAATTTATTAAATATGTCATGTACGTATACAAATTTAGCAACTCAAAAGTTTAAATTATCAAAGGAAACAAAAGTACCAAAATAGGGCTATTGTGCCACACTCTCATTCAATATACATACATCCCATCACTGTCTACAAGTGTCATGTAACGTCGTCATGAAATTCTATTTTCTACAGGTTCAGACCAAGGCAAATTCATTTCCAGGTAATATCAGGATTACAAAAACAATGAAAAAATACAACAATGAAAAAAAAACATGGGTTTTAGTTCATCCAAAACTTCAAAAATAGAATTTGTTTAACACAATAATAATAAAATTGATTCACATAAATTTGAAAATATTTCCCCACGGCAGCTACCACTAACAAAATTTGCAACGTTTAGCACTTCTCACAATTTTTTTTATAGTTTTTTTCATATTTTTAAATTTGTTTTCACAGAATTTATTTTAATAAAATATTTTTCATACTGAAATTTTTTAACATTTTCTTTTAATTTCTCTTTCGTAAAAAATTTTTGAAGTTTCTGATGAACTTTAATTTGAAAAAAATAGCTCAGCTGAATTTCCGCTACTACCTTGTGAATGTGCCTTGGGTTCAGACGTTACATTTACGTGACATTTCAGTCAGGTAAGCATTTGCATAGCTTTTCATGCAACAGATTCGATCAGCTGACACATTTACATTTACAGTTCTACATTTACAGTCGGGTAATTCTGCCTTAAGCCAGAAGACTGCCAAGACATGTGTTATAAAGTCTGAGTCTTCCTTTGTAGATGTTCGAAGTTTCATATAAATCCAATCAGTAGTTTAGAAGTTCCAGATTTATTACCATTTATTTTGAAAAAGTCGCCACTGTGCATCAGTTTCTGCAACTGAGTTTCAGTACTTTTGTGATATCGGCAATACCTCAATCCACATATTTTTAAAATAAACAATTTTTTTCACTTAAAAACCAAAATTAATTTTTAAGAACATTATACACATATGTGTACACTACTTGCAAGTAATTACTTACCCATGTAAATGCAGGGTTAAGTTATGTTTATGCAGCTCTTTTGTACATACATATGTACTTCGTTGCATATACATACGTGCAGCTGTATCAATTAATAACCCAGTTGGGCACGTATTTAAGACATCTTTGACGACGGGTACAATACAATGGTAAGTCGTAGAAGACGTATTGAAGACAACTCTATACAAATCGTCGACGAAATTTTCATACAAATGGCGGCGATGTCACACAAGACGAGATGAGCGACAATGTCGCTCAGATTGTCGTCAACACTGCTTTATTGAAGACAAAGCTTATATCACTGTCGCTCAGATTGTCCTCAACAAAGTCTTAGGTTAGGTTAGGTTAGGTTAGGTTAGGTAGGGGTGGCAGTAAGAAACCCGGACTCACTTAGACCGTTTTGGTCCATTGTGATACCAACTCTGCTTATGCGGAGTCCCCACCGTCGAACCAACCAGAGCTCTATATAAAGCTACTAATACGTTGAAGTTCATCACTAGCAACGTCAGAAAGTTCCCTGAACTCAAGAGCGCCCATTGTGGTCATTATCTTTTTTGCAAGTCGAGGACAGTGACAAAGAAAATGCTCTATGCTTTCCTTTTCATCAATATCCTGGCAGCTACGGCAGCAATCATTGTGTTCAACCAGTAGCCTTTGTGCATGCCTACCTGTGAGACAGTGTCCGGTTAACACGGACACTAGTATCGATATTTGTTTCCTATTCTTCAAAATTAAGTATTCAGTACCTTCCTTATTTAGGTGAGTCCATAACTATCTTGTGATCACGCAATCATTTCTTGTGACCCATCTTCTATTTGTTTCTTACACCAATCGTTTTCTTTTATATAACAAAAAAGTTAAAGTTCCCAACCCTGGAAACGCCATTTTGATATTTTTAATTTTTTTCATATTTTTAACAGCGATGCCAACTTGGTGCTTTTGGCACTATTTTTAGTGGTTTTTGAAGACTCAAAACGCCAAATTTTGAGCGTTAGTGCCAAACTAAGAAAAAGCACTGAGTAGTGCTTTTAAGAAATTTGTGTACGAGTATTTCTTAAAATTATTTTAATGAAAACTTGGTATATTTACATTTTCAGTGTAGAGCATACCTTTTTCGTCTGATATATTTCATTAAAGATGATAATATTGCCGAAATAGAGAATAGCTTAGAAAATATTATTAAACTTTAACCGTTTGAGTCTTGACTCGTTTTTTACGTTAGTGCTTTTTACGCTTTTTAGATCTCAAAATTACGCTTTGTGCTCTTTTTAAATTTTGATGTGCTTTTAGAACCAAAATAGTTGGCATCACTGATTTTTAATACAAATTTTATTCGTACTGAAATATAAAATAAGTTTATTTAATAAAAAATTAAAAAATTGTGTTATCTAGTTACTTTTATATGGCAAAATCAAGTTTATGTTTTCCAGCTCTGAAACCGTCTGCTCGATTTTGCTGATTTTCAATATCAATCTAAGTCGGACCATTTCTAACATACCAGCCCAAGAACGAAGTCTCTAGCTTTTCTGGGAGCTTCGGAAAACCGATTTCACGTACACCAGACGGACGGACAGGCGGACATCGCTTATTCGTCTTCCCTATTCATAAGGACGCATAATATATATATTTTATGGGTCGCATATGAATATTACGGAAATTACTCACGGAATGACAAACCTATATATACCCTTTTCCATTTTTGGTGAAGGGTATAAAAAGATACGGCATATTTACTGAATACATCGGATGTTTTCACTAAATATTTTAATTTAAATAAACAGTTCTCAAGATTTTGGGAAATATGTTTTTAAACTGCAAAATAAACTCTTTTTTCGCGAATACCTTGAAAACGCTTCTCAAGAAAAATAAACAATTGCCATATTCGTTTTCAGCAGCACCAATTAAGTTTAAAAAAATATGTAATTTTAGAGGTTGATTTTTTTGTGGCATCCAGCAGTAGTCAGCCATCATGGATATTTTCACTAAATATATCGGAACTTTTTAATTTTTTCTCCGATGATAACAATTTAACGCATCATAAGTTGGCTACAATATTTTATTCAAGATACAGTTTTAAGATAAATTCTAGAATTTTTTGTTTTGCTTAAGGGTGCAACTTAAAATACTGAATTTAAAAAATAAACTTAAAAACTTCAAATTTTTTTAAATCTAAGGGGCTGTAAATCAGTAAATTTTTATCTGATCGATACACTATAAATATGGGAAGATAAAAGAAAAACACATCTTTTCGACGGTGTACAATTTGTGTAATTTACATACATAAACAGTCCTCAAGATGTTTGGAAATATCTTTGTAAACTGCCAAAACAAACAAGTTTTTCGCGAATATCTCGAAAACTCTTCTTAAGAAAAATAAATTAATGCCATATTCGTGTTCAGCGACCCTGAATTAGCTAAGAAAATATCTAGTTTTTGAAGTTATGGCAAAAAGGGAAAAATTTTTTGCATAATGTTATTTGTGTGAACGGGTGATTTTTTTGTGGGGGTGGATTAAGGTGCTTAATAAGATTAAGATTTCATAAGTATATATGCCGACGGCAATACATGATTATTTTTCCTAATCCCGAAGGCAAAACATGATTATTATTTTTTTCAAATGCCGACGGCAAAACATGATTTTTTTTCAAATGCCGACGGCAATACATGATTATTTTTCCTAATGCCTACGGTAAGACATGAATATTATTTTTTTCAAATGACGACGGCAAAACATGATTATAGTTTTTATCAAATGCCGACGGGAAAATAATTTTTCATAATTCCGACGGGAAAGACGTAAAAGTTATTTCTAATGCTAATATAGGAGTTTAAGGCTGACCGTGATTTGGGTGGGTGGAGTTGTAGTTGTAATATATAATCGAAGGCTTTTATGGATGTGTCTGTCTGTCTGTTGTGCGAGGCTGTGATTGGCCGGGGGAGCGTGGTGTATTTGTGTAGATGGATTGAGTGTATGTGTGTATACCTGTCTGTTGGAATTTGTGTGAGGGTGTGATTGACAGGGGGCGGGGTGTAGTTGATCGACTGCGTGTATGCAGGTGTTGCAAGTCTGTAGGAATTTAAGGCTTATAGTGATTAGGGGTAGGTGAGGGTGTTGTACGAGTAATATGTATCCATGGGAATTTGTGGATGTGTCTGTCTGGGGGAATTTAAGCGAGGCTTAAATTAATTTTTTATTGTTTGCTTTTTTGCTTATTTTATATGAAAATGTTGTTGAATTTTTTAATTAAAAATATATTTTCATTTAAAATAAACCAATTTATTTTATTTTAAGAGCATATTTTTTCAGTTTTTTGTGCATATTTTCAAATTTTTAGTGCATATTGAATGCGCATAAAACACTTTTTTAGAGCATATTTTTGGTTTCCCTGGTTATTATAAAAAAATTAAATAATGCAGCATCACACGTACACAAAAGTTTCCATCACATTTTTCATTTTGCCTTTAATAATGTGATAGAAACTTTGTTCTACGCAATGATGAATATATCCTGCCTGACTTCCGATCAAATGAGCAGTTAATTGACTGGTAGTGTTCTTGTATGGTTGATTTTCTTGTTTCTGTCTATAACTTTTTATTTAATTTTTCATATTTGTATCTTTGACAATTCTTTTTGGATTTATAAGATCAAGTCTTGTTTTTAATTTTCTTTTATTGAACATCAAATACAACGGTGAAACTCCCGTACTAATGTGTATAGTATTCCTATAGTGGAATAAAAATCTACACAATACGCTGTTGTATTCAGTTAATGGTGCTTTAGCCAAACTACGCTTCAAAGCATTTTTAACAGTTTTTACTGTGTTTTCCGCTTGACCGTTTGTAGCGGGATGCCCAACTGACGTTGTAATTTGGTTAATACCATTCTTTTTTAAAAAAGATTTAAACTAGTTTGAGACAAAGGATGTTTCATTGAGCGAAAAGTTCGTAAGACCGCAATAACCGCGCGACTGGTGGTATTAGATCCCATGTATATACACTCAACTCACTTAAGGCCGTTTCACACTATAATACAAGTATTAATACTTTTGACGAAAATGCATCCCTAATCTAATTTCTGTTTCAAAAATTTCAAAACACAATAACAACTCAACATGTCAGAGTTGCTTTTTCCACAAAAGTATTAATACTTGTATTATAGTGTGAAACGGCCTTTACTGGTACTATCCACTACTATTAAGCAACAACGCTTTAAAAAAGGACCAAAAAAATCTATATGTAATCTTGACCAAACGCCATCGGATCTTGGCCATGGAATCACTTCCTGTTTAGGAGGGTTTGGGCGGGTCATAAGGCAAGCTTTACAAACTTTAACCACTTCCTCTAAGTCTTTGCTTTGATTAGGCCACCAGCAACATTATCGTGGCATAGCCTTCATTTTGATGATACCCATGTGTGAGGCGTGCAAAAATTTAACAACACCTTTAGTTAGTTCTTTTGGTATTACTACCCGATATCCCCAAAATATACAATTTGATTCTTCTTCTTCTTTTTGGGCCACCCCAGTTTAACAAATTGTTTTACTGAATTAATCTCCTATTATTTAGCTGGTGAGGCCTATCTCGTTTTATGTCAATAAAAACTAAATTTTTATTACATATTTATCCCGACGTTTCGTGAATTTTATGTTCACTTCTTCAGGGGATGTGTATATTTTATTAAACTTTAAAGAAATTAACATCAAAAGTGCTTAGAAAAAATATATACATAACAAGAATGTTAGAAAAACTTACTAGAATCGAGTTATATTATTATTGAAACATTAAAATAAAATGTATAAAAGTTTACTTTAACTAAAAATTACAATATTAAAAATGATGGCTTTTGCTGTTTTTAATTATCACACTGTAAATGGCGCTTAGGTTGTCAGTGTCTTCTTTTTTGTTCATTGTTTTCATTATTTTCTGCTGTATTCTTAAACTTTCAGTAGTATAACGTTTCTTTGTATTGTTTTCTACATTTAGAACTTTAATATTGTCAAAATCAGGTGCATGATTAGTTTCTATTATATGCTTTGATAAAGCAGTACTTTCTTTATTTTTATTTATGTCTGCTTTATGTTCTTTCATTCTTGTTGCTAGATTTCTTTTAGTTGTGCCAATATAAACAAGATCACAGCTGTTTGCGGTATCTCCTTTACATGGGATTTCATATACGACATTATTTTGTTGTAGTTTGTCAATTGGTGTTTTTGTGTTGGTGAAGATGGTACTTAATGTTTTATTAGCTTTATATGCTAAGACAGTATTGTTATTGTTTATTGCATATTGTATGTTTCTATTGTCTGTTAAGCCTGGTATATATTTGACGCTGTAGTAGTGTTTATTATCATTAGGGTTGCCATTTCTATTATTTTGTGGATGTTTGTGGGAGTTAATAAGGTTTTTAATTAAATATGGAGGGAAACTATTATCTATTAATAATTTAGTAATTTTTTGGATATTACGCATGTGAAATTGTTCGTCACTAATGCTCAATACTCTACGTATAAGATTTCTTGCCGTATTAATTATTTGAAACCTAGGTTTAGTTGCATTATAGTTAATAATTCTTCCTGATGAAGTATTTTTTGCGTACCAATCAAATAATATTTTATTGTCCAATCTGTGTAATGTGGTGTCGAGATACGATATTTTCCTTTCTTTTTCTATTTCTATAGTAAACTTAATCTTAGGATGATATCCATTTAATGAGTTCAAAATCTCGTTTTTGTGGTTTATGTTGATCACAGCCAAAATATCGTCTACGTATTTAGTTACGTATTTAATGTAAACGTTTTTGTTGTCTAACTCAGCTATTGCTTTGTCCAATAAATTGTCTAAAACGATGTCAGCAATAGTTGGTGATAGGGGATTCCCCATGGGCATACCAAAAATTTGGTTATATATGTTGTTGTTATGAACAAAATAATTGTTGTCGTAGAGGCAAAATTTAAGTATATCCAAAAACTTTGGTTTCGGTAGTACTGTGTGGTTTTTAATAGTATCCCATTTTTCCATAATAATATTAATGGCTGTGTGTGTGGGAATGTTTGTGAACAGGGAAATAACATCAAAGGAGACCAGAGAATCATTGGAGTCTATTTGTAGATGTAAATGATTCTCTGGTCTGACCAATTCGTTGACTCCATTTTTTAGACTGAATGCTTCATCACTTCCCTATTTTGAATGTAGGACAGGTGATGGAAAGATACTTAAATTCCTCATAGACACCTGTTCCAACAAAAATTATATATAGCCTTCACTGGCAAAACACCCTAAACCTAACCAGGATATTTTCTTCGCAGATTCAAAAGATAGCAAAACTAAGGTTTCACATCGCACCGAACTCAATCTTTTCGGACTTAGGGACAGATGATTCAAAGTTTTTATTCTACCAACACTAAAATCTTTTGACGCTATTATTGGTAACAATAGTTTAAAACAGCTAAAAGCAGTCATATTTACGTCAGATGACTATAAGCTAATAGAAAACAAAATTAAGGTTCCAATAAAACAACAAGTGTCGAAGAGTGTGCACAATATTGACATAAAAATAGAACATTTGACTCTAGACCAGAGGGCTATGATAAAATCATTGTTACACACGTTTCCAACCTTATTCGCTGATCCGGACAAAAAACTTACATACACAACAACAGTAGTTGGCGAGATTAGAACATCAACAGAATTTCCAATTTATACCAGATACTACCCTTATCCAATGTCACTTAAGAGGTAGAAGAACAGGTAAATACACTTCTCGAAGACGGAATAATTCGCCCATTACGCTCACCTCACAATTCACCTGTTTGGATTGTGAATAAAAAACCAGACTCTGCAGGAAATAAACAGTAAAGGTTAGTAATTGATTACAGAAAATTGAATTCGGTAACAATTAGCAACCGATATCCAATTCCTGAAATCAACGAGGTTCTTTCGCAATTGGGACGCAACAAATTTATCTTTCTGATATACTTAAAAAGCGGGATTTACTCGCCTTCCTTTCGCGTTAAAAAATGCCCCTGCGATTTTGCAACGCGCGTTAGACGACATTTTGCGAATGCATATAGGCAAAATTTGTTACGTCTACATTGATGATATCAACATCTTTAGCAAAACCGAGGAAGAGCACGAAAATAATTTAGAAACCATTTTCAGAGTACTACAGGACGCAAATAAGAAAATTCAATTAGACAAGTGTAAGTTTTTTTTCGAGAGAAGTTGAATTCTTAGGATTTATTGTAACAGATGAGGGAGTCAAAGCGCACCCAGCGAAAGTGAAAGCAATAGAAAATGTTCCTATTCCTAAGACCCTCAAGGAACTCAGATCATTCTTGGGAATGTCTGGATTTTACAGACGTTTCATTAAGGATTACGCTAAGTTGGCAAAGCCACTCACCCTAATTTTAAGAGGGGAGGAGGGACGACTGTCCAAGCGATTATCTGCAAAGAAGGAAATATCTCTTAACAATAGTGCAATAGAAGCTTTTAATAAAATTAAAAGAACCCTTACGCAGACTTCCAAAAAGAATTTCACTTGACAACGGATGCTTCCAATTATGCAATAGGTGCGGTATTGGAACAAGAAGGAAAACCTATCATATTTATTTCGAGGACACTCTCAAAAAGCGAGGAACACTATGCGACTAACGAGAAGGAGATGCTCGCTATCGTGTGGGCCTTAAAAACTTTTCGAGGGTATCTATACGGTTCATCCGACATCAAAATATTTACAGACCATCAACCACTGACTCATGCACTAAGGAATAGGAACTGCAATAGCAAATTAAAAAGATGGAAAGCCATAGTGGGGGAATATAACTACGAACTTAAATACAAACCGGGTAAGACGAATGTCGTAGCAGACACGTTGTCTAGGATTCCACTAAGCAAACTACAGGTAAACTCACTGACAGCAACACAACATAGCGACGAAAGTTCTTCACAAAACCTAATACCATATACAGACGTACCAGTTAACGTATTCAAAAATTAACTATTTCTTTCAATCGGAAATACAGCCTCCTATCAATTCAAAATTATTTTTCCTACCTATCATAGACACATTATAATCGAGCCTCAATTTAATGAAGAAAATCTTGTAAAGATCTTAAAGCGATACCTAAACCCTTCGGTAACAAATGGAATTTTTACTGACGATCCTATCTTAGGAAAAATTCAATCCGTATATCCTTTACACTTTATCCACTACAGGACATGGTATGCTAGGAGAGTTGTGGAAGACTTAACGGAAGAAGCACAACAAGAAGCTATAATAATTCAAGAACACAATAGAGCCCATAGAAATTCAATTGAAAATAGAGCACAGCTATGAGAAAAATATTACTTTCCCCAAATGAACGCAAAAGTTAGGAAAATAGTAAAACAATGTAAAATATGTCAAGAAAATAAATATGAAAGACACCACCCAATAACACCTGTTCTCCGCACTACTCCAATTCCCGTGTATCCAGGACATATTGTACATATTGACATTTACCATAGCAATAATAAAGTTATATTGGCCGCCATAGACAAATTTGCGAAATACGCACAAGCAAAACTTTTAAACTCGAGAGCAATAGAAGACGTAAGGCTACCTTTACAAGAATTATTAATATCCTTTGGCATCCCTAAAAAAGTTGTGATAGACAACGAGAAATCCTTGAATTCGGCTCCTATAACGTTTATGCTTGAAAACCAATACGGAATAGAAATATTTAGAACAACCCCATACACAAGTACCATTAACGGACAAGTAGAACGCTTCCATTCCACTCTGTCTGAAATCATGCGATGTGTAAAAGCTGAAAAGACTCATCGAAATGTTGAGGAATTGCTTTTTAGATCAATATACAAATACAACAATTCAATACACTCGACAATTAAGAAGAAACCGATAGAAGCATTTTTTGGACGAACCGTGTGTACTGACCCAGAACAAATAGAAAAGGACAGGATAGACAATGTGACAAAACTTATAGACAAATAAAATAAATACCTCGAGTTCCATAATAAAAAAAGAACACCTTTCCCTAGTTATAACCCAAATAACATCGTATACGTAAAAATAAATAAAAGATTAGTTAACAAATTGACTCCTAGATATAGAGAAGAGTTAGTAAAAGAAGACAAAGGAGGAACAATTCTCACAGACTCCGGAAAAATTGTTCACAAATCTCATATAAGAAAGGATAATAAATAAAATAATAAACCAATAACAAATTATAAAAAAGATAATAACAATAATAACAGAAACAATAGCCAAGAGGAAAATATACTTAGTCAAAAAGATATTAGATAAAAAAATTTGAAAAATAAGATTTGTAAAACTTAAAGCTTTTGTAGAATTTGTCAGTACAGATGTTCAAACTTAAGATATAGAAATAAGGAATACACATTAGAATATAGAATTTATAAAATTGCGTTCGAATCGACTAATATGCCATAGGTATACATTTCTAACCGCTTTTAAAATACAATGTAAGGAATTAAAATATTATAATGTCGATCAATATGCCATAGGCGTACGACCTACTAAAAATTAAGAACACAGAAGAATATTATGTTAATATTTTTTTTTGTAGTGCATGTTTTTATTTATTGTATCTTCAAATATGAACTAACAATAAGTGTTCAAATCTTAAATCTTAAAAAAAAAAAATTTTATTATGCCCGACCAATGTCGGACATAAGTTTAGTGGTAGTTATTAATAATACATAAGTAGTGATTAGTAACAAAAAGAAAAAGGTGTTTTCAAGCAGCTTCATCATCTGGAATGTTTAATATTAGGGCCCGTGTATCTCTCTTTTTTAATCGGATGTGTCCAGTAAAGTTCAAAATATTACGAGCAAGCGGATTAGGATGTGATTCGAGTTTTGTTAGATATTTGCCTGCGTATTTTGCAATTTCTTCAGTCACTAGTGGCATATTCAAATCACGATGTATATTTGAATTTTTGATGTACCATTGGAGCCGATGTTATCATGCGCAAAATTTTGTTTTGCCTGCGTTGAATTTTCTCTACATTTGAAGCTGAAGCAGTGCCGCATAGTTGAATTCCGTAGCACCATATTGGCTTTAAGAGCGACTTGTATATTAAAAGTTTACAGTCTAGGCTAAGTGTAGAATTTCGACCAATCAGCCAATGTACCTGAGTTAATTTAAGTTTCATTTGAGTTAACTTAGAGTCAATGTGGTGTTTCCATGTAAGTCGTCGATCAAGGTGTATACCAAGATATTTCACATGTGAATGTTGAGAAACAACTTGATTGTTAATCCGAATGGGGGAACAAGTATCTCTTCGTAAAGTAAATGTTACTTGAACACACTTTTGTTCATTTACCTTGATTCTCCATAAGTTTAACCAAAGCTCCATCTGGCTAATGTGTTCCTGGAGTTTTCGGGCTGCCTCATCAGGGTTTTCATGCATACTAAGGCAGGCTGTATCGTCGGCAAATGTGGAAGTATGAATACTACTGCTCACAGGCATATCACAAGTATAAATTAAATATAAAACTGGTCCCAGTATACTCCCCTGTGGCACACCAGATGAAATTGTTTCAGGCCTACTTGTAAAGTCTCCTTCCGCAACAGTGAACTTGCGGGAAATAATGTAACTTTCCAAAAGATTTAAAATGTTTATTGGTAAGTAAGTCTTCAATTTTAAAATTAGGCCTTCATGCCACACTTTATCAAATGCCTGGGAAACGTCAATAAACAGCGCAGAACAATACTTTTTTTCCTCAAAAGTTTTTCTTATAAATTGAACCAATCTGTGAGTTTGTTCAATGGTGCTATGCTGACATCTAAAACCAAATTGATGGTCTGGTATGCACCCACTACTAATTAGAATTGGGGACAATTTTGTTTTGAGCAGTTTTTCGAAAAGCTTTGACATTGTAGATAGTAGACTTATTGGCCTATATGACTCAGCCTTGGTTATATCTTTGCCCGGCTTTGGAATCATTTTAACCTTGGCAAGTTTCCAGTTGTGTGGATAATACTCCAGTCGTAAAATAGCATTAAATATGAATAACAGGATTCTCATTGCAATACGAGGCAAGTTCATCAGCATCTGATTACTAATTCCATCAATACCCGGAGCTTTCTTCGGGTTGAGTTCGGCAATTAATTTTTGTAAATCACGCGTCTTAAACTTTATGTGTTGAGGGGGTAGAGCGACTATATTCGGCAAATCAGCAACACCAGTACATATATTTGGCGTAAAAACGGATTTTAAGTGCTCAGAAAATATTTTACCTTTTTCAGTATCGCTTCTTGCCCAACCTCCGGTAGATGTGCGTAGAGGTGGCTTATACTCAACGGGTGTTTTAAGCTTTCTGGCAGCGCGCCACAAAGAGTAATTAGACGCAGGTGTGACATCAAGACCCTCCAGATAATTTTTAAGAGATGCAATTTTTTCTGATGCAAGCAACTCTTGGAGTCGTTTAGTGCACTCTTTAAATCTGATTTTAGTTTGTGGTGATCTGTGCTGTTGCCATTCCCTTCTAGCCCTTCTTTTTTCACGTACGAGACGTTCAATGTCTGTAGAATAAATTTTATTAAACCCAATCTGCGGATGGGAGATAGTGGCATGTTCAGCAGCCTGTTTAATATTCTCGCTGAGATTGGCAATGTTCGATTCAATATCATCGGGTGTTCTAAGCGTAATGTTTTCCGTACAATGACTGCTGAGATATTTTTTGAACCCCAGCCAATTAACACGATTGATCATCTTCACATATGGGTCAGGTAAGTTACTTCTTAATGGGCTACAAATTGTAATTATCGTCGGGGAGTGATCGGACGAGAGATCAAGAGAAGCTTGAACTTGAATTAAATCCCTAGAGATATTTTCTATGACGCCAAAATCTATAACATCCGGAATTTTTTGTATGTCAGTAGGCCAATAAGTGGGCTCCCCACTCGAAATGACATCCAAGCCCATTTTTGAAATAGTGTTGAACAATGCTCGACCTCTGGGTGTAACAAGGCGCGAACCCCAGAACGTATGTTTCGCATTGTAGTCTCCAGCTGCTACAAGAGATTTGTAGAAATCCTCATATTGATTCTCAGTGATTGAAAATCTGGGAGGGGAGTAAATTGATAATATAACGAAATTTGAACAAAAACTTTCAATGCCAATATTTGTTGCTTGTAGGTATTCTTCACAAATGTTATCAAGAACATAGTGCTTGAGTCTTGACTTTATTAGAATTGCTGATCCACCGCAAGCCCTTCCTCTAGGGTCCTTTGTATCATATATAGTGTAGCCATAAATTTTAAAAAGACTTCTCGAAGTCAAATGAGTCTCAGATACTATCATTATATCAATATTTTTCTCCGTGAGGAAGTGCTCAAGTTCATTTTTATGTTGGCGAATGCCGTTTGCGTTCCAGAAACATATTGTTAACGTGTTCATGGCTTATTAAGTATTGCTTGAAGCAGAGTATTCTGCATTCGCAACATTTCTTGCATCATGCTAGTCATATTTGTTGTAAAATTGTTTATAGTTTGCACAAGATTTTCAATAGTGGCTTCAAGGCGATTAAAATTAAAGTTTGAGTTTGTATTTGTTGAATTATTTTGCGGTGAAACATTTTGTGTCGGAATAGAACTAGCCTTAGCAGCATCTGCATACGATACACGGGAAGTAACTGGCTGGCTCATTTGCGGAAAAGTGGCAGAGTAAGCGTTTGCTGATTGAGCTGGAGCTAATTTAGGTTTTTGCACCATAGTCTTCTTTAAGAGTACACAGGACAACCTCTGTAGTTAGCGGTGTGATTACCTCCACAATTACTGCATTTTTTATCAATTTGATCTTTTGGTTTGTTGCAGCTAGCGGTGCCGTGTAATTCGCCGCACACAACACAAACAGAGGGTAAATTGCAGTATGTTTTTGTATGGCCATATTCTTGGCAATTATGGCACTGTACAGGACCTGAACGCTTATGTGGCTCTTCAACTGTGATTTTTCGTTACAAGAGGTATTTTAAATTATAAATTGGATGCGTCTCATTTTTTTTTTCAATTTTATATCATTAGGCTCAAGTTCAACACGAAATAGGGGTTGGGGAATCTTTTCTCTATTTATTATATTGGACACATTTTTTACCTTGAACCCCTGGAGGACGAGTGCATCTCTTATTTCTTCGGGGACAACATAAGAATCTATGCCCTTCAATACGATCTGCATGCCTTTAGCGCTCTTAAGCTGGTATGTGTAGAAGCTTGTTTTACTTTTTTCAAATTCAGCAACCATTTTGCGGAAATCTTTTTCGTCATAAATTTGGATTTTAGTTTCATAGATGTTGCCACGTTTTATTGGAACAATGTGAAATTTATTCTCACCAATGACCGAAATTAATTTTTTAATAAGGGCATTTGAATTTTTTTGTCTCAAATAG
The DNA here is from genome assembly GCA_944452675.1 of Tachina lurida. Taxonomy (NCBI): domain Eukaryota; kingdom Metazoa; phylum Arthropoda; class Insecta; order Diptera; family Tachinidae; genus Tachina; species Tachina lurida. The sequence goes on from OX101754.1 coordinate 56,746,432, forward strand.
ATTGGTGGCGGCTTGGATGTTTTGTTCGAGGATACCTCGGGTTTGTCGTTGTCATCTTGAAAAATTTTAAAGCGGTTTTGGCGATTAGTTGAGGCTGCGCTGTTATCCCTAGACACTTTTGGAGCAGATGAGATTTTTGAAGAATTCGGGCTTCGCCCACGCTTTACTATGGTTATATATCTGTCCATTCCAACTTGTACCTTGAGTTTCGAGCCGCTCTTATCTGTAGTGATAACTTTGTTAGGTGATGAACACGAGCCTGAAGGGGATGATATTACTGACTTATATGAAGAAGTACTGGGCAACTGTAATGTTAATGCATCATTACTATTTGGCATTGGACAAAGCGAAGTTGATCGCTGACGAAAAATTGGCGTTGCCGTTAACAAAAGATTTTCATCAGATTTATTTTTTATATTTTTTTCATTCAGAGTTTCAGAACTCACAGTAAAATAAGCATTTCTGCCGTTAGAACTCACTTCAAAGTCTTTTGTATTTGAGGAATTCATACAAATAATTCCTCAAGGGTTATTCCTTTGTGTGTTTTTTTTTATTTCGGTATTTTTTGTTTTTTTTATTTATGATTGTTTGTTTGACTTTGAGGTATTCCTCAATATCACTTTGTTTAAGTTTTTTTTTGCGGTTTTTTTGTTTTTGTTATTTTTACTATGTACAAAATATTAGCAAAGCATAAAGCTTATTTATTAAAGACAGTATGTATGTACCTATTACGAATAATATGTACTACTAATATTTTTTTTGTATAATTTTTGTTTGTTTGGTAAGTAAGTAAAATTCCGCTATTCGACTGTTCGCTATGAAGGTACCACGAGAACTGGTGAGTTAATATATGTTAATATAATAAAAGAATAGTGAATTGAAAGAAAATATAATTACAGAATTTAGATGAAAATGATAACACAAATAATTATAAACAAACAATTAATTGAGAAAATAAATGAACAAAATGTAAAAATGAACCAGATAACAAAAATCGTTAGAGATAATCGTGTGTGTTCTGGCTTTCACATCGTTTTCACATGTTTTCTTGTGAGTTCGGATGTTAAAACACATGCTACGCCTGTTTAAGTTGAAATTTAGAAAATAAAAATTAAGAGTATGTGTTATAGCATCCGAATTTAGAAGAAAACAATTTAAAAATTTACGATTTAAAACTTTTAGATTTTTTCGTTTTCGATTTTGAACAAAAAACTCGTATTCTTTTCACTTGTTAACAGTCTTGTGAAAATAATACGAGTTTTTTGCTCAAAAGTGAAAACGAAAAAATCTAAAAGTTTGAAATCGTCCATTTCCAAATTGTTTTCTTCTAAATTCGGATGCTATAACACATACTATTAATTTGTATTTTCTAAATTTCAACTTAAACGGGCGTATCATGTGTTTTAACATCCGAACTCACAAGAAAACATGTGAAAACGATGTGGAAGCCAGAACATACACGAATATAAAATTAGAATTAAGTCTAAAAACTAAATACACTAGTTTACACTGAAAATGTACACTTGACGAGAGGTGATTTTCCTTATGTATTTTCTTCCGCTGAATTAAAAAATCAATGTTAAATTTTTTTATGGACCAGTTTTTGAGATATTGTGATTTTTTCAGTTTTTCGTCCTTTTTCCACTTGACCCATATATCTCGAGCTAGAACTGTCCGATTGGGTCGTTCTTGGTATTCAAATGAAAGGTATTGAGTTGACAAATAAATATGTATAATCGGATCTTTAATTGGTATAGCGGTTCAAAATATATCGATGAAAATAGGGCACATTTTCAAAAAAATCATATTTTACAGTGATTATATGCTGACAGAAAAGTACAAATGGTTAAGAAAATTTCTGTACGTAAAGATAATACTTTTACGTAAGAACTAAGACCAACCAAAAGAAAATCGACCGAAAAATTACAAAGTTATAAGCAATAATAATTAATAATTAAATAATTACAGAATAAAATAATAATAAAATAAATAAAAATTAAAAAATTCCGTAAAATATACTCGTATGCTAGCAGTTAATTGTGAATAAATTCAGAATTAATGAAATGATTTTTAACAAATTTGGCTCGTATTATTTATAACATATGAATGTATCACAATTAGTAATAAAATATAAAATTTTCTTCAGTTTAAAATTTTAATGAGTCTTTTAAGAAACAAACGATTTTCTAAATTCTTTAAAAAAAAATTATTTTTTTGTATAAAACTTTTCTTAAAGGTCAATTTGATTCCTAGCCTTCTGTGTAATTTTTTATTGAATCGAAGAACTGGTTCTCGATTTAATGCCAATTATGCGATACAGCATCCTCTTTTTTTATAACGGAAAATCTCGAGATACAGGGTCAATTCAAAAAAACTAATTTAAAGGGTTTGATAACAGTACTAAGTATATACAAATTTACAATGAAACCTTTGACCTTACATAATAAATTTAATTTTGTTGACCTGTGTTATTTGTTATTTTTATCTATTTTTACTTTGGATTTATTCAATCCATTGCTTATAGCTATGTAATTTTTCGGTCGATTTTCTTCTGGTTGGTCTTAGTTCTTACGTAAAAGTATTATCTTTACGTAAATGAACAGAAACTAGACATTTTTTTAACGATTTGTACTTTTCTGTTAGCATATAATCACTGTAAAATATGATTTTTTTGAAAACGTGCCCTATTTTTATCGATATATTTTGAACCGCTATACCAATTAAAGATCCGATTATACAGTGACTCACAGCTTATTTGATGCAGCCAAAAAAAAAAATATTAAAACATGAAATATTTTTTATGGTATTTCAATTAAAGAAAAAAATCGTATATATTTTATGTAGTTAGATTACATGTTTTATTTAATAACAAAAATTAACAAAAAAAAAATTTCTTCATAAGAAAGATATAGCAAATTAAATAATTCAGTTACAGTTTTGAGGTGCAATTTGGTTTTAGAAGTCAGCATAGCACCATTGAACAAACTCACAGATTAGTTCAATTTATAAGAAGAACTTTTGAGGGAAAAAAGTATTGTTCTGCGCTGTTTATTGACATTTCCCAGGCATTTGATAAAGTGTGGCATGAAGGCCTTATTTTAAAATTGAAGAATTACTTACCAATAAACATTTTAAATCTTTTGGAAAGTTACATTATTTCCCGTAAGTTCACTGTTGCGGAAGGAGACTTTACAAGTAGGCCTGAAACAATTTCATCTGGTGTGCCACAGGGGAGTATACTGGGACCAGTTTTATATTTAATTTATACTTGTGATATGCCTGTGAGCAGTAGTATCCATACTTCCACATTTGCCGACGATACAGCCTGCCTTAGTATGCATGAAAACCCTGATGAGGCATCCCGCAAACTCCAGGAACACATTAGCCAGATGGAGCTTTGGTTAAACTTATGGAGAATCAAGGTAAATGAACAAAAGTGTGTTCAAGTAACATTTACTTTACGAAGAGATACTTGTTCCCCCATTCGGATTAACAATCAAGTTGTTTCTCAACATTCACATGTGAAATATCTTGGTATACACCTTGATCGACGACTTACATGGAAACACCACATTGATTCTAAGTTAACTCAAATGAAACTTAAACTAACTCAGGTACATTGGCTGATTGGTCGAAATTCAACACTTAGCCTAGACTGTAAACTTTTAATATACAAGTCGCTTTTAAAGCCAATATGGTGCTAAGGAATTCAACTATGGGGCACTGCTTCAGCTTCAAATGTAGAGAAAATTCAACGCAGGCAAAATAAAATTTTACGCATGATAACATCGGCTCCATGGTACATCAAAAATTCAAATATACATCGTGATTTGAATATGCCACTAGTGACTGAAGAAATTGCAAAATACGCTGGCAAATATTTAACAAAACTCGAGTCACATCCTAATCCGCTTGACCGTAATATTTTGAACTTTACTGGACACATCCGCCTAAAAAAGAGGGACACAATGGCTCTTATTCACAGCACTCCAGATGGGACTTCTTGAAAATACTTTTATTTTTTTTTTCCTTTTGATTATCACTACTTACATATGTATTATATATAACTACTACTAAGCTTATGTCCGACATTGGTCGGGCCTAATTATATTTTTTAGATTTAAGATTTGAATACTTATTGTTAGTTCATATATGAAGATACAATAAATAAAAATTCATGCATTAAAAAAAAAAAAAAAAAAAAAAGTTTTGAGGTCACAGCTTAAATGATGCACTAAATTAAAAGTCTTAAAAAAACATAAACACATTAATATTTCTATTTCATTATTACGGCTAATACTTAGTGGGGTATCCCTTTTGGTTCAGAACAGCTTTTAATCGGGAATTCATAGATTCTACCAGTTTTGCTGTATAATCGGAACTAAATTTATGCCATTCCTCTTGCAAATCCCGTTTCAGATCAGAAATATTAGAAACATTGTGGTTTCTTATTTTATTTTCTAGCACTGACCACAAATTCTCAATAACGTTGAGATCTGGACTCTGTGCAGGTGTCTGTACTACATGTGGGCAGTTCCAAATAAGCCAAGTTTTTACAATACCAGACGTATGCTTGGGATCGTTGTCTTGGTAGAAACTAAACGAATCCCTAATGCCAGATTTTAGCAGATCCAGATACATCTTTTTGTCCATGTTTCCTTCAATAAATGTTAAATTTCATACGCCTGAATAGGACATGCAACCCCATACCATCACACTGCCTCCGCCGTGTTTTACTGTAGAGCGCAAATTACATGTTTGAAGCGCGGTGTTTGGTTTTCTCCAAACTCAGGACTTCCCATCAGACCTGAAAAGGTTAAATTTACTTTCGTCCGCAAAAACAACGGACTTCCAGAACGAAATATCTTTGTTCATATGTTGTCTGCAAAACTCTATTCTTCGTTTTCTATTACGAGCATTAAAAAAATTTTCTTCGCGCAGAACTCTGCGAACAGTTTTAGGGTTACAAACCTTGCCTAAGTATTTTTCGACCTCGTTCGTTAATTTTGGAGCGGTTAAATCTGTTTTTTCTTTAGCTTTACGAACAATCCACCTCTTATCTGCATCATTAAAAATTTTATTTGGCGCAGATCTGCCCTTATCTTCTATCCTATTTTCGTGCCGAAACCTTTCTATAATGTGCTGGACAGTTGAAGAACTAATAGCAACAATTTCTGCAATTTTTCGTTGGCTTTTGCCCTCTTTATAATGACGAATAACGTCCTCTAATGAGGTCCGTTTTCCCATTTTCAAACAATTTATATTTTTTCAACTTTTCTTTAAAAATTTTTTTTAGAATGACTTCAGACGCTAAGCTAAACAGAAAAAAAAATACATTTCACCGTTATTTCATTCTCAGAAAAAATATAAAACACACTGCATCATTTAAGCTGTGTCGATATTTTTTCAGCAAGCTTTGTTTTTGTTATTGTTTTTTGGTAAACAATACATACATACATATCTGATTACAAGACGTATAAATTTGTTTTGTTAAATTTAATAAGCAACGAGTAATTTTCGTTTTTCTAAAAAAGTATTGCCTGCATCAAATAAGCTGTGAGTCACTGTACATATTTATTTGTTAACTCAATACCTTTCATTTGAAACATGAACATGTACATATTTATTTGTTAACTCAATACCTTTCATTTGAAAGGTTTGACCCAATCGGACAGTTCTAGCTCGAGATATGATGGGTCAAGTGAAAAAAGGTCGAAAAACTGAAAAAACCACAATATCTCAAAAACTGGTCCATAAAAAAAAATTAACATTGATTTTCGAATTCAGCGGAAGAAAATACATAAGGAATTTAATATCTCATCAAATGTACATGAAAAAAAATTTTATTTTGTAAGCTAGTGATATCAATTGCAATTAATCAAGGAAGAATTAATTATTGAGTATTGAATATGCCTGAACTGGGCCAAATCTAATATTGTAAATTCATTCATATTATCTAATTTACAGATAAGAACTATTGAAAAACTTGTCAACCATAAAAGTATACCATATATAAATATAGAGGAAGAATTAGAATTTACAGACATTAATATAGACGTATGTAAATGGCTCCATGATCGTTTACATCTTAAGTCTACCCACTACAAAAGAAGAAGAATGTGAAACGCTTATTTTGAAATCTGTTAAAAATAATAATAAAATAATTAAAATAGAATATGATAGAATCCTAAAATGTAAGAAAGAAGTTTTAGGAATTAAATCTAAATGTAAGACATATAACAAAAAAACAATCTGTAATGAAAAGAATTTAGTAGAATTCAGCAACGCTGACCATGTAAGTGATTACGAAGAAATACAGCCTGGTTTACTATTTCTTACTGAGTACAATGATAGCGTATTGATTGATAACCAGCCGATTTCACTAACGGGCACATTCATATTATAAAGCATCATAATTCGCCTATAGCATTACACGATAGTGTTTTATGTGCAAGAGACAACGTATCTAGAACCATTGCCAGGTATCTTACAGCAGATAACAGCTAAAGATCAGTTGGAAGAAATTTTATCCTTCGAGATGATTAAAGATCTTGAGTACACAAAACAGAAATAGAATTTCAAAAATTAATCTGATCAATAAAATTGGTTTCACCGTTAATACCAGTTTTACGATAATTATTATTATTTTGATCCTCATACTATTGGCAAAGTTTTGGAAAAATAAAACAAAACAAAAACAAGTTGAACAGCCTGAAGACAGTAACACCTAAACCCATGCAGACAGGGACGTCAGCACTTGAGAAGAGAGGAGTTAACACCCCAAATGTTGCAATTCCACAACAAACAGTTTTGTTCATCGAAAATAATTAATTTCCTGATATTTAATTTTCTGACACTATCTTTCTTATTAACCAACGAGTTCATCAACATTTATTAAACTAATTTTTTGTTGATTCTTGCGTCTACAATACTTTAAATATTTTAAATGGAATACCAGCAAAAAATTAAATTGTTGTTGCATCGGCAAATTAAGGCTAAAAGCATAGCCCGGCAAGAAATTTTAAAAAAGGTAATCGGGTTTGGAATTACGCATTTTTTGTGGAAGCTGTTCCTTACTGGATTACCAACTTAATGATTTTAACAAGGCGTGAGACTAAAATAATCGATTCTTGAGAAGTACTTACTTTTTTTATTTGGCAACTTGTTCACGTAATCTATTTCATCTAAAAAAATATTCTTCTCATTTAGCAACTTGTACATAATTTTTTTTAAATTTTAGGTAATGTGATTTGTAAGCGAGTAATGAAATTTGGTAATCAGAAAAGTAAGTCATTATATGGCAAGTAGTTCTTATGGTAATGTGATTTTTTGCTGAGAGGTAACATTATTTTTAAGTTTTAGCTTTTAAGTTCAGTCTCTGTTTGTAATCAATAAGAAGAAGTTGACTAAATAAAGAAAAAAAAAGAAAAAATAAAAAAATATTTTATTTTTTTTATGGGAGAATAATAAAAAATCCTTTAACTTATACATAAGTACATACATACATACAGACGTACATATACATATCGTCATGTGAGAACTTAAGTGTCCAATACGCCATTATAAACTATTGGATATTGGACACTTAAGTTCTCACATGACGATATACATATGTACGCATGTACAAATAAAGTATTGTATTAAAGAATGCACGTGTTCATGATACATATATAAAAATGTAGGTACATGCTTATGTATATAGATTCAAATGTAAAAGTAAATAGAAAGTCGTTTGCTAATGTTGTTATGTACATATGTAGTAGGAATTATGTAAATAAGTAAATAAGCGCTTGATAAAGAGCATGGATTTGTTATATGTAAATATGTACACTAGGGATGCCAAACGGGAAATCCCGAACCCGGAAATCCCGGGATTTAGCAAATCCCGAATCCCGGGTTTTGCAAAATTCAATCCCTGGATTTAATTTTCGGAATTTCTTAGCAATTTTTATGTAAAAAACTTTATAAATTCAAATTTTCAAAATTATTTTTTTATTTACTTAGACCGTTTAGGTAGTTTTTGACACAAACCTAAGATCAAATCTATTTAAATTAGATGGGTTTGATAAATAGTTTTAGTCAAAAACGACCTACTGAATGAGTTCGACTCAATTATAGTTTTATTCCAGTTGCAGAGTAAAAGGCCAGGACACTAATAAACCATACTTTACTTAGCGAACGTATGAATACATATGTATCTGTTGAACTTGTAGAAAACAACCTATGTATGAATTTAAAATTTTTCAGTAGAGCAAAAATACTGTTCAAGTGCTCAGGCAAACTTTTAGTGCCTATAAAAATGTGATCGTTAGACGTAATTAATTGAATTTGATTAGAATAGTGTATACATTTCTTTTAATTTTTCTACATGTTCAGTTTTATTATCGTTGTCATAGTCGTAACGAAATCGTATGTATTTATACATACATACATACATATGTATTTAACAAAAATGAAAGTGAATCTAAAAATTTTCGTAAGCCAACTTAAGCGGTAGTGCTAAAAGTCCACAGCTACATTCGTTTTGGTTTACATTATAGTAAAACATTTATATTGAAAACAATATAATTAACAATATATTATTATATTATTGTTTTCACTATAAATTCTCTAACATCAAATGTGATTAATCAACTTAAAAATGATGAGAAAAATTCTTTTGAATTTTATTTCATACTCGTATTAGAAAATTTTTCACTTTAAAGACAATTGTGGAATGATAAATTTTGAACATAAAACCTTTTATAGTGCATTAAATTGTTATTAAAGTAATATTTATTTAAAAAAATAATTTATTTTACGAAAAAAATTTGATCCCTAAATCCACAAAATCCCGTGATCCCGAAAAATCCCTGGATCCCGAAAATCCCGAGATCTCGATCCCAGAGAAAAAAACAGCTTAAAATTAATAAAAACCATATCGAATTAATAAGAAACATTAACGAAAGTCTAGTCGTGTTGAAATTTCTTTTTTCAATATAGAAAAATATTAATTTACAGTATTAATTTATTAATTTTATTTATTTTTGAGTATCTGAATATACATTTTCTATTATGTATATTGAAAATTATTGAATTAATGTTACGCATTCTGAGTGTATGTATTTCAAAGTAAGCAGGATTGTTTGAGCTCGATTTGGTTATTTTGTTTTCTCAATACATTTAGTAAAAAAAATACTAGAGATTTGACGAGGTACCTGCATGGACCGGTGATAAGCAATCAGCCAGTGAAAATTCGCAGACTGATTTTCTTAACGATGAATTTAATTAAACTTAGTTTTTTCAATATACATACATATGTACATATTTTTGAAAATGAAATTAATCAGGGACCAAAAATAGTAATTATACTTGAGTGTAAAAAAAGCAACTACATACATGCAAGGAAACATGAACAACGTGGCCAATCAAATCAGACCATTTTAATTGTTCTTAACTAGACTTTTCTAAACGCCAATGATATTAAAATTTTAATTTTTATTTTTTAAGCAGAAATAATTGTTATTTCACAGAGAAAAAACTGCCTCATAGAATCAAGAAGATTTTCTCTATGAAACGTTTTTAGGCTAAGGGGTATCCCAGCAGAAAGAAGCGAAGATTTTTTCATAGAGATTCCTTATTGTTTTTATGTGGTAAATCTTATTAATTTTATCAAGAAGAAACCCACATATCAAGAAGAAATCTTATTATTCACAACTTTTTTTTACTCAATTTGCGTTATTTTTGGCACAAAAAAAAATACATAGAGAAAAACTTCTTGATTCTATTAGGTTTTCTTATAAATTGTACGGATTTCTTATTGATTTTATTAGGTTGCCTTATTAATTTTTTTAAAAAGGTTTTCTTCTTGATTTTATTACGTTGCATTATTGATTTTTTCAATATGGTTTTCTTCTTGATTTTAGTAGGTTCCTATATGATTATGCGTAAGGCATCTTATTGATTTTTTTAAAAGTAAATCTTTTTTTTATGTGGTGTCTTGTTATTTCGTTTTTATAAATAGACATAGAGACAATTTTTTGTTCATGATCTTTTTAATTTTTGTATGTATAAGCATGTTTGTACAATTATTTCAATGGTTGTTCAGGCTGCTTGTTAGCATATTGGTTAGAGTGCTTGTCTATCAGGTAGAAGTTTGCTGGTTCAATACTTGGTGAGTAAGTTAGTTAAGAATATAACATAATGTGTATGTATGTATGTATAAATAAATAACATCTACAATATACTACATACATACATACATACATATGTATATGGTATAGAATTTAAATGAAAATACATAAGTACAGAGAATAAAGACGCAATTTTTTTTTTATTGAACAAATCAATAAGATAACCGAATAAAAACTAGAAGATTTCTTCCTGATTTTTTCAAAAAGGTTTTCCCTATGAAATTAACAAGATTTTCTTATTGAAAAAAACCATAGAGATTTCTTATTAATTTTGTTCTATTTTATGAGGTATTTAGTAGGCACTGTTTTCTCTGTGTTCCTGATTTTTGATTTGTAAACATCTATACGCTAGGGGGTAAAAATCTTTTTCACAATACAATCACAAATTTTGAGTGAGATTGGATGCACACCGCGTTATGAAATAGGAGTGAACTATGTATGACTGTATTAGTGTTTGAAAGCAGCAATACAAACTTATTTAAAATGTTGTAAATACATAGGAATTTGCTGGTTTTTGTTTGTTTTATTTAACTTGATAATTGATTTATTAGGGTTCCGTACACCAAAGGTGAAAAGGAATCCTATTGTTTTCGCTACGCTGTCCGTCTGTCCATCCGTCTCTCAGGGTGTTTTCTCGAGAATTGTACGAGCTACGGACCTAAAATTTGGACACAGTGTGTAGACATTTGGCCACTACAACAACAAATACATGAGAGTTCAAAATTAAAGGGTGCTCCAAAACGAACAACGAAAAAAGTGAAAACTCCATGCAATATACATACAATTGTATAAGGGGTTTTTTCCGGGATTTCCCGTCCTGGGAATTCCAGTTTTAAAATTTACCGATTTCCCGGGATTGTTCCTACGGGATCCCGGGAAATAATAAAACAAATAGTTGACTACTTTACATATAGAAAACAACTACTTTCGCTTTGGCATTTGTGAAAATTTATTGCGAGCAGCGTTTTTTTAAAGATTTATCTTGTCACATAAATTGATGTTTTAAGCAGGAACATAACAGTTATAAGAGAAATGGCGAAAGTTTTTATAACCTTTATTGCATTTAAATAATGTTTATAATCGTAACCAATATATGCAAGTGAGAAATATTTTTTTGTTATAAATAACTATTACAGCAACCAAAAAAGTTTTTTTGGTTACCAATGACCATTGCCGAAAGTAATTTTATTTTTCGGTTATCGCTACAAGAATACACATCGTATGTTAGATGTAATGGATGCATTCCTAGGGCAAGATATAGAAATATCTTTGGAAAAGTTAACAAAACGGTCATAATAATATATGGATACCTCACGATAATGGTTAATAATAACCAGGGAAACCGCAAATATGCAATTGCATGTTTTTTCTTGTATGTCGTATTAATGCGGGGACAAGATATTTATCCGTTTCAGAACTTTTTATGAATTTTGGCATCGACTTGTTAGTGCATATTTTTGCATATTTTACCCTTTGAAGCATGTTTTTGCATTTATCAGTCTTACACGCATATTTTTAGCATATTTTATAATTTTTAGAGCATAATTTACGCTTTTAGGGCATATTTTGAAACTTTATAGAATTTTTGATTTTAATATGCTTACAAGTTTATGGGTGGGTCAAAATTTTTATTTTTATTTTTCGCCATTTAAAATATCTAATTTCCAATGTTCTATGTAGTATATAAATTTTTCTTATATTTCTATTGCGCAATTATTTAGAACGTTAGTTTCAATAAAAAATTGGTTTTGCTATTTCTGATGAACCTTATCTCGAATAAAATTTAAGGAGCATTTTCAATGTATGTAAGTTTATTTAGATGTGACAGGTAACGATTTTTATTAGAAATTCTGGGTCAATATTTTGTTGTTTATTATTATTATTATTTTAAATTGAAGTTAAATTTTTACGAAAGTATCCAAAACATTTGAATGGTATTCTTAGCTTTAGTCAAAATTTGTATGGCAATTTTGTTTTAACGTACATTTCAAGCCAAAATTATTGTTTTTAATACGGCAGATATTCTTCGTTAATTTTTTATTGTTTCCTTTTTTGTTTATTTTATTTTTGTCTTATCTGAAATGCAAATGCTGTTGTATTTTTTAATTAAAAATGTATTTGCATTTACAAATAAACAAATTTATTTTATTTTTAAGAGTATATTTTTTGCGTTTTTAGTGCATATTTTCAAGTTTTTAGTGCATCATTATTCTCTTTTTTTGTTATTAATAAAAAAATTTTGCATGGAAAACTCAATTGTATAGACGTTTTTTAAGAACAAATCTACTGATATGTTTTGGATCTCAAACCTCGAGTATTTCTTATTTTATGTTTGTTTTTATTAACTATTCTGTTATTACTTATGTATATCTGCAAGTTTACTTTTTTTTATCTCATAAAACAAAGTTTTTCGTATCGGAAAAAACTTTAAACAATTCAAAAACTAAAAGTTTTTTTTTATGCACACATATATTTATTTATTGTATCTTCAAATATGAACTAACAATAAGTACTCAAATCTTGAATCTAAATATAATTATTAGGCCCGACCAGTATCGGACATAAACTTAGTGATAGTAATTCATAATACATAAATTTCGTATTAAGCACAATAATTATTTTCAAGAAGTATCATTTGGGGTGGTGAGTATTAGGGCCCTTGTGTCCCTCTTTTTTAAGCGGATGTGTCCAGTAAAGTTCAAGATATTACGAGCAAGCGGATTAGGATGTGACTCGAGTTTTGTTAAATATTTTCCAGCGTATTATGCAATTTCTTCAATAACTACTGGCATATTTAAATCACGATGTATATTTGAATTTTTTATATACCATGGAGCCGATGTTATTAACCGTAAAATTTTATTTTGCCGTCGTTGGATTCTATCCACATTTGAAGCTGAAGCAGTGCCCCATAGCTGAATTCCGTAGCACCATATTGGCTTCAAAAGCGACTTGTATATCAAAAGTTTGCAGTCTAGGCTGAGTGTTGAATTTCTGCCAATTAACCAATATATTTGATTTAATTTAAGTTTCATTTGGGTTAACTTAGAGTCAATATGATATTTCCTTCGATCAAGGTGTATGCCAAGGTATTTCACTTGAGAATGTTGAGGAATATTTTGATTATTGATTCGAATGGGGGAACAGGTATCTTTTCTTAGGGTAAAGGTTATATGAACACACTTTTGTTCATTTACTTTAATTCTCCATAAGTTCAACCATCTTTCAAGCTGGGTAATGTGAGCTTGGAGATTGCGGGATGCCTCATCAGGGTTTTTGTGCATACTCATACGGCTGTATCATCGGCAAATGTAGAAGTGTGGATTTTATTGCTCACAGGCATATCAGAAGTATATATTAAATACAAGACTGGCCCCAGAATACTACCCTGTGGCACACCAGAATAGGGATGGGCAAAAAATATCGATATATCGATATTTGAGAAAATAAATATTGATATATATCGCCGATATTTCAAAAACCGATATATCGATACATCGATTCTTATTTACGAGTATCGGGTTTCGATACTTTTAAGAGCTATATCCATTTTATAACTGTACGATCACTACTAGTGATGCGAAGAAAAAAAGAGAAATTTCATAATAACATCCCTGGCGAATTTATAAGGTGACCTAACTAAGGTATAAGCCTAAAGGCTTACGAATCAGCTGACTCTTTTTGGTTTATAGAAATCATATACAAGCCGTTAGTTTTTCTCTCCTTAATTCTGTTCTGTTTCGGTTCAACCTGTGAAAATAAAAAAACTGTTAACTATGTAGTTGTAAGTGGCAGCATAAATAAAATACAAACATTTCGAAATAAAGTGTGATTGAATTTAAAAAAAATTAATTTGTACCAGAAAAACATAAACACTATATTGAAACATAACAATTAATGTTTTTCATACGGGATTTCCCGGGATCCCGCACATTTTGATGGCAGTAGAACTATAGCTGTAAACTTTACAAGAATTACGGCCGGGAACTGAAATTGTATTATTTTTTTGACTAATGTGTATATAAAACGTTATTATTTAATCGATATCATGAATTATAATTTGTTTTTTGTTGAAATAAATTAAAATTAAATAAAAAAATATTTTGTATTGTTTTGCACCGGGCGGGAATTCCCGGGAAACCAAAAAGTCATTCCCGCTTTCCCGGGAAATGAAAAAGTTCCACTTTATTGGAAAACTGTCACCGTTCTGGTCCGAAACAGCTGATAATTTATTACAGTAAAAGTAACTATTAAAATTTAGAAACAGAACGGCACAGCACAGAGCAGCAACAGAAAGTAAAGACTAATGAAGTCTTAAGGAGCTACAGTAGGTTACGTATAACTTAACATAAATAGTTCTTTTGCATTAAATTTCTTAAAGTGACTAATTCTGCATTCGAAATTAATGCAGCAAAATATATCGATATATCGAAATATCGATGTTTTCAAAAAATATATATCGATACTGTTCAAAAATATCGATACGATATATATCGATACATTTTTTCCATTTGCCCATCCCTACACCAGAAGATATAGATTCGGGCACACTCATGAAGTCTCCTTCCACAACAGTAAACTTCCTATCAACAATATAACTTTCCAAAAGTTTTTCTATAATTATTGGCAAATATGTCTTGAATGTTAAAAATAGGCCTTCGTGCCATACTTTGTCAAATGCCTGAGAAACATCAATAAAAAGGGCAGAACAATACTTCTTTTCTTCAAATGTCCTCCTTATAACTTGAACCAATCTATGCGTTTGCTCAATAGTGCTATGCTGACTTCTAAAGCCAAATTGATGGTCCGGGATGCACCCATTATCAGCTAAAATTGTGGACAATTTAGTCATGAGCAGCTTTTCGAAAAGTTTTGAAACTGTTGATAGTAAGCTTATAGGCCTATATGACTCAGCCTTGGTAAGATCTTTGCCCGGCTTCGGAATCATTTTAATCTTGGCAAGTTTCCAGTTATGTGGAAAATACTGCATTCGTAAAATGGCATTAAAAATAAATAGCAGGATTCTTATTGCAATATGAGGCAAGTTCATCAGCATCTTGTTGCTAATTCCATCAATACCTGGAGCTTTCTTCGGATTAAGTTCAGCAATTAGTTTATGTACATCGCGCATCTTAAACTTTATGGGTCGCGGGGGTAGAGCAACTACACTCGGCAAATCAGCAACACCAGTACATGTGTTTGGGGTAAATACGTATTTTAAATGATTAGCAAATATGTTACCTTTTTCAGTATCGCTTCTTGCCCAACCTCCGGTAGATGTGCGCAGAGGTGGTTTAAACTCAACGGGGGGTTTCAGCTTTCTAGCAGCATGCCACAAAGAGTAATTAGATGCTGGTGTGACATCAAGACCTTCCAGATAATTTTCAAGAGATGCAGTTTTTTCAATTGCAAGTAACTCTTGGAGTCGTTTAGTGGACTCTTTAAATCTGATTTTAAGTTGTGGTGATCTGTGCTGTTGCCATTTCCTTCTAGCTCTTCTTTTTTCACACACGACACGTTCAATATCGGTAGAATAAATTTTATTAAATCCAGTCTGCGGATGGGAGGTAGTAGCATCTTCAGCAGCCTGTGTAATCATTTGGCGATGTTAGCTTCAATATCCTCGGGTGTTCTCAGCGTAATGTTTTCCGTGCAATGACTACTAAGATATTTTTTGATTCGCAGCCAATTTACACGGCTGATCATCTTCACATACGAGTGAGGTAAATCACTTCTCTGTGGGCTACAGATTGTAACGATCGTGGGAGAGTGATCGGCCGAAAGATCTAAAGAAGCTTCAATTTTAGTTAATTCCCTAGAAATGTTTTTCATGACGCCAAAATCTATAACATCCGGAATTTTATTTATGTCAGTAGGACAGTAAGTAGGCTCCCCACTCGAAATGCCGTCCAAGCCCATTTTTTAAATTGTGTTGAACAACGCTCGACCTCTGGGTGTAATATGACGCGAACCCCAGAACGTATGTTTAGCAGTATAGTCACCAGCTGCTACGAAACAAGGGCCAAGAGATTTATAGAAATCCTCGTATTGATTCTCAGTAATTGCGAATCTGAGAGGGGAGTAAATTGATGATACACAAAATTTGTGCAAAAATTTTCAACACAAATGTTGTCAACAATATAATGTTTGAGTCTTGACTTTATTAGAATTGCTGATCCACCGCATGCTCTTCCTCTCGGGTCCTTTGAATCATATAAGGTGTAGCCAGAAATTTAAAAAAGGCTTCTCGAAATCAAATGAGTCTCTGAGACCAACATTATATCAATATTTTTTTCCGTCAGGAGGTGCTCAAGTTCATTTTTATGTTGGCGAATGCCGTTTGCGTTCCAGAAACATATTTTTAACGTGTTCATGGCTTCTTAACTAATGCCTGAAGCAGTGTTTCTGCATTCGCAGCATTTCTTGCATCATGCTAGTCATATTTGTTGTAAAATTATTTATAGTTTGCAGCAGATTATCAATAGTAGCTTCAAGGCGATTGAAATTAAAGTTCGAGTTTGTATTTGTTGAATTATTTGGTGGTGAAACATTTTGTGTATGAATAGAATTTGTATTAGCAGCATCGGCATACGATACACGGGAACTAACTGGTTGGCTTGTTTGAGGAAGAGTGGCGGAGTACGCGTTTGCTGATTGAGCTGGAGCTAGTTTAGGTTTTTAACCCATAGCCTGTTTAACAAAATAATATACAGGGCATCCTCTGTAGTTAGCGGTGTGATTACCTCCACAATTGCTGCATTTTTTGCAGCTAGCAGTACCATACAATTCACCGCAGATAACACAAACTGTAGGTAAATTGCAGTAAGTTTTTGTATGACCATATTCTTGGCAATTGTGGCACTGTACGGGACCTGAACGCTTATGTGGCTCTTCAACTGTAATTTTTCGGTATAAAAGGTATTTTAGGCTATAAATTGGATGTGTCTCGTTTTTTTTCAACTGTATATCATTTGGCTCCAGTTCAACACGAAATAGAGGCTGGGGGATCTCCTTTCTATTGATTATATTAGTAACACTTTTTACCTTAAATCCTTGTATGATGAGTGCATCTTTTATTTCGTCGGGATTAACATAAGCATGAATGCCCTTCAATACGATCTGCATACCTTTAGCACTTTTAAGCTGATAAGTATAAAAATTTGTTTTATTTTTTTCGAAATCACTAATAATTTTGCGGAAATCTTTTTCTTCGTATATTTGAATTTTCGTTTCATCAATTTTACCACGTTTTATTGGAATAACGTGAAATGGTGGTGGCTTGGAAGTTTTTTTGGATGAAACAGCGACTTGGTCGTTATTTGATTGCAATATTGAAAAACGATTTTGACGGTTAACTGCTGCATTTCTGCCGTTATAACTCACTTCACAATTTTTTTCCTTTGAGGTACTCATATAGAGTATTCCTCAAGGGCACTTTGTTTGTTTTTTTTTTGTTTACGGTTTTTCTTGTTTTTGTTATTTCTATATGTAAAAAATATTCGCAAAACAAATAAGGCTTATTTATTAAAGTCAATATTTATTACGAATATTTTTTATGATTTTGTTTGTTTAGTATGTATGTATGCAAAAAAAAATCCGCTAAGACGTCTGTTCACTATGAAGGTACAACGAGAACTCATGTCTAAAAAAGTTTTTAATTTTAACTTTTTTAAAACCCAATTTGAATTAACATAGGAGTATTTATGTATACTAGTGTTCGCCCAGTGGTTGAAAATCAACCATTAACGCACAGAGGTGGAGAATAGAATGAAAATATTTAAAGTTTGATGAATTTAAAACACAATTTAAAAACTATATTCAAGTATACATATGTATAGACTCCAAGGTAAACCACTCTCTTAAACCACTTTCTTAACTACTAAATACGAATTTAAAATTTCATTTATCGGCATAAATAAGAATAGATTTTAAACAAACTATTTAAAAAAAGTTGTTCACTTTTTGAACTAAATGTAATTAGATATTTGCTCCTAGTGTTTTCACTTCATATTCATTATTATTGCCCAAAACAAAAATATTCGCTTATTTATTCATTGAACGCTTTTTCTCTAAAGTTTTAGACTCCCCATTAAAACGTTTGTTACAAAAAAAGTTTCTATTCCCTATTCTTTGAGAAAGACCCCATATGTATGTACGAATATGCTAGCCTAATAATATAAACATTCCATCATATTCCAACATTCCATCATATTCCAACATTCCAGTATGTTCAGTAATTTAAAGCACAGAAAAATAATGAAAACAATGAACAAAAACAAAACGCACACAAAATAAACCAAAAATAAAAAACTTACTTTGTGCTGTAGGTGAATTTAACTTTAATCAAAGTTATTAATAATTAAAAAAATATATTATTTTTAAGCATCTAAAGAAAAATAATACAGTACCACTCGTTATTTAAATATCCAAATTTGATTAGTTTCAGCAATAATCGTTTAAGTACATAGAAAGATGGAAATAAGAATAGAATGAACAAATAAAATACGTTTTTCTTTCTGAGTGTTTATGGAGTTGCCAGGCCAAATTGTTGTAATTTTTTTTAGCAAATTAAGAGAGAAAGAGAAACCATGGCTTTATGATTGGCTAATATTCTTAACTGTTTTTAACTATCTTAGACACAAAAATGTAGAAGAAAAAATACATATTGCACTGCTCCTATTGTCAATCTATCTAACAAAAAAAATCAAGCGAATACGTTGAGTTTAAGTCAGTTAAAATGGTTCTTAACTTTTTTCACTTGCCTATTTATATATAGATAAGATGGGTTTTAGTTAATGTTTTAAACTTTCTAATAAAATTTGTGTTAATGCCTGGCAAATTTCATGTTTATTATTTCTATGGAGCGGGATCCCAGAATCCCGGGATATATAGAAAAGTTTCCCGCTTTCCCGGGAAATGAAAAAGTCCGGGAAAAAAACTCTAAATTGTATGCATATACACTTGAAATTTGTAAGGTTAATGTATTTTTATACAGACTACAACAATTAACACTAAAATTTAAACAAATTTTAATTAAAGGGTGTTCCATCAGTTAATGCAATTTTGACTATGTAATTTTGACAACTTGCTGTATCTTGGAAATAGTAAGAGCGAAACTCTTGAAATTTTCAAAAACGGTAAAACTAAAAAAAAACAAAAAGTTATAAAATCGCCAAACCGAAAAAAAATCGCTAAAAACAAAAAAAAAACGCCAAAACGAAAAAAGCACCAAATTAAAAAAATTTCTAGGACTAAAATAAATCGCGAAAAACCGGAAAAATCGCCAAAATGAAAAAAGCCAAAAACAGAAAAAAATCACCAAAATGAAAAAAACCCAAAAAATAGAAAAAAATCGCCAAATGAAAAAAATCCTTAAAACGAAAAAAATCACCATAATAAAAATATCGCCTAAATAAAATAACGCCAAAAACAGAAAAAATCGTCAAAATGAAAAAAATAGCCAAAATGAAAAATAAATTCTTAAAAACAGAAAGAATCGCCAAAACGAGAAAAAAGCGACAAAACTAAAAAAAATCGTTTAAACTAAAAAAAACTTCAAAATAGCAAAAACTCCACATTAAAAAAATTCGTGCGCGAGTCAAAGTTGCACTTTACTGAATTAATTTTGATGTTAAAGTAACTAAATAAAACTAGTATTTTCCTTATTTATGTTTTTCTTTGTTCACTTGACATATTTTATATATTTTTAAAAGAACAAAATTGGTATGTGGAACCAAAAAAACCTAACAGGATGATTCCAGGGTTGGGAAAGTACACTTTTTTATATTTAAAACTAATTAAATAAATCTAGTTATTTTTTGGTAATTAAATATATTCAATATTTTAAAAGGAAATAAGTTAGTACTCGTATTAAAACCAAAAAAATTAAAATTATGGTTCCAGTGTTGGAAATTAAAAAAAATTATTGGGTAAAAAATAACCAAATATATTTATTTCTTCAGTTAAACATATTTCATATTTTAGGAAGGTCTTTACTCAAGCAAATTCTTTAGTCGAACAAAACCAAGAGGTTACTTACTAAAAATTGCACTATAGCAAAAAATTATAAATTATAAAAATGCAAATTAAATTTCATTATCAGTAAAAATTTTCAGAATTTTTTCAGTAATCAGTAAATTTACTGTTTACTGCAATTTTTAATGCAGTACATACTTACATATATACTGCAGTGTGCTCATTTACTAACCAAATAAATTAAATAAAACAAACAAAAACCAGCAAATTCCTGTGTGTTTACAATATTGAAAGTTTTGATACTTTTAATTGATTAATTAAAAGAATATACTAAAAGCATAAGTACTTCCAACTTAAAAAAAATTTACACATCTCCTCTGTGATCAGACTCACAAGTGGCAATTTTTTTTTGTTCTTGTTGTTGTGTACGGATTGCAATTACAGTCAAATCCCGATAATTCGTACCCCGATAAATCGTAATTCCCGATAATTCGTAATAAACAGTCGGTCCCTTGAAAAAATCTCGTTAATTCGTAAAATTTCCATACATTTTGGTCCCCTCGATAATTCGTAATTTTTTTTCAAATAAAATCTCCTTTACCTCTTATAAATCGTAATTTTTTGCCAACTACCACTTATAATTCGTAATAAAAACAACAGAAACATGGAAAGAATGATTTTTTGTTTAATGCTATTTTTTTGGGTTGGTTTTTGCTTTTGCTTGTGTGTGTGTTAATTTTTTTAAGATCAGTTTTTTACATGAATAATAAAGAAAAATGTCAAAGCGAACGCATAAAACTCTGTCGGTGTTACAAAAACAACAAATTTAGTAAATAAATTGAAAAACCCCGTTAATTCGTATTTATTTTATTTTAACCCGTTAAATCGAACTCCCGCTAAATCGAAAACCCCTATAATTCGTAAGAAATGGCCGGTCCCTTGCGATTACGAATTATCGGGATTTGACTGTATAATAAATTCAGTAAAGTGCAACTTTGACCCGTGCACGAAGGGTTCAGTACATTCGGTTTTGAGCATTTTTTAATGTGGCTTTTTTGAAGTTTTTTTCAGTTAAAACGATTTTTTCAGTTTTGTGGCTTTTTCTCGTTTTGGAGTTTTTTCTGTTTTTGAGGTTTTTTTTACTTTCGCGATTTTTTAATTTTGGCGATATTTTTCAATTTTGGCGGTTTTTTGCTTTTTTGGGGTTATTTTTATTTTTGCGATTTTTTCATTTTGCCAATTTTTTTGGTTTTGGGGGTCTTTTTAATTTTGGCGATTTTTTTAATTTTGGCGATTTTTTCTGTTTTGGGTTTTTTCAATGGCGATTTTTTTCATTTTGGCAATTTTTCCGGTTTTTTGCAAAGAGTGTCGAAAATAACCGAAAAAATTATATTTGATGAAAAATTACACACATACGAAATCTGAAATTAACTGAAACGAGAAGCTTCAACTTGAATTAAATCCCTAGACATATTTTTCATGACGCCAAAATCTATAACATACGGAATTTTTTGTATGTCAGTAGGCCATTAAGTGGGCTTCCCGCCAGAAATGACTTCAAGCCCATTTTTGAAATTGTGTTGATCAACGCTCGACCTCTGGGTTTAATAAAACGCGAACCCCAGAACGTATGTTTTGCGTTGTAGTCGCCAGCTGCTACAAAACAAGTTCCAAGAGATTTGTAGAAATTCTCGTATTGATCCTTTGAAAATCTGTGAGGGGAGTAAATTGATGATACAACGAAATTTGTACAAAAACTTTCAATGCCGATATTTGTTGATTGTCCTCACAAATGTTGCCAAGAATATAGTGCTTAAATTTTGTCTTAATTAGAGTTGCTGATCCACCGCATGCTCTTCCTCTAGAGTCCTTTGTATCATATATAGTGTAGCCATTTACTTTCAAGAAACTTCTCGATGTCAACATTAGCGGATGATGTGGCTGACTTAAATGACGAAGTACTAGGCAACTGTAATGCTAACGAATCACTAGTTGGCATTGGACAAAGCGAAGTTGATCGCTGACGAAAAAGTGGATTTGCCGTTAAAGAAAGTCTATCAACAGATTTTTTTTTATTGTTTTCATTAAGAGCATCAGAACTCACAGTAAGTCTATCATCACATTTTTTATTTTTATATTTTCATTGAGAACTTTAGAACTCACAGTAAAATAGGAATTTCTGCCGTTAGAGCTCACTTCACAATTTTTTGTTTTTGAGGTACGCATATAGAGTATTCCTCAAGGGCAGTTTGTTTGTGTTTTTTTGCGTTTTTTTTGTTTTTTTTTATTATGTAAAAACAATAGGCAAAGCAAGATGCTTATTTATCAAAGTCAATATGTATTAAGAATATTTTTTTGTATGATTTTTTTTGTTTAGTATGTATGTAAAAAAACTCCGCTAAAACGTCTGTTCACTATGAAGGTACAACGAGAACTGATTTTAACCATTGACGAGAAGTTTTTGGCTTTCAGGGGTAAATTTGGCTTCAAAATGTACATTCCAAACAAGCCTGTTAAGTTTGGTCTTAAAATTGTTATTATGTGTGACAGTGGCACAAAATATATGGTATTTAGGTAAAGCCACAAATAACACCAATTTGCCACTTGGAGAATACTATGTTAAAGAATTGACAAAACCTATATATGGTACAAATAGAAACGTAACAGTTGATAACTGGTTTACATCAGTACCACTTGCCCAACTACTTCTGAAAGAACCATATAATCTTACGATTTTAGGAACGTTAAGATAAAAAAAAGAAATAGCTCCTGAAATGAGAGATTTTAAGGGGCGCAAATGTGGTACCTCTATGTTTTGCTTTGACAACGAGCTTACTTTAGTTTCGTATAAACCAAAGCCATCTAGACTTATTTTTTGGCTTTCTTCCTGCAATGAGGATGGATTATCAATGATAAAAACAAAAAGCCCTTTATGGTTCCTGTAACCATTCGTTCTTTTTTTAAGAGGAGTCCTTTTTTACCACGATGTCCTTTTATTTACTTTTTTTTTTTTTCAAAAAGTGTCCTTTTTTTAATCAATTGTCCTCTTTTTTAATTATCCATTTTTTTAACTCCAAAATTATAAGCTTTATTTTCAAAAACCCGAAAATGTTAACATCAATACAATAAAAATTATAATCATCCAAAACCTGTATCATATGGCAATAACGCAAGTAACAGAAAGACAGACATACAGGGGTGTTCTGTATATCGCGCGATTTGAAATCGTCTAATTTCCAGAAAAGATCTCAATTAAAAAGGTGACTTATTGCAGCTTTTTAGTTGGTTTTAATGTTTTAGATGCTTAAGACATTTTAAACGAACTTACCTTTGAATGCACTAAATCTTCCGATCAGCAAAACACTGTTTTCGATTTTGGAAATCGTACGATTTCAAAACGCGTGGTTTACAGAACACCCCTGATAATGGTATTTTATATTGTTCAGGAAGACTGTGTTGCAAAAGAAATTTTCCAAGTCATTGGAAATTCGTTCAGTGAACTGTTTCATGAAAAAACAAAACCATTTTGAAAATTTTGAGTTGTGACTGTTTATGATTTAGTGTGCGATATGTTCAATGTGTCGAAGTACTTGTCAAATCAGTGAATGTGATATTTCATACCCAACCAAGGCACATCAATCAGGTACCCGTAATTATAAAATAACACTAGCCAACAAGGTTTTGGACTGGAGCAACCAAATATCTAGGGTAATATGGTGGGCTGTTCGTCGCTCTGGAAATGACTAGTTCACCAAATGATCCATGAACTGGGTTGGAGTTCGATGGGACATTCGCCTAAGTAATATTCTTTTAGATTTTTCATATTCTCATATTGTGTTAAACAGAAGTAACAATCGGTTTGGTGGTTGCTTGACTCTCTCCAAAATACTGGAATTGAAAAATCGAAATAGATTTTCTTGCCATTTGACCACTTGAATAAAACAGTTCTGCAACTATTGCAAAATATTGTCGGTGTCCACGGTTTGTTGAAGTATCTGACAGCAAAACCAATATAATGTGCATATACATATTTTAATGATTCTTATATTGCATATCATTTTTTCCTACTAAATATTCACCACACTAAAGCAAAAATAGCATGAATCAGTAACACACGATCTCCCTGGCATGCTTAAACGCTACTATTATGAAGATTTAGAATGAATGTGGGCTTCAGTCTAATTAACAATTGTGAAATTGGAGTGTCAGTATCAATTCAAATTCATTTCCAGGTAATATCAGGATTACAAAAACAATGAAAAAATACAACAATGAAAAAAACAACATGGGCTGTAGTTCATCCAAAACTTCAATCATATAATTGCTTTAAGATAATAATAATAAAAATTATTCACATAAATTTGAAAATATTTCTCCACGGCAGCTACCACTAACAAAATTTGCAACGTTTAGCACTTTTCACAATTTTTTAATAGTTTTTTCATATTTTTAGAATTGTTTTCACAGAATTTTTTTAATAAAATATTTTTCATATTGAAATTTTTTTACATTTTCTTTTAATTTCTCTTTCGTAAAAAAATTTTGAAGTTTCGGATGAAAGTTTTTACGGCGTAAAGAAACTTTTTTGTGCCGGCAACACACCATTTTGAAACAGAGGCCGACATAGGTTTGTGCAAAAGCAAAAAAAAACAAAAAAAAACAAACACAGACAATGTCAGACGTATTTGTACATGCACGTTTGTGACCAAATATTATAAACCGTCTGTAAAACAACAAATTTGACAGACATGCAGAATTACATCTGAGTTGAAAAGTTGAAATGTCAGACGTAAAAAACATGTCGTGTACGACCTGCTTTAGTTTTGTTTGTTTTATAAAAATAAATTCATCATGACTTTCTCCCATAAGAAGATATTAACAGTGGCAACACAATATTGATCTTCTGTATTTGTTTGTTTCATCCTGTTAAATATTAATGAACATGTGTTTCCAAACCATGTACATATTTTATCATTTTCTTTATTAATTTCAATCTATTTGATGATAATAAGCAATATTTTTAACAGTTTTAATAATAATATATTAAATAATTAAGGTATTCACGTCAACTCTTGCAACTGTGTAAAATGCATAATTGCACTTTCTGTCGCGGGTAAGTCAATCACATTAATGTACATCAATATGTATACATAAGTATATACTATACTCGTATGTTTCTTGATAAGTAAAAGATTTTGTTCAAATGCTAAAACAAAGTATCTGAACTTCACTGAATAACTCTGTAATCAATTCATTCTTTAACAAAATTCTATGTTATAAGCCATAGGTTTTTTGAAAATAATCAAATTATGTTTTTTCATAATTTCTATATTTTCACTAGTTTAGAATTTTTACAATGGCGGTATTCGATGTTTGATGCAAATTTTCGTGCGTAGCTTTTCTTTAAAATCCAACAACAAAATACACACACAATCCAAAGAAAAGCACGATATTTTGCATTTGCACTAACGTACGAAAATTTGCATCAAACATCGAATACCGCCAAAATGTATTATGAATTTTATAATTCTTTGAACTGGACTCTGCGTTACAATTTTGTGTATAGCTTTTTTTAAGTACTATTTGTTAATTTTTTTTTGGCTTGATAGTCATTAAAAGTTTAAAGCCTTCCAAAATTTACGCTGATAATCTTGCACTTACTTAGTCAGACCCTGATAATTTTGCATAATTTGTGCAAAATAATTTTCTCTGGTTGTTGTGATATTTTTTTTCAACTTTGCAATGTTGCTTTTCCATAAAAGCGAAAATTTTGACGTAAATACTTTTAATATTTAAATAGTAAAATTTTTTAATTTTGATTTTTTATGAATAACAAATATTTTCGTTATATTCAAGTATATAAGGTAATTATATTTAACTATGTAATATTAAATGAATTATAAAACATTTGGTTGTGAACCTCTTTCAAAGACGATTTTTCATAATATCTTTCAATCTTCAAAAAACCCAGAGTCCCGAAAAATCCCTGAATCTCAAAAAATTTCGGGATCCCTAAATCCCGGGATTTGATTTTTTGAAATCCCGAATCCCAGGATTCAGAAAATCAGTCCCGAATGGCATCCCTTATTTGGCTTGGGTAAAATACATCTCCTGGCTTAGTGCAGTCAACCTTTTTATGTGCCTTGATTTAATTTTTATTACATTTCTAAATGTTCTTTATTTTTTGCTGAAAAATATGGTCACCGTACTTATGGTTGATTTTTATAACTCTGCAAAAGGAGGCGTATACACATTCGACCAAATGTGCAGTAATATGAGTTGCTCTAGTAAAACGAATAGGTGGCCAATGTGCCTTTTTTTTGGCATGTTGAACATGACATTTATAAATGCGTATGTCATATATACGCATAATATGTTTGATAAAGGAAAAAGGCCTCTGAATCGTGTAAATTTCAGCGATGCCAACTATTTATAACTCAAACGCGCTAAGTTACAGCATTATCAACAATTTATAGTCAAAACGCGCTATTTTCCTACGCGCTAAATTAAATTTTAATAAAGGTCGATATATGTATTAGTAAATACGAGTACAATTAATTTTTTAGTAACTCTTTTTCAGATTATGCAATATTGCTTCTTCGAAATTATATCCTAAATATCTAAAATCGTTTAATACAGAATCACTCCCGCCTTCCAAATATTCGAAATTCTTAATGATCAAACAGAATTGGGGCATAAACACATTTTCCATACAAAATGACACAAAAAACTAGCCTCAGAAAGCAGTCGATATATAGAATCTATTTTATTTTGAGAACGTTTTTTCTTATGCTCTCGCATATAAATAAATATTCTCTCAGACATGTTACCATACTTTCAATAAATTTCATACATTTTGTGAACAAAACTACAAAGAAAAATAAGCACTAAAGAAAATAAAACAAAAATTAGAGAGCATTTGAAGTTACTGCCTTATATTTTATTATGGGCTTTGTTAATTTGACAGCGATTTTTCCTGAAGTTGCGGATTTATTCTGTTTGATCATTTAGTTTTGATTTTAATTTTATTTGTCAAACTTTGTAACAACTTATATAAATTATCGAATAGTGTTGCGATTCAAATGCTTTTTGAAGTACAAAAATAATAGATGCTTAATATAAATTTTTTGGGTCACGAGTACGAGTAGATATTTTTAACTGTGAAATTTCAAAATAGTTGCCATTTACAATATTAAAATGCGTTTTTAATTCTAACCACAGTCAAGAGAATTTTATTTGCAACATCTGAGTCATTAACGAATTTAAACAAAAAGTTAAATTTTGGATACTAGACAAATGTTAAATTTATACAAAAAAGTAAAAAGATATTGAACTGAAATGATATTTTTGACTTTAATCAAAACGCGCTAATTTAGCGCTTTTTTAATTAAACGCGCTAAGACGAAAAAAGCGCGTTTGGCATAGTTAAAACGCGCTAAAACTAGCGCGAAAGGCGCTAAATTGGCATCGCTGGTTACTAAAAAAAAGGTTAATGTTGAAGAAGAAATTGAAGTTCCTATTAATAGTGGTAACAAAAGAAAAATTTGTGCCTTTTCTCCATATTCAAAACGCAGAATGACAAACTGCAAAAAACATATCTGTGGGGAACAAAAAATTGATCTCTGTGCCTCTTGCACTAAATAACAAACAAGCTATGAAACCTGATATTATTTTTTATTTAATGCATTTACTTTATGATTTAATTAGTTTTTTAAAATAATATGGTACCTGAAATACTGCCTTTTAATAGTATGTTTTCACCGGCATGATTTATACAAATCATGTTCATTTATACATATTTACCATACATTTTGCATATGGATAAATCACCTCAAAGTGGTTGATTTATTTTAAATAATGTCGAAAATACAATTTTTCGAACTCGATTTATGTATGCAACCCTGCGTTGCTTTCAAAATTACAAACTCCATCCCTGGGTCATCCATCAATAGTGATTGACAATTTAAAAAAAATGACATCAATTTTAAATGTCAACTACATTAAATAAACTGCCTTATCGTGGTTGGCGTATTTCAAATACGACTACGACTGTTTGGTAATAGATTAAAGAAAAACTGTTGAAGTCTTCTTTAATCTATTACCAAACAGTCGTAGTCGTATTTGAAATACGCCAACCACGATAAGGCAGAAAATTCACATTACAGCTGCTGCGCCCACCTTATAAAGCACGTGCATAAATTGAGTACGAAAATTCGAACAACAAATCACTCACAAGCTCGGTGGAAAGACTCTGAAGTGATTTACCCCCTGTTTGTGTAAGACGTTTGAGTTAGAAATCTTTCCGTTTTTGTAATAGATTTTTAACTCAAACGTCTTACACAAACAGGGGGTAAACAAAAATGTTCGTGTTTCCTTATAAAGGGTGTGATGGGGGCTGATAATAAACAGAGATTGTCAATTCGACGAACAAAGTGTGTAGAAATAATAAAGTGTATCTAGCAGGGACCGAAAATAATTGTTATTTTTTTATTTGAAATGAAAAAGTTACTGTAAAATGTGTTTTATTTCGATTGGGTTATTTTTAACCATTATCGTAAGAGATATTTTATTTTGGTTATTGTAACCAATTTAAGAGAGAAATATTTTTTTTTGGTTACAATTAACTATTATAGCAACCAAAAAAATTGTTTTGTTGCCAATAACAATTATCTAAAGAATTTTAATTTTTTGGTTACTTAAGTAGAAATTATTGCTACCTTAAATACGATATTTTAAATGTATAAGATGCAGGAAAAGAAATTTAAATATCTTTTATAAGAAATATTTATCAATTTCATAATAAAATAGTTCAGGTATTTACACTAATTATTTTGCTTTTTACTTTTCTTTTTCGACAAAATGTCCAATTATGTTTAAGTATGGGGTATTTTTCTTTTGCAAATTTCTAATAAAACATAACATAATGCAAAAAATATACTAATTCGCAAGGGATTAAAATAATCAAAAAAATCTTCCAAAACTGATTATATAGACCGCCAACATCGGCAAGAACTTGCGAAAATTTGCTAAAAATGCGAATATGTTAAAAAAAGCTTCCAAGCCCGCAAGAACTGTAAACAAAAAAACTCAGTAGATTTTAAGAACCAAAGCAATCTCATTTGCAAAAAACTGCGAAAATTCGAAAAAATGCGATAGAATTTATTAAAAACCCTTAAAATTGTAAGGAATGCCAAAAACTTGAAAAAATTTGCGACAATGACGAAAATTCGCAAAAACTTGGTAACATCAAAAAGATATCAAAGTCTGATACTTATTAAAAATAGTTGAAACTGCAAATAAAAATAAAGAATTGAGAAGAACCACTTTTATTGTGAAATTGCAAAATAGCAAACAAGACCTAAAATTACATACAAATACCTAAAGACATAAGAAATTCCAAGAAATGGGAAAAATTGCCAAAATTATACAAATGCATACGAAATTGCTAACATCAAATAAATAGATGGATTAAAAATCGGTAAAATGCTAAAAAGGCAAGGTTTGGCTTAAAATCACCTTCATCGCGAAAATTGGCGACAAAATGCAAACAAGTCCTAAAATTCTTTAGGTAAAATTATAAGGAATTATAAGGAAAATTTGCAATAACTTGCTAACATAAAAATGAAAGCAAAGTGTGATATTTAGGGCAATTATGTAAAAAATTCCGCTGGAAATTTCTCCCTTTTCCAATTAGAATTTTTTGTTTTCCCTATCATTTGCTATTAGTTGGGATTATTCTATCAGACAATAACGTAACTGGGTTGACTCACCCCTAATTTGCAAAAATTGTGCACAAGAGCAATACAATTTATTAAAAATTACCTGATTCGCAAAACTTACTAAAATTTGCAAATAATTACTAAAGGCCTAAATTTTGAAAGGATAAATGCTCGAAAAAATTTCGTTTCACATATTGCAAAAACTACAAAAATTCGCAAATAGTTTTCGGATACAGATAGAAGCCGTTGAATAAGTTTCTCATATTTTTGCATTTTCGTAAAAATTTTTTTTTGCATATTTGCACCTAAAGTACTGTAATTTTAGGTAGCAATAACCAAAAAATTAAAATTCTTTAAATAATAGTTATTGGTAACCAAAAAAAATATTTCTCACTTTAATTGGTTACAATAACCAAAATGAAATATATTTTACGATAATCGTTGATTATAACCAATATTTGAATTAATAAATTTTAATTGTTAAATATAACCTTTTTGTCATTTCTCTTATAACTGTTATGTCCCTGGTATCTAGTATTAAAAAAGCAAATGCATTTGATTTCAAATACACTTAATGCTATGCCCTAGTACGTATGTATTATTTTTTTAATCCAAACAAACTAGAGACAAATTGTAGTCAACATGTTTACATGGTTTTCCTTTCCTCATCATTTCTCCTTTTACATTATTAAATATTTTTAATATTCATACATAAAAATTTATTTCCATTACAGGTACCCAGTCCATAGAAGGTAATGGTTTTGCAGAAGTTTATGAAAATATTTCTTCCATCTCTCATGGAGAAAAGAATATATTATTGGATACACATACATATATTGTAATATCAAATTATTTAGTTTTTTTGGGAGATTAATGGAAATTTTGAAAAGGATACTTTTTGTAAAACTATGAAATGCGCATATTAACTAGATCGTGTGCGTTTAGGTATTTTAATTACAGTTTGTTTTAGATTAGTAGGTCTGTGTAGCTTTAGAGGAAAAAGTTGTCGCAGGGTGAAGGAAGTGGTCAAATAAAAAAATTTTAATTATTAATAATAATAATAATAGTAATGGACATCATTTTCAGTCATTTGGTCTTTCAAAACACCCCAACATTGTGTATGTTTAAAGCTCCCCCGGTGAGTGCATTCGTTTAAAAAATTTCACTTTTAGAAAATTAAATATTTTTTACTATGGCAACCTCTATTGGTCCAAGATATAAAATAAATTTACGGCATATTTTAGATGTCCTTAAAGATGACCAAACAGAGATATCTTCAAGCTGTTTTAGTCCCTCTCCAGGCTTGCAATTTTTGTTGCAGAAATTCTTGAGTTTATTGGTAAGAGGAGTGGGAAGATTAGGTAGGGGTATGCAGTCACGTGTTCGGAATAAAGTCCTGCACAAGACTATTTATAAGACCTTTCAAGATATGAAGATTTTTCAACTGCTTTACTACAGCGAAATATTCTAAAACAAACGCTAAACAACCGAATGACCGAAACTAACACAAACGAAATTTTTTCACTAATGCATTTGCAATAATTTTATAGTTAATTTAAGAGTGCCAGTCAATTGACTGGTAGACGGACACATTTACCAATTATAGTTGCTCCTCTCTAACATGTATGTTAGAGTGAAACAACTAATGTGCATAACCCAAAAGTTTTAAGACATCGCATTTTATTGTAAAATATAGAATTCGTTCGGTCTGTGAAGTTAAAATTTATAAAAGTGTTAAGAAACTTAAGTAACGACAATACTGCATAAAGAAAATTGAAAAGTTTAATTTAATTTATACATTTATGTATTTTGTTTTTAAATTTTAGATATTTACATAAAGGAATGTGTGTTGGAGCTGAAAAAACGTGAAGAAGTCTTAGATTGGTGCCACCTACGTTATTTTGGCTTGTTTTTGTTTGTTTTTATATATGTACTAGCTGAGCCCGGCAAACGTTGTCCTACCATCAATAATTTTTTTAACTAAATTACTCCACACCGTGGTCACTTGTTGGGTGAAAAATAAAACAAAAACTTACCGGGTATTCAACAGAACCTGTGTTGAAAATTTCAGCTCCAAAGCTCTTATAGTTCCAGAGATCATGCGTTTGGAACAAATACACGCTACGATTTTATATATATAGAAGACATTACTCATTTCTCTATTTTATTATAATAAAAAACAATTAAAATAACATGAAAATTATGTTTATTTATTTCAAAGTTAAATTTTACCAGTTTTTATGTAAAAATTTACTAGTAATAGTTGACCAGATGCCTTGTAAACATTGAATAGTCATAGTTTACCAATGCTTATGTAATCTGTGACTGGCAAAAAAAGTAGCAGAGTAAGCAGTTCAGATATATGTGTTAGAGTGAGAGAAAAAATCACACGAACACAAAAGTTTTGGTAATTTCTTTCACCAAGCCCTAGTGTTACCAAAATATCTATTCAAAATTACACCTCGCAGGAGCCAAAATTACCCGATTTCAACGGAATTACACCCAATATTAAAATAAATATTGGACACATTTAAAAAATCTTGTTTAAGGTCTACTAATGATTTGGTATCAGCCCCAATGAAATGCAACGTACCGCGGGAACGTGTGTGAAGATAAATTTCGAAATTTAAAACCCAAGACACAAACCA
This sequence comes from Tachina lurida, assembly GCA_944452675.1. Lineage (NCBI taxonomy): Eukaryota > Metazoa > Arthropoda > Insecta > Diptera > Tachinidae > Tachina > Tachina lurida. Next base: position 56,778,946 of record OX101754.1, read on the forward strand.
CCTGCATTAACAGAGCTATGTTAACTTGATAACAGAGTACTGTTAGACATGAAAATCTTGGAAGTACATACTCTAAATGGAATCCTTGCCATATTTTTCAACAAATTAAGCTAAAAAAAATCGAAACATGCAGACTATTATATTTTTCTTTATAAAAACAAAAAAAAAAGTCATAAAAAATGTAAAGAAACTATAATTTTTTAACTATCAAGTAAATAATTTTTTTTATTGAAATTTTTGAATTCCTGGAGAACGGACATATGTACCTGGGCGGCTAAATTTTTTTGGAATTTATGTCTTTCGTGCCTTTTTATAATATCCAGATGCCAAAACCCTTAACATTTGCGTTTTCATAAAAAAAAATTGATTTTTACTAACTTTCCAAATATATACCGAAACACTATAAAATTATGCTTGAGAGACAATACCGATGACATGGAACAAGTTTGTGTTCATTGTGGTGACACGGTTATGTGCTCAAATTTGAGTTAGTAAAAATCAAATTTTTTTTATGAAAAACGCAAATGTTAAGGGTTTTGACGTCTGGATATTATAAAAGGGCACGAAAGACATAAATTCAAAAAAAATTTAGCCGCCCAGGTATGTCCGTACTCCTGAAATTCGTCCTTTAGTGAAAATTGAAGTTTGAAAAGTTAGTAAAAATCAAATTTTTTTATGAAAAAATTTTAAGAAGGAAATTTTTAATTTTAATTGTACAAGAAGTTTGTTTTGTTTGTTTTTAATTTGGCTATAAGAATATTGTTTAATCTTTAAATTGAAATAAATTAATTTTTTAAATTATTGCAAACTAATATTTTTATGCCGTTTATTAAAAAAATAATAATAAAAATATACGTATTCGTCTAAATTTGGGGAAACGAATATCTAAAAACGGCCGAATTTTCAGGAATTCGAATACGAATATTCGTACATCACTAGTATGTATATATATATACCTTTGTCCGTAATTCCTTTTCTTTTGTTACAAGTTCCTGGATTTGAATTATTGTATTTGCATTATTTTTTTGATCGACAATCCAACGTAAGTACAATTCTGAAAAATAGTGATTACAATAAGATATGTGTGAAAAAGTGAATGCGGTTAGTTAGTTTACCTGTCCACAATTCTAAACTAATTGGTGCTATTGATGGCCAAATAACACTAGGATTTGGTTCATATAGAGTATTTAAAAAATTTCTTAAAACTTCTGGTCTATTTAGATAGGACCACAAACTTGTGGTACGAGTATGAATACTTAAATCACATCGTTCCCGTTCCGAATCGCACAGAAATGTACCATACTGAGAGAAGTAACTATGTTCAAAGAGTTGTATTAAAAGTTGCGTACTAAATTCGAAGCTACACGGAAATTGTTTATATAATTGATGAATACAATCTAAAAACAGCACAAATGTAGCACCAGAATTCTTTTTTCTATTCTGTGATAGTGTATAGCACGAATGTCGATGGCGTGAAGCAAATGGATGGCCCGCTTGAATCCATTCCCGTTCAATTAAAGCTTGTATTCTAAAGTATATATTGAATTAATATAGCATTATATAAGATGTATAACAAAATTCTTACCCTCTCACAGTACGACAATCAGGATTAAGTATTATTTGAACTAATGAAGTCACTATTAATGTAGAGTCCAAACCTTTAGCACCATGTACCAATACAGGACTACCTTCCTGATCCAAACACTGTGCAACTATACATGCAGCATTCAATGAGTTCAGAACTAAATTTAACCAATTGCTACTTTCTAAGCGTGAAAGCCACTTATCAGCTGAGCAGGATATATCACTACAAGCTAAATAAAGAGCATGTCATTTATATTTTTTTATTATATGTATTTATTTTCCGAAAACAACCTTCTATAAGTTTAGAAAAACTATCTAAAATCGCTGATGGTGAAGACACATTACCAATAGAACGATTGACTTTTTTCCATTGTGAATAGTGTTGATCAGTCTCGGTATTTGATTTTCCTTTGCACCATGTGTCAACAATGAAGCCTTTTTTACTTCGTCCCAATACGACATTTAATATGGCTTCATCAGCGCGACATCTCTTAATTCCCTGAATTGACAAAGGCTGAGCACTGCGTAGAAGAGCAGCCTTAAATATAAAAAATTTTACACTTAAATTATTATACATATATATATTTATATCTATATATCGAAGGTTTACGTATATTCAAAAACTGCTATCTGCAAGTTCATAGTTTCACAGGAGTAGTAACTAAACTTTACTATAAGAGTAGTAGCTAAACTTTGTTTTACAATATCATTTAAACAGGAGGCTTATATTTTATACAAATTAAGTTTTTATTAATTCCTTATATTTTTTTTTTTTTGTTTTGAGTTTACTCCGTACCCCCTTACTTTTAAGGGATGGGAGAATTACTTGGCAGAACCCTCGGGGTCAAAATGCCATCAAAAATTTCAATCCTTCTATTTCTTATAGTTTTATCTTTGCCTTCTTTAAGAACTCGGTTATCTGATGATATGAACCTGTACTTTCCGCTCTGAAAAAATCTGTCGTGTTATCGTATTTTTCCAGCACCGGGAAGTTTAAGCATATTATATTGTACTGTGGACATTTAAATAGATAGTGTGCGTCATCCATTGTCTCGTCACATATCTCACACTGGTCATCGTCTATGACATGTAGCCTCTTCATATTATACGGGCCGAACGAATGCCCTGCCAATATCCTATTCATACGTCGCATGTCTATCGCATCCATCTTCAAGCTTCCACTCAAGTACCATGGCTTATGTCTCACTTCCGGAAAAATCCTGCCATATTCTTTGCCTTTCTCCCTGCATCTGGAGCTGTATTCCCTTTCCCACTCTTTCCATAGTATTTTCTCTATCTGTCTGATAGCTTCCGCTTTGGGGAATCTGACCTGCAGTAAGTTGCCATCTTGGGTCGCTTCTTTCGCTGCCCTGTCTACAGTTTCATTTTCCTCTATGCCCAAATGTGATGGAATGTAATGCACCTCTATCGCACTGATGGTTGATGTTGATTCAATTAGGTCATGTACCTTATAACATATTTCGTCCATTTCTGCCCTTTTGAGGGCCAAGGCCCCACTCTTGCTATCCGTCATGATGGCTACTTTATTGATTTTCCTCTCCTTGATGAATTCTACAGCTTTTAAAATGCTATATAGCTCTACCGTCATGGATGAGAAACACTTACTTAGCTGGAATTTTCTAATCGTGCCCGTTCCCGGATGAAATAATGCGCCACCAGCTCTTCCTTCCATAATGGAGCCATCCGTAAAAACCAATTCCAGGCCCCTGCTCTTTAAGTCCTCTTTTTTCGCCCTATACATTTGCTCAATTATCTCCCTACTCAGATTGCCCTTCGCCTGATGGTGAAAAACCTCCCTTATCTTCAATTTGCTGGATTTTTTTCTCAATGTTGGGTATTTCTCGATGTCCATCAAAATGTTTTTAAATCTGTTGAAAATTTTGTAATAACTGGTATCAATCGCCGTTTCCAAATTTCTCAGCGTCTCAGCCAGTGGTAAGTTCAGGTGAAATATCTTTACCAGATCCTTTCCTGTTGCCAACTGCAATCTGTACTTCGGTGGTAGCTCATCTGCCATATGATATAATATGTGCGTTGGTGTAGACTTTATCAGCCCCAGCGAAATTCTAATCAACCTGTTGGTCTGCACCTGAAATCTTGCCAATGCTCCTTTGCCCCAGTTTGCAAAAGTCGACGCCGCATACTCCATCTTCGACCTTGCGTATGCCTTGTAAAAGTGTATTCCCCTTGTGGGATGAATGCCATATAAGCAACCATTTATGGTGTTCAAAAAACCACATGTCCGATTCACCTCTGCTATAGCCCTGTTCACATGAGGTAGCGGTGAATTGTTGGCCGAAACAATTCTGCCAAGATACTTAATCTCTTTCACCTCCTTCAATACTGTGTTGTTCAATGTGATGATGAGTTGCCCCGGTCTTTTGCCAAAGGCCGCTACCGTTGTTTTGCCAAGATTTACCGTCAGGTCCAATGCCTTACATGCTTCCACAAATCCACCCAATTTATCCCTCAAATGGTCTCTGGCGCGGCACCATATTTCATCAAAAGTAATGATGAAAAAATCGTCCGCAAATTGAAACATGCATGATCTGTCATCAACTATGTCGTGTAATACTGCCGTATATATGTTAAATAGTAGAGGGCTGAGTCCGCTGCCTTGCGCCAATCCATTACCGCACCTTTTTTCCTCCTCCCGCAGTATCAGTGTTCTATTCCTGAGGAAGGATGCCAGCCAGGCCATTAATTTCTCATTGAATCCCAATTCCGTCAGTCTCTCCACAAATTTATTCACATTCACGTTATCATACGCCTTTTCAATATCGATGCACACTGCCACCACTTTTCTGCCCATTGCTCTCTGACTCTGAATCGTGTTGATTAAATCATTTATACATAACGTGGTCCCCATATTTTTCCTGAATGCAAATGACCTGTCCGGGAGAATTCCCCTTTCCGCTACGAAATTGTCCATATACGGCTTCAACATGCCCTCAATGCACTTCAAAAAAACAGGAAATAGGAATATCGGTCTAAAATCGGTCATGTCCGTCGAGTCTACTCTTTTTGGGATAGGTTGAACCCTTATCCTTCTCCATTCATCCGGGAATCTTCCTGAAACCCATATCCCATTCAAGACCCGGAATAGCTTGTTCCTCCCATTTTCTGACAAACCCTTAATCATCCCGTACTTCACACCATCCATTCCTCCCGCAGAATCGTAATTGCGAGTCCCCAAAAACTGGTCAAAATCCTTATACTGTAATTTAACATCTTCCATTACATTCACAGGTGCGTTCCCCGGGGTCGTAGCCATTCCCGTGCTCTGGTTCACTGACATATTTTCGAGAAATTTCCTGTTCTGGTCCGAGCTCCAACAGCTGAAAACTCTTTTCACCTGCCCATACTTCTTCAGCCTGTTCACTTGTTGCCACATATCACTAATGGTTGTCGGGTTTGATAACTCTTCTTGTAATTTTTTGAAATTTTCACATTTCCTTTTCCTTATATGCTCATGTAGCTTTTCGTTGGTTTCCGTTGCCCTTCTGCTGTTTTCCCAGGATCTACATCTGAAATACTGCATTCTTGCCGCGCTACGAATCCTGAAAAGCCTCTCCGTTTCTTTGTTCCACCAATTCTTGGGTTTGAAGTTTTTCCCCACCCCCAAGATCACCGTGCTCTTCCTTATGGACTCCTGGAAGTCATTATTTATCTCTTCCAAACTATTACCCATTTCCATCACCTTCAGTATATTATTCAATTTTCCCCGGATAAGCTTACGCATCCTTGTCCCTACTACATTTTCCGCCTTCCACTCGAACAATATGGGTCTGTGGTTGCTGCCTGTGATTTTCCACTGTAACGTTTTCCACTGCACTGCCTCCCTTCGATTCCTAGTCAGAGTCACATCAATAGCTGACTCCCCTCTCGGTCCTGAAAATGTTTTTGCCCCATCGTTCGCCACCATATATCCATAGTCCTGTATTAAATTCTCCAATGCCATTCCTTTCCTGTCTGATGTCGTGTTTCCCCATAGGGATGATTTCGCGTTCATGTCTCCAGCGAGGATAGTGAACAGGTCCGAGTTTTCAAAAAACGCCATGGTTCTATCTATTGTACCCTCGAATGTGCCAATATCCTGGTCAGGTGGGTTATACATACATACGACATTTATATTCTTCCTAAGGTTCAGTGTTGTAATCGAAATCACCTCACCACTAGTGTTTATCTTATTAATCGTATACCTAATACCTTTTCTTATGTATAGGCCTACACCGCCATAACCATCATCCCTGTATTTCGCCACAAAGTTGTAGTTCAATAGAGATGTATTCCTGTTGTCCTTTAACCAAATTTCATATAAAATTGCTATGTCTATTTTTTCCTTTTCCATATAAAGTTCAACCAATTCTTTGTTTCCTTTTTTCCCCAAACTTTGTATATTGTACTGTAAAAATCTCATCGATTTCTACGCCGTACCAAATATCGCACCACTGGTTGATGCGGCTATGTCATATCTGTCCTTTGTAATTAAAGCCCTATCTATCGATTTTGCAATCTCTCCTAGAAATCTTCTATCACTGTCCGATAGGGATTTATCACCCCATCTACCGAAAAATGAGTTTACCACCGTCTTTAATTGCGAAGCCATTCTCTCCACTTCTGAGACTGTGTGTGGGTTGTTTATGCTCCTTTTTTCCTTTTGTTCCAATTCGTTTTCTCTCGTTATCTGCCTCCACTGTTTCATATTCTTCTTCGCGTTTGACTCCTCTTTCTCTTTATTTATATTCAACTTCACAGTTCTGGCAAATGATCGGTTTCTATGCATAATCTTTGCTGATTCTTTTACATTATTAAAAGTCCTATCCGGTTCTGTTCTTAAAGCTGGGAAGGATTCCTCTATATCGTCCTCGCCCAGTATTTCGAATCTATTCCCTCCTATTATTCCAGCATACTTCACCCTTGCCTCCCTAATACTAAGGTTTTCCAATATCATAATTCTCTTCAAATTAAGGGCTTTTTCTCTAGCCGGGCATTTTCTATCTGTGGGCGGGTGTAGCTCTTTACAATTTGAGCATACAATCACCGACGGTTCGCATGAACTACTATCTAGATGTCTTGTAAAACACTTACCGCATGTCTTATCCTTTTGCTTGCAATTGTCGGCCATGTGGTTGAATCTGTAGCAGTTAAAGCACTGTCCAAAAGGTATAAATGGCTTTGTCTCCAGTTTTGTGAAGGCAAAATCCATTTCCTTCGGTATGCACAATCCTTTGAATACCACCTTCACCTTCATAGTTGTCACCCTTTCATTATTAAATTTCCTAGTCATTCGTACTAGCTTCACTATCGGCACCTCTGATGCCAGCATACCAAACAATTCACCCATTGAAATCTCCTCGGGGATATTAAAAACTATGCCCGTTTTTGTGTGTGTGGGACATATCCAGCATTCTCCAATTGTTTATTCGCTGCAAAATCATTAGCTGCCTTTCTTGAATTAAATGTCAACTTACATCTGCTATATCCAATTTTCACTATATTTTCGATTCCCGTGATTCTCATGTCAACTAAATTCTTAGTCAATCTAAATTGGTTGATCGGTACTCTGCTTTGCGTCCTCACTGTGTCCACGTATACCGTAAAGGGCCCTCTATGGTCCTCCTCATATACTGACGGCATTTCCCTCGACGTAAAAAAATTCGGGTCCTCGCCTCCTCCATTGCTTTTTTCCACTTGCACATCTTCACGTCTTCCCCTGCCATGTGCCATATGCTCTTCTGCAAACTTCTCAAACTCCACATTTTTCGCCTGCACTGCTACATTCATTGCCCTTCCTTCTTGACTGCTCTCCAATCTACCAAGTTTAGGCGGTGGCCTTGCTCCCGTCTGCTCCAGACGAGACATCGCCCCGTCCGGCTCGCTATCCATGCTTCGCTCTGCTACCTCTCAGCAACCGGGCTGCCACGATAACACCCCAAATATGTGTACCAAGCAATACTATTTCCCCAGCAAAAGTAAGGGGTCAGCACAATCTACGATGTTGTAGATAATCCAGTTTTTATTTCAATTCAAAATCCAAGTACAAATTTTTCACTGCAAAAAACACGTCACGCGTCAGGCGTACCAACCACGAATGCATTCCTTATATTTGCGCTTCTATGGTAGATAGCACTTTTTACAAGTTAAAATTTTATAGTTTCAAATAGGGATGGGCAAAAAATATCGATATATCGAAATATCGATATTTGCGAAAATGAATATCGATATATATCGCCGATATTTCCAAAACCGATATATCGATACATCGATTCTTATTTACGAGTATCGGGGTTCGATACTTTTAAGATTTCTATAAATTTTAGCACTTTTTTAACTATACGATATTGGCATCACTGGCATCATCATCGTCACTGAAAAAAGAAACATTCCATAATAACAGCCAAGGCGCATCTATAAGGATATATCCAGGTGACTTTTATTTGTTAACTAAACTAAGTGCCAAATTTGGATTGTGTGGGTATAAGCCTGAAGGCAGAATTAGTTTTTCCTTTCTGTTCTGTTACGAATAAGCTGACTCTTTTTGGTTTATAGAGACTTAATTGAAGCCGTTAGTTTTTCTCTTTCGTTCTAGGGCCCGTTTCTCAAATCTACAAGCAACAAATCTAAAACTAAAATAGACACAAAACAAAACAAATTTCTAAAAGTGTTGTTGTTTTGTGCGTATTTGACTTGTAAATTTGTAATTTGTAGGTTTGAGAAACGGGCCCAGTTCTGTTTCGGTCCAACTTCTGAAAATCAAAAAACTGTTAGGTAATTGTAAGTGGCAGCATAAATAAAATAAAAACATTTCGAAATAAACAGCGATTGTTCTTTAAGAATTAAAAAAACTTAATTTTTACCATATTTTTACAATATTGAAACGTAATAATAGACGCTGCAAAACATCACTTTAGTGAAAAATTGTGACCATTCTGGTCAGAAACAGCTAATTTATTACAGAAAAAGTAGCTATTCAAATTTAGAAATAGAACGGCATAGCGCAGAACAGCAACATAAAGTAAATACCAATGAAGCCCTATGGAGCTACAGTGGGTTACGAATAACTTACATACGTAGGTCCTTTGTATTAAATTTATTAAGTGACTAATTGTGCATTCGAAATGAATG